>OZ007572.1:51006987-51339487 GCA_963931925.1 Onchidella celtica | reverse complement strand
GGCTTTTAGGATAATGCAATGTCTCACGGCACATATGTAGGATCAGTTTTGTATGTCCCTTGGCCAGTTAACAGAGACCGTGATGAAAGAGTAAGGTGAGATATCGTGTCAAAATGATATGTTTTGTTTGCGTCATCAAAAAGTGAGGCGTGGGCAGTCATGCAACGTTCGCCTGCGTGTTCGATTAAAAGCAATTTAAAGATTGAGAATTTGCTTTTCTTTTCAATTCTTTTTTTTTTTTTTTTTTATCTGTTGCAAGGGATGATAGAAAGATTTTGTTATAAAAATGTGCAATGGTGTCACAACATGGCCAGTGTTCATTTCCAATAATATGTACAATACATTATCTAGCAACTTGCAAATAACAGCCGCTCAAAGTGTGGTTAAAACCCTTAAGGCCCTCTTGGATAGAATCACTTTCTTGACCATTACGAGGGATATAAAAGGCAGTTGGGGGGGGGGGGGGGAGATGGATGGGGAGAGGGTGGTATATCCGAGAAACTATTCAAGCCTCCCCGCCCCCCGTGCCTCCCACCCCACGCCCACCACTTTTCTATTTCACAAATTAACAATAAAAGCTGTTACCAACATTTTGCCCCCCCCCCCCCCCATAAACAACAACAACAAAACACTGACACACACACGACAATAATTGGGGACACGCTGGTCTTGACTCTAGAGACAAGGTGCTCGGTGCTCGCCTCTCATGCCGAAGGTACTGGGTTCGATCACCCGTCGATGCATGCATGTTGGAATTTATTTATTTTTTCTTGGGGGGAGGGGGGTGGATTCCTGTCCCCGATCTATGATAGGTAGGATCGAGCACCTAGTCTTCTCGGATAAGGACGAAAAACTCGGAAGGCCCGTGTGCACGTTGTGCACGTTAAAGCCACCTTGGCAGTTGAAAGTCAAGAAGAGCAGGCTGAACAGGGCCGCTGACCGGGTAAAATTCTAAAAAAAATTCATCCCTACCACAAAAACACACAGAAACAGGAACAGGAAAAATACAAACAAGAAAAGTGAAGTGTAATTGCCGAGGGCAGCAAACCTCCTAAAATGAAGAGCTAAACAAAAGACAATAGTGAAGAATTAAACTGAAGAATTAAACTCTTGCGATAGCGAATACAGTAATTTTTTTTAGAAGAAAAGTACCACTGTCAATAAACAAGTGTTTCAGAACTTGACTTTCTAGTACACGCCAACAATACTCACTCAAAGATTTGACCCAGCACACATTGCAACGATCTGCTATCTTGTTAGTGCGTCTTTGGCCACCTACACACTTACCACAACCATACACACACACACACACACATACACACTCTCCTTTGTGCACACCCACATCTCTCACCGTTGCTCTGTCATTGCATCTGCATCTAAACGTGCAGTAGCACTTAGCGTAATTAGAAGGCCTAGATCTGTACATGTAACTAAACTATGCTTACCTGCCATTGTATCCATCATCAACTAGGATGTTACAATAATGTCGTCATCTTGATCGTAATCTGTGTACAGTTGAATTGTGTCCTGCGTGTCAGGTCAATGTGTTTTAGTAACGGAAGCATATTGTGTGCCCTCTTAATTTTGTTTATTTATTAGTGTGTGTGTATATATGTGTGTGTGCGCGCTATATATCATAATTTCTGTTTCTGTAACTGTATTGTTATGTATTCAATGATCAAAACAAATTTCCTTGTACAATGACGAATAAAATTGATCTTATCTTATTTTATCTTATCTTATCTACCATTTAGCTTTTAGCATAATTACGATCCGTGGGACGATTTGCTTTACACGATACGATAGGGCTTACTTATGTAAACATATTCATCTCTAATCATGTTTTAAGGCTTTTATTTTTAAAAATTTTGTTGTAGAACTTTTATTTAATATAGGCAATGCACATAAAATGGCACAGTGCACAAATAAACGCATATTTACCGAAAGCCAGTGGGCGTAAAGTTAAAACTTTAACCTTTCTAAAAATGGACCTACAAATATAATGCCTAATCGTAACGATGGTAAAAGACTTGGTGTGAACGAAATGAAGTACGTTAGGGTTCATTCCAGTTGGTAAAGATTAAAGTACTTGTTGAAATAAAGTGAAGGATATTGCATGCGAAATAGCAATCGATGCTGTCAGCGTTCTTACGAGGTTACCGGAAATATCGACTAACGCTGTGAGCGTTGTTGCGTGGATAAAGAGTTAAGTTTGGTTTCCATCCATGAATTCCTCAGGTACTTTGTCATTGGGGGATTTGCTGAATTAAACTGTTAAATAACAGAATTCCTTACTGTTAAATGCTGACCAGATCTTTCTTTAGAAGAGGGAAAGGGGGGGGGGGGCGAGGAGGCTTCTTCAGATCAGGTTTGGTCATTCAGACTTTAACGGTGTCTCATCCTCATTTTTAATAATAATAATAATAATAATAAAGTTCATTTATATAGCGCATATCCAAAGATGCTCTATGCGCTATATAATTTTAGGAAAATATACCTAAAGACGTGAGAAGAGCATCATGGTTAAGTCACAGAAAGGTGATTTTTTAGTAAAAGTTAAAAAGCGTTTGGACTTAGTCTGCAAATTTTTTTTTTCCCTGTACTACTAATAAAAAGGGCTTCCAAGTGTTTTTCCTGCCATAGTAACACTTCCCTCTTCTTCTTCTTCCTCTGCTTCTTCTTCTTCTTGGCGTTATTCATTCACTGCAGTATGTAGACCTTCCCAGATTTTTTTCTGTCCTCTGCCTGACTCTGCCCATGCTGAACCCTCGTGCCTTCTGATGTCATCCTGCCATCTTCTTGCTGGTCTTCTTGTGGATCTCTTCCCAGTTCTTGGTGGCCAACACTATTTTTTAAAACAAAACTGTGACTTGACCTTGGGGTTGATGTCAGGTCTTCAATTATTTCTTCATAAATGCCATCTCACCTTGGTTTTTGCTTTCTGTCAACTGTACCGTGAATTATTATGTTGAGCCGGAACTTTACCCACCTATCATCATCATACTACAACGGAGCTGAACAGTGAGCACGTAAGCACCTAAAACTTCGTGATTAGGTGATAAAAAAAATTATGAAATTCTATGTACTACCTCAATTTTTGGCCATGGCTGGACACACCCATATTCATCAAAATTCAGGCAATGATATTATTCATTTATGATTTTTTTTTTTAGCCACAGGAGAAGAGACAAATTTTCGTCGAGTAGAATCGAAAAGTGTGATCGGAAGTTTCGTCCTTCGCCTCTCTTTACACATTGCTGATGGGAAATCAATTTTAAATACACATCCCGTGTATTCTCCGATTCAAAAGGCCAACTAGTTCAAGTAATGTCAGATACGCCACCATGACAAATATACTTTCAGGGCCCGTGCAATTTCAGAAGCAATGGCACACTCTTTTGGTAGGCAATTTAACAAACAACATATATATATGGCCTTTAGCGTCTTTACAGACGGTCTTAGCAGCTAGAATATTCACTTTCACTTTGACTGACAGCTTCTCTCGTGGCTTATTCTACCAATGTTTGACCCGAGAGTGCGATGGCAGTGATTGCAGGTCAGTCTTTTGGGTTCACTTTGGCGAGTGTTTTCATTCCGCCTCTGTCGTTTTGTCAGGTATGTTTCTTTTGCCTTGAAGTCTATTGCGAGCGTGCCACTGCGCAATTTTTGTCTCCATCTGCTTCGATCATTTGCAAGGTTCTCCCATTCATTGGGGTCGATGTTGAATGCTTTCATCGTGACCTTGCAAGTGTCTTTGAATCGCAGATGTGGCCTACCTCTGGGTCGGTTGCCAGTAGCAAGTTCCCCGTAGAGAATTTGTCTGGGGATGCGATCATTTTCCATACGGTGGAGATGCCCAAGCCACCGCAGTCTTTTTTTGCCTAGGAGAGCCTGAGTTGATGGAATGTTGGCTCGGCTCAGAACTTCGATATTTGAGATCCTGTCTTGCCACTTGATCTTGAGAATTTTGCGTAGGCAGCGCAGGTGGAAGGAGTTGAGGGATCTTTCATGTTTGGAGTAGGTGGTCCATGTCTCTGAGCCATACAGCAGGGTGCTTAGGACGCAAGTTTGGTACACGAGTACCTTTGTTTTGATGGTCAGCTTGCTAGTGTTCCACACCCTTTTTGAGAGTTTGCCAAAAGCTGTGGCCGCCTTTCCTATTCTGGCATTTATTTCAGTTGTTATGTCTGTGCTACCATTGATGGTTGAGCCTAGGTAGCAGAATTTTCCCACTTGCTCCAGAGGAGAGCCATTCAGCATGATTGGGTTGGGGTTTCTCAAGCCTTGTGTCAAAACTACAGTTTTTGAGACACTGAGACACAGACAACATAATGTAAAGCATAAGCTAAAGCAGTATGTAAGTGTGCATGAAATATTTTTATAACTGACAGAGATAAAACATTGCCGTGGAATTACTTTAAGTTATTACCGTGTGTTTTGTGTGGCTGAATAGATCTAGATACGATCTACCTCCGGAAATAACACTTGGCATGAAAAGACATCATATCTGGGAAATTACGCATTAATTTAACATTTTCACAGACTGTGAGATAACATAATCAGGCAACAACATTTTACTTCTTCATCCGTCTGAACCGTGTTTTTGTTACTGATATAATGATCATTCGCCATAGTATTGCATTTCAAAACCCCATCATGTAATTAGAGCGTGTGCACATTACACACTGCATCCACCTGTCCGTGAACTGATCAATACAGCTTTCGTCAGATAAGACAACACTTATCTAGACAATAATAAAGCTTACACTGAAGTGGTATTGTCCACAGCATCCGCTCCGCTATATTTACGGAAAATGACGTATGAAAAACTCTCTTTGCCTCTATAGCTGTGGGGAGCGGGGCGGATCGGATGCTGTGGGCAAATATTCAAAGGCAAAATATTTTACTTTCTCATACGTCATTTTCCGTATAAAAAAAAAAAAAGTGGAGTGAAGCGGATGCTATGGACAAAATTTTACAGCGGCAAAAAGTGCTTTACTTTCTCATATGTCATTTTCTTTTCAAAAAGAAAAAAAGTGAAGCGAAGCGGATGCTGTGGACAAGAGCATTATTGCAAGTTTGCATTTCTTGATTTCTTGATGCCTGCGCTTTGGGACCAAAATTAGTCCCACAACTACGATGATGCCCTTGGCGCAGTGAGTCAAATCTGTTTCGCCCTCGATTTTGTGGGTTCCTCGGGCACTGGACAGACTGAAACAAATCTATATCTCTGGTTGATTCAAAGGAAGATCCAGACACAGTCAAAACCGTCGAAAAACGGACTTGACTCGTTATGCTACCATGACCAGCCTAATCCTCGAACTTCCCGAAAACCAGGGCATCTGCAGAATTAAAACGGTAAGGTTTTCAGACACTGCGCAATAATGCAATCTTCTCCACAGACATTAAGAAAGAAAGAATAACACTGGTTCGTTCGGCAACGCAAAGATTCTGTTTAATCCCCTCGCCGTTCCGACAACTGTTGATGTTTCTGAGGTTCGTTGGTTTGTATACAATGTGTCATTACTGTAAACCCATACAAATTATAACCCGGCTAACATGCCGGCAGGAGACATGCCGCATTCTTTTTTTTTTCTTTTTGATATAACTGAAAAAAAAAGTAATTTAAGAAAATTAAATCGTCCATGAGTCTTTTTAAATATTCGGTGGTTTTATCAGACCTCTACGTAAATTGGATTTTGATAAAGCTGTTCACTGGCAAAAGTAGGGAGAAGTGTAAGGCCGTCTGACAGAGTGAAAAGGTTGGAGAGCTCAATGAAATTGCGTTAACTTACGGTTGCAGCAGTTTACAGGTAGTACACACAGAGCTGTGCTGTCAGGAAAGGGTTGTTGATAGGGATGTAGGCTAGTCACAACGCCAAATAGAGAAAGAATGTAGTTAGGTGCGTGTAGTCGAATTACAAAGTCAAATAAAGAAAATAAAAAGTTGTGTTCGTTGTTCATCAATCTCATTCCCTGCGGTAACTCTTGTAGGTGTGGACGGGAACTCTCAACACTAACCAGCCTGAAATCCAGAGGTAGTTCAAAGATGTTTTTTCTTTCACTCAGTATAAAAACAAGACATGATACATTAAACATTAAAGTAAAGGAAAATCAATGAACCATGATGGGATTCAATATTCTGAGAAGTTGGCTTAGATATTAGTGTTGGAAAATCGGTGTCCACTCGAGCCAAATTATGGCTTTCCGGAGCGAAGCAAAAATCCACAAGCCGAATATTCGGCTTACCGTAGCAAATGAGTTTTAAATGTAAAAATACTAGGCGCCACTAACAACAGCCCATAGAGACAATCCTGACTTGTGTTCACTGCTCAGCTACAGCTTTCTATGTAAAATTCTGCAGTCCCTTTACAACAGCATGGCTTGCTCTTTCAACGGCTCCGCTCGCACGTCTATGAAAACGCTGCAGAGGAAAATGAACCTGTGGACTGGTGATCGCATCTTGGGTATCATCGTTTGGGAATTTGGGAGGTACGCCAGAGAGATCTTTTATAACATCTTTGGGGTGCGGTCAAATTCAATGTGGAAGAAATAAACGTTTACTCTGTTTCAGGGGTGGCCAAACCCCGGCTCTCGCGAGCCACATGCCGCTCTTTGACCATCAACAATGCGGCTCCTGGAAAGCATGTCTGCTGAGCGTTTTTTTCATCACAGTTAATATAAATTTTATATTTTTTCAGATGTTTCTATAATTCATTACCGTATGTAATACGTTCAGTATAGTTAAAACAATCATCAGTCAAGGTTCTGAAAACATTTTAGTACATCTAGCTATTATATATTTCAGTAACTTGCAACCTTTGGCACGACTAACTGACCAAACTATACACTCTTCAGGCCTTAAATTTGGCAGGAAGGTGGCAATTGAGATAAGGAAGATGATGGCTATAATTAAAAGTTGTTTACTTCAAGCATGTATTTTTAAAAAAATTACAATGTTTATTGCTATGTAACATTTGTATTTTTGCATGTTTGTTTCGTAATATGTACCGTGCATGTCATAAAAAGTAACCGTATCAAGCGTTCAGTTTGGTGCGTAGTGTTCTGGTGCGCATGAGTTCTGAAGTAAGACTGTAGTTTATTACTTTTATTATATGAGGGGGGGGGGGGCACATGATTGTTTATTCCGGGCAATGCCTGGTAGGTCATCTAGTATGTGTAGTTTGTGATTATTAAAACTAATACAAATTAACAGTTTGAAAAACTGCACACATAAGTAAATATTGTTGCATGTATGTATTTCTTAATATTTATATAAAACGTCTGTAACAAAATATGTCTATAACAATAAATACGTATATATGTAAATTTTGTTCTTACCTTGTGGCTCTCGAACATCTGAAGCTTATCATTATCTGGCTCTTAGGTAAAGCAAGTTTGGCCACCCCTGCCCTGTTGTAGACACGAGCAGTTACGATAAATATTGAACAAGAAATGCTATCCACTGTTTTTTTCAGCCGAAAACCATAATGCGATCTGAGGAAAAAAAAACCCAGTAGAAATGTTTTTGTGATTTAAAAACTTGGCAGGCGAATATTTATTCATGCAACACGCTAATCTGGCTTATCTAATCTTTCTTCAATTATTCATGCGTACATGCATTTTGAACACTCTTTCACTCACAGACATGCATATAAATAAATAAATATAGATGAAACTTCCAGGCATGAAAAAAGGGAAACAAATCCATGTGCGGATGCGCGGTTATCTCTCTTCGTTCACACCTCTGTGAGCACAAATGCATTAATTTATTGGGCTTCATGAAGTTTGTTACAACATTGAGGATGTTCTGCATCGTGTGCGTATACGCTGACTGCTCATTGTGGTATGTCTATGTCTGGGAGTAGTTGGTCCGGGGCTGGTTCAGATCCAGATGTAGATAGCTAGCTGTGGTGTGGTGTACATACAGTGGTAATGAATGGGTTGGATTTGGTAAGTGATATGCACATCAGCAAACACACGGATTGTTAGGTAGCCGGATAGAGAGATGGACATGTAATTGAAATGATGGAGAGAGCGGGAGTGAGAGAGAGAGAGAGAGAGAGAGAGAGAGAGAGAGAGAGAGAGAGAGAGAGAGAGAGAGAGAGAGAGAGAGAGAGAGCGGGAGCAGGCTAGAGAGACAGAGAGAGAAGGTAGAAGGTAAATACAAGATGTAAAACGATAGTAAAAAGACACACAGACAGACAGACACACAAACACACAGACACACAGACAGACAGATGGATCGATGTATAGATGGATGGACGGACGGACGGACGGACGGTCGGACGGGAGGACGGGAGGACAGACAGATAGATAGATAGATAGATAGATAGATAGATAGATAGATAGATAGATAGATAGATAGATAGATAGATAGATAGATAGATAGATAGATAGATAGATAGATAGATAGATAGATAGATAGATAGATAGATAGATAGATAGATAGATAGATAGATAGATAGATAGATAGATAGATAGATAGATAAATATAATTCCAACAGCACTCATAAAGCTATAGAAAACAAGTATAAAACCACGTGAGCTTATTATAGTTTCTCTGTTTCTTAAAGACTTTTACAACACTCCAGTCATTTCCAGAGATATCTTACACTAACGTAAGATATTATGTCTGGTCATTTCAGCTCACGTGCCCTCTTCACTGGATCAAGTACGCAGACAAGGTGGAAATCGTCAGTAAATGTAGAGATATACATGTCTGTGTTTGTGTTCCTTATCTAAACTGTTGTTTTCTTTTCCTGTACACTGGAAATTCAGCATTTCACGCCAAGCTGTACATCTTTTGTAGATCCTCTCATACCATACGTTTTATAAACAGTTATTGTTTATCTTGCTTAGCCACCTGAATAAAATGAGCGAGTTTTTGGTTCTTTTTTTTTTAACGATTTTTCCCATTCACTTGAAAACGGAGGGAATTTACATCATTTAGAGATAACAAGAGGCTTATCCGTATCTCTCTGTGTGGCAGCTATTCTGTGGGCCTGCCTGCTGTCAGCCTGTGTACACCTGTCTAGCCTCTCTGATTCTGTCACTCTATTTGTCTACGAATCTGACTGTTAAAATAAAACATGTACTCATTCACCTGGCACACTGAGGGGACTTGCATAGCCCACAGATAAAATGCGGCTCCTACATGTCTGTCTGTCCGCTATTGTCTCTGCTCACTTTCTCGACTGTCTCGCGTTTGTCTGACTCTGTCAGTGTATTTGTCTGTGTACGTGGCTATTATCCTAAATCATGTGCTCAAATTTGATCCAGTGGTTTTATTTGTGTTTTTCCCTGTCCACCAATGACATCTCTGGCTCTTGGTGTAGGCTATTTCGATGTCTGTCGCCGTTGTCTATCTTTCCATCTGTCTGTCTTCTCTGTGGTCAGTCTGTCTAATTGTTTCATCGAATGGACAGGGAACATGTTAGTGAAATTCCCTATTATACTATTTTCAACTTAGGTTAGACCAGCGTATTAAGTTTCACAGGGAACAGTGTTAAACACAACACAGAATCAAATACTATTTTCTAATAATACTATAGCTTTTATTCATACCAGTTGATCCAGTGACCTGGAGGAAACACAAATGCGATTACTTAAAGTTGATTTTCAGCAATGCATAAAGAAAGGTGATGAACCATATTTCTGATCACACGTTTCGATTGTGCTCCATGAAACTGCGGTTTTGTTTGGGTTTTTTTTGTTTTGTTTGCGGCTCCAAAAAAATGTAAATAAATAATATTAAAGACAATATTTTTGTCCAAAGTGGACATGTCCGTATAATTTATCGTCAAAAACTGAGACAGTGTACGAAGTTTCGTATATTGTTTTGCCCCTTAGTGATGGAGTTTTGATTGCTTATAATTATAATCACATTCTAGCTCCATTACACTAGTGTAAGATATCATAGTCTTCTGTCAATAATAACAACGAATACATACCTTTTTTTTAATACATTAAAAAATAATGATAATGGTGATATTATAGCACTAACTTGACGGACACAACAGGCAGATACACAACCAACTCAAAACCGTCCAGCTCAGTGTAAATCTCGAGAGCCGTTTATTTCTCTTTATTCCCGGAAGTCCACTTTGGGTTGACTCCGTTCAACACCTCTGCGCACCACAATATAAAAAAAATTATTACAGTGGATTCTTCTTCTTCTGGGGTGTTTGTGTCAGCCATCACAAGATCAGGAGCCCAATGGCTTGTATGAAAGATACCGTGAGTTCAAACTCCTTTGCAGTCCCATAAATCTTCGACTGAAGCGCCCAGTCTCCAGTCATGAAGAAGAAGAATTAGATAAAACGGAAGATGAAAATAGAAGAAGACAGAATGGTTTGTCTAAAGAAACAAGAATCATTATAACACATCACGGCTTGCCAGTAACCCATAGACCTAATCGTTTGCCATCACTCGCCAGCCATTTGACGTGATAGCTGCAGCATTACTGTCATTGTCATGACTTCCGCTATTTGCATAATGGCCCTACCAGGCGCGGGCCGCTAATTAGCCCAGTGTCCAGGGAGTCATTAGTCTGTCACTACTGGTCTAGAAAGTTCTCTCCTCATACTCCAGTCCCGGGGATTAATGGACGGAGGTTTCAGAAGTTGAGACTAGCGGAGCTGGTCATATAATCATTGTGGGATTATTGCAACTTGGTCCATTTATCACCCTGTGAGTGGTGAAGTGGTGAACCCCAGCCTTTGTGGCCTGGAAGTGGTAGCTGTTGTTGTTGTTCTTCTTCTTCTTCTTGCTGTCCTTGTTGTTGCTGTTACTGTTGCTCCTGTTTTTGTTGTTATTGTTGCTGTAGTTGTCGTTGCTATTTTTGATGTTATTGTTGTTTTTGCTACCTCTAAAGTTATGATGAAAATGGTAGTGGTTGTTGTTGTTGTTGTTGTTGTTTTTCTTGTTGTCCTTGTTGTTGCTGTTATTGTTGCTCCTGTTTTTTGTCATTATTAATGTTGATGTTATTGTTACTGTGGTTGTCTTTGCTATGTTGATGTTATTCAGTTATTGTTACTGTGGTTGTCTTTGCTATGTTGATGTTATTCAGTTATTGTTACTGTGGTTGTCTTTGCTATGTTGATGTTATTCAGTTATTGTTACTGTGGTTGTCTTTGCTATGTTGATGTTATTCAGTTATTGTTACTGTGGTTGTCTTTGCTATGTTGATGTTATTCAGTTATTGTTACTGTGGTTGTCTTTGCTATGTTGATGTTATTCAGTTATTGTTACTGTGGTTGTCTTTGCTATGTTGATGTTATTCAGTTATTGTTACTGTGGTTGTCTTTGCTATGTTGATGTTATTCAGTTATTGTTACTGTGGTTGTCTTTGCTATGTTGATGTTATTCAGTTATTGTTACTGTGGTTGTCTTTGCTATGTTGATGTTATTCAGTTATTGTTACTGTGGTTGTCTTTGCTATGTTGATGTTATTCAGTTATTGTTACTGTGGTTGTCTTTGCTATGTTGATGTTATTCAGTTATTGTTACTGTGGTTGTCTTTGCTATGTTGATGTTATTCAGTTATTGTTACTGTGGTTGTCTTTGCTATGTTGATGTTATTCAGTTATTGTTACTGTGGTTGTCTTTGCTATGTTGATGTTATTCAGTTATTGTTACTGTGGTTGTCTTTGCTATGTTGATGTTATTCAGTTATTGTTACTGTGGTTGTCTTTGCTATGTTGATGTTATTCAGTTATTGTTACTGTGGTTGTCTTTGCTATGTTGATGTTATTCAGTTATTGTTACTGTGGTTGTCTTTGCTATGTTGATGCTATTGTTGTTGTTGTTGCTGCTTCTAACGTTAAAATGTGCCCTTCTCCCTTTCCTCCCCCCCCTCCCCCCACCCCCCCCCCCAAAAGAAGAGAGGTTGCATGTTGCAAAGCCCTGAGTTAGAAAAACAACAACAACAACAGTAACAAAGAAACCATAAAATAAATCGCAAAAACAAAAAAATTTGAAAGGAAAGGAAAGCAAAACAAGAGTTCGGTCTCAAAAAATCTTCACCAGATTAAAATAATAATACAATTATCATTGGAACAAAATTTGAAGAAATATTACAAACAAATGGCCACACAACTGTTGCTGCTTCTGTTGCTGTCATAATTATAGATTTTTGTATAGCTATCTTTTGCTTTCTTGTAGTTTTCTTTGTTGCTTTGGTTTCTGCAATTGTGATAATGATTGATTTTGTTCTATTTCTCACCGCCCTTGATCTATAGTGATCTTGTTGTTTTGGTGATTGAGTGAGGTAATTGTTGTAGTAGATAAATTGCTGAGGTGGTTGATGTAGTCAGTAAGACGGACTTTGTAGTAGTTGGAAAAAGTTTTGATATATATTTGGTTTTGTTAGCGAATTATTGACTTAGTTGAATTAGGCTAAATCTAGTTGGTACATAATTGCCGCTATCAGTGCTTTTCGTGGCTTTAGCTAGAAATGTAACTGCTCGTAATGTTGGCTTTGAAGTTGTAGTAGTAGAGCCCATTCTTTCTGTGTTTTAAATTGAATCATTATTATCGATGTTGAAATTGCCACTCTGTTTGTTGTTCTATTATTGTTGCAGTAATTATGATTGTTAAGTTCACTAGAAAAGCTGGAGGATCGGATGGGGAAATTGTCGATCTAAGCGATGTACAGTTTGGCCATTTTCTTTTTCTACCGAATTTCTTGAAATTGCTGTCACTGTTTTTATTGTTGTTGTTGTTGTTCTTCTTCTTTTCATCGACATCGTCATCATCATCTTTTTATTTGTTGTCTCTGTGATTGCTAATAGTGAGGCGGATAATATTGGTGGAGATTGCCCATTGCGCCTGAACGAAGATTCAGCAGATGTCCAAAATACCGTCTTGACTCCAAACAGCTAAAATACATGTATTAACTAAACCATACGTTTTATGTTGACTGCCCAGCGGATCTTCAAGATTGAAAGATTTTCTGCACATTTTCAATAACACGTGGGTTTATATTTCACATCTGTGAAATAGTATCATTTTCCTCAAATTTTGAACCTCAGTTAGCTTCAGATAGGACCTGCCAAAGCTGTATGGACTGCTGAGGGTTAATCTGACATTTTCGGAATCATTCAAAGGGACAGTTTAATTTACTTAAGTAGAGAGTTTTGTATATCATAAAATACCTAATGTATACACTTGATGAGGATGCTGGTGTCTGTATCTGACACTTCTTTCAGTTCGCTGATCATGTAGGCCTACGCTTCAGTGAAACTCTTCCTGCAGTCTGCAGCCAGAAGTAATTCATTGAACGTTAACGCATCATTAAGTCTGATGGCGTACTGCATCAAGTCTGCTTTGTGTCAGATTGACTCAGTGCGCGAAGTGTAGGGACAGAAAAATACGGACCTGCCTAACAGGATCAAAAGAGTGAAATAAATTTATACATTTCTGTGTTTGCAGATTCGCGAAGACAAATACGCCTTTCTGGCAATATTTTGACATCTTCTATTCCCGCCATTCAAAGGCACGGTCTCTGGTTCTCTCTGGAATAACACATAGGCCTTGGTCATGATGAGCATCAATAGAAATCGCTTTCAATAGACGGACATTTTGACGATTCAAAGAGAAAAGTTTATATTTGTGTGTGTGTGCACACGGGTGTGGTATGTGTGTGACTGCGCATGTGCGTGAGCACATTTTTGTGTAGGGCGGGGGAGATTGGAATGGAGAAAGAATGATCATCTTTCAAGCCGTATAATTCCGTGTCAGTTGTAAAAGAAATCGGTGAACGACATTTTATGTTGGTAATCAGCCTGGCCATAATGTACGCTCGTAATTTGCTGGCTTGATTTTATTTCAAGGCGAAAATTATGAGTTTACTGATATTATAATGTGTTTTATCCAATTCCAGTCACTTCTTAAATTTAGCAAGCATCCTCGGAGTCGTTTTGGTGTTAGTAACTTTTTTTAATGGGAAAGCAGAGCTACAAACTAAGTAATTTCGAAACCCACAGAAAATCTGTAGAGTTGCAGCAGAAGTGAATACGCCCAATAATGGAAATGAAGGTGAAGGTCAAGCAGAAAAACATGGCGTATTAATTGGATCGGACAAATTTTCAGATATGAAGAAAACCTTATACAAAATATATTATCGATCATGGCTTGTTTCAGTCACTGTAATTATCATTCGTCCCAGCAAAATTAAATCAAAAACGTATCCCTACTCACCCCCCCCCCCCCGGCAAAAAAAAAACGGGATTGAAGAAGCATACAAAAAAATGATCACGCATAACACCGAATAGCAAGTCATTTTACTGCCAGAGGGGCCTGATTATTGAGCCAGCGGTTTGTCCAACAACCTCGACAAAAGATTCAGCTTACTATAATTATAATAATATATCATATAGATTATATAGATTGGCTATGAAATGAAAGTGAATACTTTTGGATACTGTAGTCTACCATTTAAAACTACCAGTGCGTTTCATGCCTGCCGATGGTTGGTGAGGGCTTCTAGTAGCGTCTCCTTCTGCCCTATCGTTCTGTAATAGTATATTGTTTATAGACTACTTTTTCCTGGCATAAAGTGAAAGTTATCATGTCGTCGTGCTTTTTCTAAACTGAAATTCAAAACTCAAAACGCATGTCATGCCTTTGGATTCTCATTCGGCGTCTATCGATCACATTGCCGTTTTGACCACAGAAATATCCCGTGCTCTCTCTCTCTCCATTTACTGAATTCTCCATGTCTGCTCCTCAAAGACATATTTATAGATCGTTGATGAGTTTATTAACCTTTGAACTTACATGTCTAGATCTTTTGGCAGCATTTTTTGAAGGGGAGTTAAGAAATTCGGTTTGAGAAAAGAACAAGCCTACACCATCATTGAACCTCTATATTTTCCCCCATAATTCTTTTCTTAATCCTAATGCCACGATTTTCATTGATGAATCATTGCATATTGACTTGTGTAACCGCCAACAATCATAAAGACATTACTTTTTTATTATTATTCCCACTTAGTTTAGCGAAATAACGAAAATACAGAGGTAATACATTTTAGTATATTACCTGCATGGGAAAACGAACTTGCTTGAACGCAAGTTGAGCCATACAGGAAAAGGTGGTAAACTTTCCAGAAATGTCACACCTCGCTGTTTATGAGAGGAGTTTTGGACACCGCTGTGGCTTATAAGAAGTCTGAAATGGTTTGCATGTGTGTATGAGCGAAAGTGAGGAATGTTAAAGAGGTGTGGAGTTCGTTAATGACAGAACTGATGTGTTCAACAAGAGAGAAATAATGTCTATGTATCACTGCTGTTTTCTTCTGTTTCTTTCTCTGGCCCCTCCCTCTCTATGTAACTCTGTTCTTTCTCTTTCTCTCCTCTCTCTGTGTCTCTCCTCTGTCCCTCTCCCTCTCGTCTCCCTGTGTCTCTCTCTTTCTCTCTCTCTCTCTCTTTCTGTCTCTCCCTCTCTCTTGCACATACACACATACACACTCTCTCTCACTCTCTCACTTTCTCCTCTCTCTCTCTCTCTCATTTTTTTTTTTTTTACTCTTTCTCTCTCTCTGTCTTTTTTCTGTCTTGTCACAAAGATTTAAAGATGGCTACATCTTATAATGATCAATCCGCCTTTTTGACAGTTCCATTTATGAGAGATTTCCAAATCTCACTCATTTTAAAATATCTATTACTTAATGGAACTGGTTTCAATTCTTGTGCCAAGACAAAGGTCTTCGAAACGGAATCGCCAATCACTGTAAAATAGGTCTATCGGTAAACTCAGAATTCACGATATTTGCATTCGTTTCGAGGGCTAAAAATAGCTCGGGGAAATTCCTAACAAATGAAAGCCATTAATCATTTACGCCAGTTAAAGATAACGCAGCTAGTGCTTTTCTCTGTCCGACTACGGCTATCACAGTTCAGAACAATTCAGATAAAGGCATACAGGTGCACACCATTGATGTGCTATCTGGTGCACTCTAGACAACAGTGGTTCTCAAACCTTCCCCGACAGCGCTTTCTTATCAGCAGTCACGACCTGCCCCGTTCCTCAATATTATAGCGTTAACACTGCTTTGTTGTCATGAGTAATCCAGACCAATATAAATATATAGAGATAGGGAATTACAATAAATTTAGGACCCTTGTAATTATTAAACACATAACATAACGAAAACACAGCTGAAACATTTGGGAGAGCAATTATACAGGAGATCTTCAAAAGGTCTGAACTCGCATCAAAGAAGTGTTTCAAGTCCTAATAATTTGTCTGCAGCTTATTGCGTTGAAGCCACGCCCAGATGACGGGCTTGAACTGGATGTACTTGCAGTCTTTTCGGATAGTACTTACATTCAAAGCTCTGAATCTCGGTTACTTGTGAAAATAAAAATAAGTATGCTTTAGAATCAGAAAATCATGTTTTAGCCTTTCAGCCCTCTTCTCTTTTCAAACCGAAATATTAGAACACGTCCACGCCTCATTGTCTACAGCTTCGCCAGCCATCAGTGGATGGTTACGACACAGCCTGGGCGTGGCACCAACTCATTTTGATCGGCCGACTAGTTGTGTGGTGACGTCACGGCATTGAGTTTCAACGAGACCCCGCCCACCACTCAAACTACTCGGCGGATCAAAATCGGCTCGTTGTGGACCTAGGCTGGCACTTTGAGAAGCATTGTATAAATCACGCAAGAAGACCACAGGAAGGAAAAGTCCACAGAATGGCATAATAGAACCTTATTATTATGGCGCAGCGACCCAGCAGACATCCATTAGCTAGGATGTTACACAGTTTACGCCACTTTCACTTGCAGTGATAAAAGGTTAACTTCATCAATCTGCGGGCAGGGTAACAAAGTACTAGACGATTTCTTGAGTGCTCGGCATTAGAGAGAAGAGAGAAGACCCTGGCTGGGCAATGACTCGAGTCAACATTTCGGCCCATGCTCAGTGTGGACTAGAGGTGTGGTATGGGAAATGGATATTGTGTGAATGCATTTTCGTTCACAACTTGTGATGTCCAACGCTAATGAAGCATAGCTCTGTCCTGCTGTTTCGACGGGACTTAAACTCGAATATCTCCTTGTTGGCTGAACCAAAATGTCCCAAATTTTGCAAAGTGCTCGTCCCCGATTGTCTTAACAGGTTTATATCGCGTCTTTTGTTCTTGTTGGCTCGATCTCCATTTTCTGGAAAACTGGAGATCTTTTGGTGTGGAGAAGAGGTATGACAAAATAATGCATACTTTGACACTTGTTTAAAATGCGTCGTGGCACTTTTCAAGCTGTTTCACAGTTCCGATTTTATTCTCACCCCTTATCTTTATACTAAAGCCGCAAACGTTTAACGTCGAAGATCTCATGTGCACACAAAAAGTGGAGTTGTAACAAACTAGAACTAATGATACTTGGCGGTTTTAGTAAACATTCTCCATGAACCAAAAATGTTGTCTTCATAACGGTAAGGTATAATAATCTAAATATACATGTACATGTATTTATATTTGTCGATAAAGCCGCGTGGCAACAATTATGCTGCCGTTTACTCTAATAAGTGATTCTTACATCTTACGCACATTTTTCAATTGTCAGAGCGTGGAAGATAGGTCTCTGATTTACAATCTGATATTAGTTGAATATAACAATAAATACATATTTTCTTGATAAATGGCCCATTGTCTGACATTAGCAGAAGGGGCATGGTCGATCACTCAAGTTAAAGATCATATTAATTTAGATTCCGCAGGCTAACGCTTGTTTGCGCAGATGTAGGTCTGATAAAAGACGATTTCTTGTAGGCTATTTCTCTCGTGGTCTCCAATATTAATATACTCATATAGGTCAATGTAAATAGGTACATTTATATATTTATTTATATTATATATATTTGTTTGTCCGTTTTTATGACGTGATCGATATCGTATGGTATATCGTATCTTATGATGGGAGTACTATATATAAAGGAAATTGTCACTTTCATTGCTAAAATTAACACAGTCTGAACAGTAATGGTATCGCTAGTCTAACAAAGGTCAGGCGCACACGAAAACTTTTCAGTTATCCAGTCCGAGAAACTATTTAATAGAACAAAGGGCCCTCCTGTCCGAAGGGCACGCGTGTGATTTTTTAATCTCCAAAGTGAAAAGTGACATTTTAATTACCTGTAACTAAAATCTCGGACTGGTACCTAAAAGCTAACTCGTGTGCGCCACGTTTGATAACACTGACCACCGCATCCCATCCCTTATAAATTACACATCGAGTAGTTTTTTTTTTAAGTTTTGAAATATGCAAGTTCGGACTCGAGCTGCTTGGACGGGCATCACCTGCACTTATTGTTTCTATAAGTGAAATCGAATCGTTAGTTTCCATGTATCGAACACAGTAAAGGACTTCGGCCACATTATCTGCGTCACGACACAGGTATTTTGCACCCTCTATCACGACACTGGACTATTATTTGCATTACACTCCCATCTTACTCTCGGACAACATAATAATTTATGTGGTCAGATCTTTTGTGCACCATGAAAGTTCAGCCTTTTGTATAAGTTAATCTTCTTCTGCTCAACGATGACAAATCGTGTACAATGGTACTCGTATCATACTTTGTTCCATGAGGTATCGATAACACCGTAAAAACGGACTAACATTTCACTTACGACTACACCGAGTACGCCAGGGTTTGAAAGGTGTTCATACTGTTTGTTTTTCACCTCCAAATAATAGCATAGCCGAAATCCAATCATTTTCACCCAGAGCCTCTGAGAGGGAAGACATCGCGATACACGCAGTATTACAGGCGATTCACTGCGCTCGGTTATATCCAAATCTTCATTCACGGCGGAAAAAGTCGATCTATAGCCAATTCAGTGGGAGCAAAGAATAGAACGCTGAATGAGATTGCTTCAACCTAAGGAGAAAACGACAGCCGGTGATCTGAGGTAGGCCGTCTCATAATAATTCATTTTGGTAGGAGCAGTTTGCTAGAGAGTTCCGCACATCCCGGCCACTTTTACCATGCAATTCTTTACAGACCCACAGATTTCTTTCAGTATTTCCTTTTTGTTTTTTTGGTGGAAAGAGTGAGGGGTAAGGTTAGGGATAAGATTAGCTTCCCGCAGTTTGGGCCATGCAACCAACATGCCCACAGAAGTAATGGAAGGAATGCCAAATGAAGTACACAACTTTATAAAAAACGTTGTTAAAACATCAATGTTGGGGACTAACTCGCTCCGCACCCCCCCCCCTCCCCCTCCCCCTCCCATCTCATCCCCTCCGCTTGCGACACCCCCTGCCCCGTGGACGGACACTGTTGATATTGCATCCATGAAATGTTGCTTTCTTTGTTTGTTCTGTTTGAGTTTGGGTCTTACGGTGCGTCAGTACGATAACGGCCACCTTGCGCCTATCACTGTCTTTCGTTACTTCATTTATGTTTCGTATTTTGAGCTTCTAAATTTCACAAACGGAACTTAACAGTTCCGTATGAATTCTACGACGTTCTCTAGCAGCCTGGGCCTTGATGCGAAGCCCCTCTTCAAAAGTCCTTGAACCTTGTCTGACAATGTCACGCCATCGTGTTCTGTCTTTTGGCTGCATAGACAAGGTCAGCAGAAGGGATGCCGCATCACTGAAGACTAGTCTTTCAGACTATCTTTTGTGACTAAGCTGTGTGACCTGTGCGAGAATGTGTTTGAAGTGGTAGACCCCTTGCACAAGGGCAATCCCCACTCTGTAGGGAAACACACATCTGGGATTATGGAGAAATTAATTTTTTAAATTAATAGAAGAAGATACAAGAAAACTATAAAAGAATACACAGCAGAAAGCTGTTGCGGGCCATCATTAAGTAGAAGAGATGTCAGAACGGCCCGATTAAAGATTAAAAAACAAAAAAGGACTTGCACCGGACTGTACCTCAAGATTGTTTTTAGAAACCCATTTTCCACACTATGGCATATGAATGTACAAATTCCACATTATTGTGTTATTGTCATCAAAGGGCATTCTCGACAACGGTAGGCAGTAAACATTTTTTTTCTGTTTGTTTCAAGGAGAATAGTATTCAAGAAATTTAACCCAGTTAAGACAAACTAGTGAGGAGATGTTAGGAATTTTGGAACGCAGTATACTTTTGCTGTGTGTGTGTGTGTTCGTGCGTGCCCATGTCTGTGCATATAATAAGGTTGTTGCTTGGATCATTTTATTTCTGTTTAACCCTCAACTTTCATGTAATTCTGAGCTGCTCTATTTTTGCCACAAGTCCCTATCAATACAACGATGCTCTCGTGAACGTCAAAGAGAAAAGGTTTTCCTTGAGTTTCAATCCCACTCTGCTCGCAGACTGCATAATTTGTTATCATTTTGGGAAGGGCACATTGGAAATAGCTGCGCAAAGCTACTGCTCACGTGGAGCATTCAATTGCTATTGTCGATACAAGACAAGTGGATTCACGTGCCGAACGAGCATGTTACAAATTAGGAGCGTCTGTCCATCCGTCCATCAATTTGTCCTCCGATCTCTATCGATCTCACAAAGGTACACTGGAGAAACACACGCCACACATGAAATAAATGGAATTAAACGAGCATACGTATATGGCCAATTCCCCTGACGTCAATACAAGCGAAGGTCTTAATTTCTTCATTTTTCTTCGCCTATTTCGCCAATGCTTTTCTGTTTCTTGAATTACACGGTCGATGCTAACAGAAAGGTGTTATTGTGGGAAGGTGTCAAAAGGTGAGCGATCTCGTTGGCCGAGAGATAGTGAACTTTTGACAAATAGTGGTAATTTGTAACTTGACAGCAGGTAAATCTTTGCACTACCTGGGAATTATCCTGGCCTTCAGAAGCTGAAAAATCCATGGCTTTCACTATCATTTAGTATGCTTGAGCGAAAATGCCGCATTGCGTTGTGTTCTTTCTAAAATTGACATGCTTTGCTCTTCGACAGTTGGTCGATTTAAAAGACAAATGAGCTGGTAAAGCTTGCGAGAAGTTTCGTCTCCATTCCATAGTCACAAGCACTGGTATATCCATCAGAGAGTAAGTGGTATCAAGGAATTTGCCAAGGGGCAAAGAATTTTCCATCTTGGTGTTCTCAAAACAGCTCAAAACAGCTTTTCGTAAAGGATTGGGGGGGGGGGGGAGAAATAAAAACCTGATACATCTCTTAATCGCTGAAAATGTTGGAATTTATATAAAAAAGTCAGCACCAAAGTTTTATCTGGCGGCAGACTTTAGTTTCATTTTGCCATTTGCATGAATTTATAATCGCCACAGACATGGGCAATCAGTTCTTTGTATTTATCATTTGTCTGTCAACTAATGAAAAACTCTTTCCATTCTCAAGATATTTGTTTAAAGTATACGTTCAGATTCCAGATATCTTTACCATTATTTTGGTGCCCACCAGTCTAAATTCTGCGCAGACGTTTTGAGGTGAATAAACTGAAGGCCATAGGTCAATCCATCTGACTCTCTATTAATGCGTCTGTCCGTCCATCCATCCATCCTCTGATCTCTATCAATCTCACAAAGGAAGACTATAGAGAAACACACACCACACATGAAATTAATAGAATTAAACGAGCATACATTTCCAATTCCCTTGATATCTTTTGTTCCCGGTCGGAAACGTTTGGCTCAGACTAAAAGGTCTTCGTCCTCGCTCTGTTCTTGTTCTGTTCTTTGTACTGTAACAGAGTGGTTCTCACAGAGCTCCAGGCTACAGTCCTTCCCTTGCCATCCCAGGTTTCCTAAATTTTCCCTCATTTTGAATTATCATTTCATAATTGTGAGTGGATCTGGCGAAATCGGGCTTAAGTTTGAAGACCTATTTCCTGAGAGACGGGTGAAATATTTGTTTGTCTTTTTATGGAAATTGAAATTTGCTTATAATAATGAAGGATTAGCCATTTTTTCCTGCATTCAGTTAAAATGTTGTGCTTTGAAATTCTCTTAGAAATATTTTATTTTGATTTCTTAAAGAGGTATAAAACATTTCACCATAAGCCCGATTCCGCCAGATCCACTCACAATGTTTGCACCACCATACTTTTGCAGTGGTAATTATTGAAACAATTAATTTAAAACTAAATGTCTTAATATGTTGCAGTCAAATGGCGAGAGAAATCCTTATTTCAGGGGACAATACGATTTGCATTTTTGTACAGAATACATTCTTTCCCAGTTTGGATTTCCCATTGTCTGAAGGAATTTAGCTGAACTTCCTCGCTTTGGATTTTAAATTCCTCCCCTGGGAGCTAAGTGCTTCCCCTTTGAGAACCACCGTTGCAGCCCGATAATTTTATATCCTGCTTTTGGCTTGTGTTCCACGTTTTCTAAAATTTATTTTTGTTTTATTTCGATGAGGTGTGAAAAATTGACAATTACTTATATAGTTTGTTCCGCATGTGTTTCTGTTTCGTATTTCTACGTTGGGTATTTGCCATATTGCTGTATGCCACGTTTTCCCGATTTTGAGGTGTTGTCACGAAATGATTCTCTCACTCCTAATTTTATTATGTACTGGTATAAGTGTCATTCCAAACGGGTTAAACCCTTTTCGAGATGTTATGTCTTTGTGATGTTGTATGCGTTTTGGCCCTGATTTTATATAACTCTTCAAACTTTCAATCCTCATTTTCTCGAAGAGGCAAAAGTGCACATACGACAATATGGAAAATACCCGACAAATTAATGACCTTATCGTGCTGATGAGCCGTAAACCCCATACAGTACTCAGAATAATTGGCCTCTGCTTCTGTTTAGCCTTTGTATTTTATAAAAAATTTCATGTTCTCTAGCCGATGCTTCTTTTCAGTACTGAGTTGCATTTGAACCCACTATTGGAATGCGCGAACGCCAAAGGGATGTGCATCACGCTAGGCTTTATCTCTCCACCAGTAACGCCACATTCTGTAGCTATCGTGAACATTTGGATCAAGTAGTGCTGGGCACGGTTCCGACACATGTGTCGACTCCATAGGTACTGACCTTCACCTTGCGACTCCGACATATGGTATCGACTCTGAATGTGGTACCGGTACCGGTGCTAGTGCAGACACTGCGGCGGCTCTGTAGTTTTCCTTCCTGTTACCACTGCCTAATTTACATTTAAGGCGATGCAAACATTGCATTACAAAGATTTTAAATATCAGAGAATTAGCTCTGTGTCCTCTCGACACTACGGTACCGTACCATTGCCATGCACCTGACAGGAGACCGCCAATTAAAGTTTGACTGCTCAGCTTTGCATCGTGCAAATTCTCAGGGTCAGTGCCGGAGTCCGGATCTTGGAGACGACACTAGGGAAGTGATGGAGTCGTGGCGTCGCTTCCTCAGGTCCGTGTCGAGGTCAGAATCGACACCAGTGTCAGAATCTCTCGGCATGGACCTGTGACGTCATTGGAGTCGGTGTCGACTCCAACGAGAAGTTTTGGTGTCGGAACCTGGAGTCGCGGCACTGAAAAAGTGCTGGTGCCGCCCAGCCTTACTTTGGAGACTCCCATCGTTGCCATGGACAACCCAGACACTGCCCACAAAACATGCGTGTATATAGCCTCCTCTTGCTCATTACACAACTACGTTAATTGGATTTTTGCTACAGGATCGCTTTCAGCAACTGAAAAATGAACTACCCATTCATTGTTTGTGACGAGAATTATTTATTGTCGTTGTTGTTTAAATCATCATGCTACAGTACATCACGATTTCTGCCTCACGGGTGAACAGGTTTTCCAAGGATGTCCAAAAGTCCTTGAACTCTTTACGATGTCCATCACAATAATTAGTAGCAAACTAAAAACAAACTAAAAAAAAAAAGAAGCGGAACGAGATAAAAAACTGATACATCAAAGGGAACAATATCAATAAAACACAAATGTAACAAGAGCACCAGCAATATTTGCAAATTAGTTGAAGTTGTTCAATGGCAACTGCATCATGAGAGACATGCAGAGAAAAAGAAGGTCCGTCCATTCATTGTATTTGTACAGGGTGAACTCGCTGGATATAATTATTTTTATTATTGCCATTTTCGTTCGTGGATCACCGTGGTTGCCATTTAGCTGGTATTGTGTTGAGGTAGCCTGAACTCAAAACTGAAAAGAAAAAAAGTCTGTATCCTAGTTACGTATACTTTGGGGGACAGGAAAAAAAAGTTGGAAAATCCAAGGCTATGCTTGGGCTCCATGTCAGCATTTTTGGCTCGATAAACTTGAAACCCCTTGATAGGAATGAAAAAGAAAGTAGAAGGAAAGAAGGAGAAAGCGGATACAGAGACTGAGAAAGTAAAATAATATGGCAACAGAGAGAAAGAATGGTAAATGCTTAGGTAGACACGGAACACGGGGCAGGATATAGGAGGTGAGAGAGATAAGGGGGGGGGGGGGTTTGATGTAGTAGAACGGATGTGAATGTGGGGTAGCATAAAAAGACGGAGCAGGAGAGAAAATAGAGAATGGAGAAGACAAAAACTAAAAACACAAACATGACCGATTGGTCGAAGTAAAGAGGTGGCGGCGCAGAAAAAGTGAAGGTAACAGAGACAGGGGTTCTCATCTTTTTCTTTTTTTTTTTAAACCATTGACCATTAAATTACGCCGTGAAAGGTAGGGGTCTGAAATCCCGTTTACATATCGATGGTGTCGGGCGCAAACCGGCCAAGTCCAAAAATTTCATATTTCTTTATATTGTACCAATCTATGAAGCCTGGAATCCTGCATCATATGTAAAAGTAGCTGTTACCATTTTCCAGTAGAAATACTCAAAATAAGCACGTGATCGACCCGGCTAGGTCCATTTCCCATTAGTTATAGCGGCAGCTTTTTGTTGCTTTGTTTTTGTTTCTCCTGTAAAATTTGCTAATTTCGACTTGGCCGGTTTGCTCCTGACACCATCGATATGGATTTCAATTATTCAAAGTATTCAAAATGAATCTAAATCATGATATTGACTTGTATTTCAAAGTTACCAATGGAAAGCCCGTACTTAAAACTCATAAAACAGTCAAGAATTTAGAATATGACTGTAGTGAATGGGTTAAGGGAAGAACAGGCAAATGATAACGAGGTGAAAGAAGAAACAGAAAGAAAAACGTGGAGATGAGTCAGAGCACCAACAAACACTCCGTGAAACAACAAACAAAAAGGCAGTCACAAAAACAACTGATTGCTGATATTTATCCACAGCTGGAACAACAACTTCACCTGTGCTGTCCTACTTGAGTTATCATGTTACCGACTCTTCTTTGGAAATTTAGACCAGAAAGTCGATGATTTGTGGAAATACCTTGAGGCTTTGATCTAACTGTCTATCGACATACCGATAGCTTCAACGGCATCACCTGTAGAGATAAACATGATCGAAGTTTCTGTACAACTAATATCTGAAGACATGTAGATTAGCCTCTCAGATGAGTGTGGGTGGAATAAGATAAAGTTCTTCGAAATCGTGCCTGGTTTTGAAGTTCAAAAATAGAACCATAGGCCTTACTTAACTGACTTCACCATATGAGTTTGAGTTTGAGTTTGGGGTTTACGGCGCGCCGGCGCGATAACGGCTACTTTGTGCCCTCCACGGTGTATTTGGGTACATTTTCTTTATGTTTCGTTTTCAGAGCTGTTAAGTTTAACGTAGAATTATATACTTAAATTTATTTTTAGCACATTGGTAAAATTCTAAAAAAGTTGTTTTGTATAGATCTGTGACAAGTTTTGTAAACAAGTATAAAAGTTATTAAATCCAGTACTTTATTTGTGTCTGGTATTCAAGGCTTCATCAATTTAAATTTCACAAGGAGAATTAAATTATGTGAGAGATCAATATAGAATGCTAAGAGAAAATATCGCTTTCAAACTCTTTAGAGTACTCAAAAGCAGTATTATGTTCCAGACTCTCCTTGAATATGTACTTGATAATGCCTTTAAGCTTATCAGGCCATAAATTATGAATATGCAAATTAAAATACAACTTTCCCCTTGTAAGTTTCATATGTGTGAAAGATAGGTGCAGTGGCCGTAATTTTGTATGTATGTACAATAATATGTAGTATTCAGAAGTAAATACAAAAGTCCCTGATTTTCAGTATACTTTGAATTCCTTGGCTGAAAGACTGCCGAGTTTGGTAGTGAAATATAATTATTTTGGTGTTTCGCATAGTTTATAATACTGTGAAAATATTGTTGTTGTTTTTTTCACTAATTCAGGTACATTTTTTACAAAGCGCAAAAAAGAAAATTCAAAATCAGGCTAGAGTCTAACAAAAAACAAAAACAAAAAAAAATCTGTTCCATTAAGTTGAGTGTGAAATGTGAGTCTATGCAAAAATTTCAAATAAATCTGCCAGACAGTTTTCGAGAAAATCAATCTTCAGCCTATTCATTCTAAAATAGACGCGCTATGGCAACCAATAGTGACCAGCCAACACCGTTCTGTATTGGTTTCTTTGACTTACGCCACTTAAAACTGTAACCGGGTCAGCAAAGAGCGTTTAACGGGTATTTCCGAAAAGGAGTGTTTATCCGCCGATAATTGGTTTGGTGATGTTTATTTTGGAAAAAATTTCTTCACAATTATACAAGGTCCTCAATAGCGCGGAGGTTAGCGTCTTCACCTGCCAATCATGTGACCGTGGTTCGATTCTCAGGCGATACTTTTTTTTTTCTTTTTTAATAAAAGTATTTTTTTTTTTTTATCAGAAATCAATCTGTTTCATTTATTTTAAAATATGTTTTTAAAATCCATCAACAATAATAGAGAATAAATCCAATTTTTTAAATTTTATTTAATCAGCATCAACACTGGTGGATAAACGAGGGCCGATATTGTTGGCGGATAAACCTAGGTAGTATCCGCCGATAATGTTGGCGGATAATGGCAGCCTTTCCGAAAACCCGAGACGGTGCTCAAGGGTTTTCCTCTCAACACTGCGCAGAACCGCAAAAACAACAATGATACTGATTATGTGGAATCGAATATTTTGGTGGTTTTTCTTTTGCCACCAGGGATAGTTCCTGGAGCGCCAGACTTTCTGATCGGGTCCGCTACAGTAAACACGCCTACCTGAAAAAAACTAACAAGTTGAAGTCTTTTATTGTTCGTTTTTTTTCACTTGAATAAGGCGAAAGCCGAAAATTTGTGTATTTTCTGTCTTCTCTTTAGTTTGCTTTGTATTGTTTGGGTTTTATTTCTCACGCGGGGCTTTGCAACATACAACCTTTTCTTTTTGCCCAATTTTGACTTTGAAATCCACTTATTTCAATTATTTTCAATGGCAAATATGAATCTAAATTTGGACGTTAATCTGTATTTAAAGGCTAGTCATGGAGAACCAAAACCTGAAACTGATGGTGCAATAAAGAGTTAACAGTAATGCTGTTTCAGTATTGAAGGGGTTAAAGTCGACGCTTGAGCAAGAGGAAGGGAATGTCCCCGCGGATGTAAAGACTAAAGAACGTAATAAAAAATAAAAAATCCTGATAATTATATAGATGAGAGACAAACAGAATGAGTGGATGATGGGAATAAATGTACAACCAATCTTGAAACCATTGCCAGTGAATATAATGATTTTGGATAATTGTCCTCAAACCGATTCAGTCAAATTAGTTATAATGTGCTTTGGTTTCTCTTTGTCCATCAAAACGTCTGGAACAGAACTGCACAATCTCAACTTCCTAGTAAAAAAATGTATAGTTGTGTCCCTTGGGCGTTCCCTTGGCTGTCCATGTGTCACCTTGCTCGCTGCGTTGCACGTTGGTTGTCGGATTTTTAAACGGGAGAAAGTTGTTTATTTTAAAAGAATGTTGTTACAAGTGCGTACGTCCCCCAAGTTTTTGTCGCTGGGGATACGCATCTTAAAGCCTTTTGTGACTCAAGAGCTAAAGAGCTCCTTCGGAAATACTTCTAACAACAGCTTTGAATAATTTTTCCTTCAAGGTTTTTTTTTTTTTTTTGAAAGAGTAAGGGGCAGGGTTAAGGGTTCGATAAGATGGCTGAGCATAAGGACGGGGTCAGGTATTGGTACGTATACGAACGCACCCTTAGGGCAACACGCTTGGGGTGCATACGTACAAGTAACAAAAGCCTATTATGAATGTGCTGTATGAATGTGAGACTTCTGATTTGATTGTGTTGCCAAAGTCATGTAAGTTAGCTTTGTCTGCACCTCCTACGTAAACTGGTCTCGGTGCATGTTTTTCTCGTGTGAACAATGTAGTGATGAATTTCGCTTGCTGTCGTCCTGCCACTAAATCTTGGTGCGCATCAATGTATCGGCATGTCCGCACCGTTCGGTACCGAATCAGAACGGTGACGTATTTGCAAGGAAGTAAACAGCGGGCTATCTAACCACAGGCATGGGGGTCATGGCTTTTCTACCAAAGGGAAAAGGAATAACATAGCCCGGACGCATGTATGAGTTGTTAAAGTGCCACACATTTGTCGTCATACATTCCCACCCGGCTAGAGATTATTTCGCATGCCATAGAGACCCTTGTGTTAGAAATATCACACACTCCATGATCCCGTATGCCTAAGAGTTAACAGTGCCGTAGAGCAGAGTTCGCGCGCTGATAGATCATACATCGCCCCAGCTTAGCGGCGGCAAGCTGGACCAGCACTTAAAAATGACTCGGGGTGCCTTCATTAGAAAGAGTGCGGCGAGCACAAATGATAAAGCTACGCCGAATATTCCTCCTCCGGCTTCAGCTTCCCTCGTTGCAGCGGCTGGTGACAATAAACAACGAGACAATGATGTCAACAATTCAACTTCCATCCAGGCAAGACCTGTCTCTGTAAATAGTTCAACAGTTCCAAAACCGCGTCCAAAGGGCGCATTGCCTACGGGCCTGAGAAAGAGACAAATGCTGTCACAGCAAGCTCGGGAGGACCACAGTTGTGAATCCTTGACGGATGAATTCGACTGCGATAATTTATTCAACCACATGAAAATTATCGAAGAGCGATGCAGGAAATTGGTGGAAATGAGAAACGAAATCGTGGATCTGAGTCCAACGACGATCCCGACACTGGTCGATTCCGCTGCTCAACCTGAGGCAGCTAGGAACGTGTTAGATGCTACGTCTGACACAGCCGACCAAACATCTGAAACGAAGAAGCCACGAGTGCCCGAAGAAACGGCAAAAACGAGTACAGATAGCAGCAGCAGCAGTAGTGGCAGCAGTAGTGGCGGCAGTAGCGGCGCCTCCAATGATTCGGACAGCGTCGCTCTCGAGTGTGAATTAGAAGGCGTGGTGGAACTTGACCAGAACAACGGTGCAGTGGAGAGTTGTGTGGAGTCTGTAGCTGTAGCGGGCAATGGGAATGCTAATCGAGACTTCGTTCACCTGGCCTGGGAGGACAGATCCAAGAACAATTCCAAAGCTACAGTTTCCACAAGTTCAACGGTGAGCCTTTTTTTTTAAACTGTTGTTACAAGTACGTACGTCCCCAAGTTTGTTTTCGCTAGGGTTAGGTATTTTAAAGCGTTTTGTGACTTCAGAGTTAGAGAGCTCCTCCCGAAATACTCTTTAATTAATTATTCTTTCAATTTTCCTTTTTGTTTTCCTCCTGTTTTCTGGTTGAACGGGTAGGGGGCCGGGTGAGGGATTGGGTAAGATTTAGGGTTGAGGATATAAGACGGTGTCAGGGATAGGTACGTACACGCACGCGCCCCTAGATCAGAAGGGTTGGCGTGCAAACGTACTTGTAACAAGTCTTTTTGTTTGTTTGAGTCGAGATTTGACCAGTTCAGGAGCCATCCATAAGAAACGTAGCTCAGAAGGGGAGGGAAGGAGGATGAGTGGCCCCCAGCATACGAAAGACGTGCGTGAGACCGCGTTGAGCTAAGGAGCTTACGTTCTCTTTCCACTTATGGTAATGATCTGAACGAGTTTTGAGTTTAAATAAATTTCCTTTTTTTTTCCCAAGCAGTTAAGTTGTATAATTTTAATTACAATGATCATGCTTCTTGTGAACATGTCAAATGGTCCATGCAAACTAGCACTTAAAACTTTTAGGACATGAGGCCTTATTTATGGACATTCGCCATTCTAAATGGAAGGGTCGAAGCCAAGCGTTTGAAAGGCTTACATGGAGGAAAGGCGCAAAATTCGCCACAATCTGGCACACTGTACTTTGTGGGTGGCCCCAATTGCCAAATTGTCCCCAGCGAAATCGAACGTTCACATTTTGTTGTTATTCTTTCGGCGAGTAAAATGATGTAGATCCTTCTTTGGCGGCGAACACGCTAGGGAAAGTAGTCAGCGAGGTAGGAGAGGGGCGACATGCTGAGCATCAATGATAATGAAATGGGAAGGATTGGGGCCTAATTTTTGTTTTTGCTTTGTTTTGTTTAGTAACTACAACTTGTGCAGTGGCACAATTTATCCAGAAACCTTGGCGATCTTTTTTTCTTCCTTTCTTAATTATTTTCTGACGTGGACCACCTACAGCTCGTTTGACCTTTCTGAAAGAGGCTAATATCTACAATTTGATAGGAAAAACTTGTATACACATTTACAAAACTCTTTTCAGATCTACACAAAAACAACTTTTGAGAACTTTACCAATATAATAAAATTTATAGGGACCTGTTTAATTCTATTTATGAAATTTAAACCGATGAAGCTCTGAATACCAAACATAAAGTACCCAAATAGACAGCGAAATGCGCAAAGTGGCCATTATTGTGCTGACGCGCCGTAAAACCAGAGTCAAAGTCAAACTCTCTCTCTCTCTCTCTCTCTCTCTCTCTCTCTCTCTCTCTCTCTCTCTCTCTCTCTCTCTCTCTCTCTCGCACTCAACAATAATTATGCTTCTCAATTTCCCATCATCAATAACATCGTATTAATATATCAGATTACTCTTGTATGGGGTAAACCAGATCGGGCCCAGCAACTGAAAATTAATGGAACAAAAGCGATTTACTTTCAGTTTATGCCCTTCGAGACTTGCTGCAGAAAGAAAAGTACAGGATTTGAACGTTGACACCGACAGCAAACAGCATTCTAGTGCTGTCGCAGTTATTACTAAGTTTACCTTTCAAATTTAATCAACTTTGTTAGGTTTCGAGGCAGATTGTGAAACAAGTGAGACCAGTGGCGGATCTCCTAATTACTATGAAACAGATGAATGAAGCTGAAGCTTCAGGGCCCCTATTCCCGAAGTGGTGCTAGAGAATTTATTTTTTTTAATGAATGAATAGCCTGGAGATCCTTGCAAGGACAGCAAGGCCCTTGGGACTTTGTTGGATGTTGCCCTATTGTAGTTGGTTGCGAAGGGGCACCATAACATGTCAGGGTCCCAGAAATGTAGGTCCGCCACTGTGTGAGACACTAGTATCATTAACACTAGTGCCAATCAGTCTGGCCCCTACATAAACAGTAGGGCCATGTTGTTCTTTGCATAGACGAATTCCAAATGTCACCTAAATATCCTGTGATGGTTGTTTCAACCACGTCCCTCGTCACCCATCCCAAGCGCCCCTTAATTTCACCCTCTCCCAAAAAAAATAAGAAGAAAAAAAATGTAGGCGCTCATGCTGTTCCTGTCCACCCTGACTAATTCTTTCTTTCTCTCTCTCTCTCTGATCTAGAGTCATCTGCCCCTATATGAACCAGTCCGAGTTATGAGCCGCCCGAAATTCATTTCGTTTCTGCCGATTTTCTAATGGCGTTTTTCGTATTTTTTTACCGTTTCCACGTGCGTTCCAACATCTCCGATTGTGAGTCCTGTTGATAAAAATTGAAAGTGATAAAATAGAACAATAATGAACTCAACAGTCCCCTATACCATCTACCTGCTTACGGTATTGCACAGAACTTGCGTGGAGTTTCTCGTTCTCTCCTGTCCCGTTCCTTCACTCACGAATCACCCTATGCACGACGTTCATACCAGGTCTTATTCTTACCCTATAAAGCTGGAAATGTAAAAAGGCGGTAATTCTGAACACAATACATCGTTAGATCGATTTCACCAGGAAGGATCAGCCACAAATAGAACCAATATTTAGAACCAGTTATTGAGAACCAATCTCACGGATCTTCGCTTCCGAATCTTGTTTGGAGCGTGGGGCGGGGTAGGGTAGGGGAGTTCTACCACTCTGTTCCATATAATTTTGTATCCTTGCAAGCATACTTATCTTTACTTGCATGTGGTTACCGCCACAAAACTCGCTGTCCAGTGTCCACGGCTGTTTGATATGGAAGGAAATCATACCACCCGCCGTTAGTTTATGACAGAGAAAATTCTGTTTCATTGGGAAAAATTACCGTACCAATGGCGAGGAGATAATAATGGCGAAATCTTTCTGTGGATCATCACGTATTTTCACTCCTTCTCCTTCGTTGTTCATGTTCCTTATGGACTATCAGTAATTACTTAGAAAAATTATCGCCTGTTATGCCTGCATTAAACTAGCGTTAGTATCTTACAGGGTAGCCAACATGTTTCCCTCCCACCTAACACGTTCTCTGAGAGTCCCTCCGTTTTCAAGCTCTGATTTTTGTCCTCTCTCCGCCTTTTAATGCGCCAGGCCTGCAAGTGCTGGCATAATCTCGGTGTGTTTATTCTCATCCATGGCCTTTCGCCTTCTGTAATCGGACAAGTTTGCCTTGCCCGGTGGTTCTCAAAACTATCAGGTTTCACAGGACCTTTCCAAACACGAGGTGATTTGTGAAAAACTGGAAATGGAAAGCGACATTAACAAACCTGCGCATGTGTGTATTTCTGCCTAGAGCCCTCGCTTAGACCACAGTTATAGGGGCTCTTGAAACGGGGAAGAGTTGGTGGAGTGTTGCACAAACGTTCGGTCACACCACAGTTTTTTTTGTTTTGTTTTGTTTTTAGCGTGCAGGTTTATATGACTTTTCTAACGGGGTTTGGGGATTTGGGGGGGGGGGGGGATGTAAGTTATGGGGGAGGAGAAGTTGGCTTCTTGGGTATGTATGCAGGCAAAATGGAAAGTCAAACATTATTTATTCGTAACGGCATTTTTGTTGTTGTTGCCCTTAACGATATTCACTTTCAAGTAAACAAAACTAAACAAGGACTATTCTTGCTCAAATTCAAGTGATTTAACTCAGAATTAGTACCAGTATGAAAATGACCTTTTTCCTATGTGTGATACCGGCACCGTACCTTCAAATTATTGTATCTAAATTATAGGTATACCACCTCCACCAGCTCTTGCTTGCTTTTTTTTTTCTTTCACTGCTTTTTCACGTTCACTTTTGACTGCCGGTTGCCAAATATCTGCAATAATATGAGATATATTATCATCAGTACACAGTGATTATCTAAATACCCTGCAGTTATCTTCATATGAAATCCAATATAAACATGACGAGTGATAGTCACTGATACGAGAAGGCCGTACAAAACTTCAATTAACTAATAGCTTATCAAAAGCCTACCCTTCTTGACAAATTAGATATCGCTGGTATTTCGTTGTTGTTGTTGTTTGCTTCAATTTGTTCTCTCGTAATCACTTCTTCCTCTGTAAACGTTTCATAACTGGCACTTCCTCGTGTATTGCACTAAAAATTATCACCCCCCCCCCAACTCCCCTCACGACCTCCCCCACCTCTTTGGAAGCAGGTTTATTAGCATGGAACAAGTTTACACTTGTAAGCTTTCTCATTTTCTTGCCTTGCATTGCATGGGCATTCATTTCTCACCGGCGCAGAGCACTAAACTTATGTGCATTGACAGTGTTTAGCTTTATAAATCGAATATTGATAATTCATTCATCGATTGGGAATCGATAAGTCAATGAAAGGGAGCATTTTTTTTTAGAGCGGTCTCCCCGGGCGACGCAGGACGCGTATGCGATAGTCTGTGTCATGAAAGAGTGAAGAGTGCTTATGGGCATGGGAGGACAACTGCTTGTTTACCAAGGGAGGGGGTCTAACTTTAAGTGCATGACTGACGTTCGGTCTTTCCCAGTGGCAAGAAGCTGTGGAGTTGTTGAAACTGTTGACTTTTGTGTTTGATCTCTGCAGATTTATTTACCAGGAATATTCAGCTAACCATGATTTTCCTGATGTTATGGTAAGCATGTTTTTCGATGGCGAACAAAGCTGAGTATTGATATTATATTTTATATAATTATTTCCTAATGCACGCTCCAAACCAACAGGGCAGGCCTTTCAATAAAACTGAACAACACAAACTGTTTGTAGTAGCGACGAGTTGATAAGTACGGTTTTGAATGTAGGCCTATCATTGTATGACAGGCCTATTGATCAAAGCAGAGGGGTCGGAATTTACGTCCAATCGTTTTGTGAACAGCCAATTATCCTGCGAATGTACGCGTTTCTCAAGAAACATACAGACAAAGGTGTGGCTATTCTTGAAAAGAAAATTAAGCTGGTATGGTTGTTACTGATATAAGCAAAACCAAAATACATTAGCAGACCAATCAAATCAGTCAGAAACTGAGTCGGTGTCGTCACACGAAATGAATTTTATGACAGCAATATGAGATTTCATTTATTATTTATTGATAGTTGGTAGCAGTAAAAGAGGCCATAACGAAGGATACAGATTTTGCTATGCTATAGGAAAGATGTGCTTTTCTGGTTTTTAATTTTCCATTGGGAGTATTTCTACGTCATCATAAAGATTCCAAAATTGGGAGCGCGTGCAGTATCTCACCATACTCGCCACAGATCATTAGGGTCAGGCCTGGGGCGGCTTATTGGTCACCGGTAAGTCTTACAAGAGTGTGTGTGTTTGGGGGTATTTTTGTTTGTTTGTATGTTACCTCGGAGTCCAAACATTATTGTTATGTTTTTTTTTATTTATATGGGATAACAAATGTTTGGTTTTGAAGTATCTCCGTACAACATGCATGTGACCCGATGAAGCAAAAACAATAGTTCAATTTCCGGAGTTTAGCCAATTATTATAATGAATATCTCAAAATCGTTTCTCTGGAAAGTGAAAAGTCACATGCAGTGGATATGTCGTAACATCACAATGATGATATTATCATTCACATTATAAGAGTACAAATACCTATTACATGTAGTAGATATGGAGAATGCGTTTAAAAAAAAATGTGCTGAAATGCAGATTTTTATATTTTTGCGTAATACGTCTTTACCTTGGGCTGAGCTGTAAAGAAAATACATTTGTTTTGACAGTCCAGTTGTTGGAACTTTTATACCATTAATGGTAATATTATAAAATACCCCCCCCCCCTCCAGCACACCCTCTAACGTTGTTTTTTTTTTTTTAGAAAACAGTCTATCCACCCAAGAGCTGAAAAATGCCTTGAACAACTGTATGTCAACCGTACTGTCTGAATAATAAACCAACTAAGCCTCTCGGCGTTGCTGTGGATAAACCTCCCCCCCCCCCCAACCACCATTATTCTTCGTGTGCCCTTTCTTTGCTCCCTAGCCATCCTCTCTCTCTCTCTCTCTCTCTCTCTCTCTCTCTCTCTCTCTCTCTCTCTCTCTCTCTCTCTCTCTCTCTCTCTCTCTCTCTCTCTCTTTCTCTCACTCAAATACTGTCTCCCATGCCCATTTATTTGTACCATTCGCACGCTGTACCTGTTAGGTAAAGCTATTTGTGCACCGACCTGAACGCTGTTGAAGGACAGTCAAATAAAAGTTATAAAAGCCGAAAGGGAACGCCACGAGAGGACGACAAATGATGCAGAAAAATTCATTAAAAAAAAAAAAAATGACGACATAGCATCGGTAATTGTCACTGGTCGAGTTATGATCTGAGAATGAATATAAACATTTTTGAAGCTATTACTGTTTGCGGTTTGGTCAATAACTGGTACCAAATAACTGCAAGTCCTGAAATGTTATATAGTATACTGATATGGGTATTTGCTTGTTACCTGCGAAAGTCATCGTTAAAATTGTTCCTTGCTGGAATTTTTTAGATTTGCATCCTGATTTTTTCTGTAACCCATCGAGTCCTTTCCCTTGCCCTGCCCACGCAAAGCTGGCAACCGGCCCAAGAAAGACGGGAAATGCAGACCAACATTTCAAACTGCTCATTAAGTATCTATTGTTTTTTGTTTTTTTAACAGTAGTGCTAAATATATTTATTTACCATTTTATCTGTATTAATCTTTTATGAATCTTTTTCATTACGTTTTTTTTGTGTGTGTGTGAAAGGGTCCGATTGGCTCTCTTTTCAATATCATTATTTTTTATCCAAAGCCCCCTCCACACATAACCCCAACCTTTTATCTGTAGAAAAGGGAACAGTTCCCCTCAAAATCATCAAAATCATACGCCCATGACAACTGGTCAACCTGCCCCCCCCCCCCCACACACACACACAAGTGCAGACTTTCTCTTTGAGATCTGAGCCTCTAAAGAAACGGTTTCCCCAGTATACACTTTAAATGGGAGAAAAACAAAAATCACAGAAGTTCTGCCGGTGAGTGTTAGATAGTACATAACAAAAGTCAATTCCTTGACCTGCTGTGACTTTTTTGACGTTTCTTACTCTATTATCGCAAGTCCAACTTCAATGGGAACCGAGTGAAAAATCTGTAATTAAACAGTTTTATCTGTCTGTCTGTAGGCCTATAATATACCTGTCTACCTATCGATCTGGGGCACAGCCAAAACAGTAATTAACATAATCGGAAAGTGCCTGTGAATTATTCTTCTCACTCCCTCCCCTTTCCCAACACACACAAGTACGCGCGCGCGCACACGCACGCACTGACACACAGTAATGCAACATGCAACGATATTCGGTAATTAAAATGTGAAACAGAATTACGACAACCAAAGCTGTTTAAATTGATTTTGGACTTTTTGATTATTTCGGAACATTAATTATTCCTTCACCCTGGCTATTTTACATTTTAAAAAGGAGGACGCGAAACAAAATTTAAATAAAAAACGCGTTGGAGATCGTGCACTATAGTTTTCATATAATTTAATTCCCGAGTCAACCTTTTCATGTTCTTCTTATCTTATTGTGTGTAGACAGACTTTGGACGGAACCTACCCGATAGCCCTCTGATTGCCACTACAAACTTTATCAAATATATACTATTTATTATTTCATTTTACATTGCAAATAACGGTGACAGATGGAGAGTCAGTAAAATTACCTTATGGACAAATAATTTCTCTTTAAATGGTAGGTAGTTTTTGTTTTTTAATGCGAGACTTAACGAACGAGACTTGAAAAAAAACATGGCGGGTTCCATGACGACGATGATGCCAAAAATCAGTGCCAGAGGTGTCGGCATGTGAAAGTGATGGCAAAGACTGACCCTGTGATACCAGCAAGACATCTCGTTGTTTATGAGTGCTAGCTGTCCGGAACCATCGTCTGAAGCAGCAGTAGCAGCATATTCAGCGCATAGCATTTGACGACAATAACCATCGTCCTAGGCTAGGCCTACAGGAAATTACCGCCCCGGTTTCACAAGTTCAGTTTTTTCAGCTGTTTAGTCACGCCATCTAATCTCAATTCAGTAATCTAAGTGGATGCACTGGATATGCCGTTTATTTTAGGCGCAGACAAATATCAATATTGTATTATTCTGATAGAGAGATAGATCTAGCTCAGGTGAATGAATTTCAGAAGACTGTGTGTCAAAATGTAATGGGTAGGAGACAACCTGAGGGATTGACTGAAGGAAATCAGTTCACATTTGCACCAAAAATTAGCCCTCAGAGCAAGAAAATAGCCTCAAAACTTCAAGGTGATAAAGAAACCAACAATACGCTCCCACATTTCATGCTGGGAACTAAGTCCCGGCAAATCAGCCTTGAACCTCTTGTTAAAGGTTCTTTCTCTCCTCTAGGATCTGTCAGCAGCGAATCAATAAAAAATTCAGAACAGGACAACAAAAATGTAGGTGCTGTTATTATTAATCAGAAACACCAATCCAACAGAACTATTCTACCTCACCTTGGCCACAGTCCATCGCCATGTCTGGGAAATGTCAAAAAGGAGGTGCAATATTCTCAGAAACAAATATGTGGAAATCAAAATAATTCTGCAGCTGCATGCTGTGGAGAACAAGAGATGAGCACTTATACTGGGCTAGAATTTAGTGAAGTTCCTGCCCGCCAGTTAGATGAGTCAGTGTTCACATTTCGTCCTAAAGTCAGCTCTACAAGCATTAAAATTGTTGAGGGTCTTGGTTCTGATTTCATGACTAGACAAGAGCAACATCTAAAACGTCAAAGAAAACTTGTAAGTACAGCAAAAAATTCACTTTCTCAGCTGAACCATAAATAGTATTTGCCAACCATTTGTAATTGTGATTTTTGTGTAGTTAATAAACTCCATGCAGCTTATTTGTATTATAATTTCAGTTGCTGTAGGGAAACATGACATTTTTTTTTTAAATTGCTGTACCATTGTGGCAAAACCACATTATCTAATTGATTTATTTCCCTGCAGTATGCAATGAGCACCCTGCCCACAATGAGCGCATAGACTGTGTGCATTCTTTTTTTTTGAGGCACGAAGAAGAGACTGTCCTATCTTATTTTATCTAGTATCTTTGATAAGGTGATGAGTCAGTGAAACTAATGATCTCTTTTGCAATCAGATTTGCAGAACGCTTAATCTGAAGGTTATTACATTTACAATGTTACATCAAAGTTGTCTCTAGAATGATGAAGTCTGGTAAAGAGTCTCAAAAGTATTTAAGTGCGGTTAAAACTAAAGTTACTATCTAAGCCAGTTTATCAGGAGTGAAGCAAAAGTTTTAAAAAAAATATCAGAACAAGTTGCAGGAGTAGAATGCCACAATGGAGAGGGGCACATCCTTGATAATTTAACAGAGTAAGCACTGGTAAATTTTTACATTTGTATGACTGAGACAGAGTTGAGTGTCTGATAGTATCAAATAACATTTCTTTTGGTTGTGCACTTTTTTTTCCTTCTCTACCTATCAGTTCTCTTGTAGCTATAGAAAGTGAAAATATGGATTTAGAAGCACAAGTATTCAAACTCAGGGCTATAATGTAACATCACCTTTCAGGCTGTCGCAGCTGTTATACATTCGTAAAATTGATAGCTGCAAAGTGTTTTTAACCCTCACCCTGCGCGGGGCGGCAATAGTCGGTATTGACTTGCAAGCGCTCACGCTGCACGGGCGGCAAAAGTCGCCCAGGTCAAGCTGGCCGCGCCACGCGCAAGCCCTATTTTCAGGCGTCGGGTCACTGACCTTTTTGAGATGTAACCACCGTGTTATTGTTCACTGTATCTCTTCTAAATCAAAGACATTGTGACATGGACATGTTAACCAGTGAAACACTGGTCGGAATCACAAAGACTAAGCTTTCAAAGGCTCTCCCCACACTTTCAAAAGATGTAACATCGACATGCGAACTGTTGCTTAACAAATTTGCAATATTATCTCATTTTCTCACAAGCTGACCACCATCTGGAGTTGTCTGTATCTAAGAACCAATCAGAAACAAGCTCTGAAATAATCTTTGCCCCAAATGCCCACATTGGTTTATTAGTATGTGTCAATCAGGATGAAACCATTTGTGTAGGGCTTGGGAGGGCGTGGCTAGTTATCATGCTTCGTTCTCGCGAAAACTACAGCTGTCAGTTTGGAATCATAAGTCAGATCATTGGTTAGAGACTGACAGACTCAGGTTTTGCTGGTTAATTCATTATCAAGCGTGATAAGGCATAGCAGCGAATGTTTTCATACCGATCAATAAAAACCGAACCACGTGGACAGCCTATGTGGTCATCGTCTAGCGGCACGGGTCAGTGACCCCAGATAAGATTCTCCGTGAGTAAGGTCACTGACTGGGCAGCGGGCTTTACGGGTAACGCGCAGGGTGAGTGTTAAGAGTTTGCTGTTCTGCGAAGTTCATTTTCTTGGGAATAAATCCCCAGCAAGGATCCGTTCCTCTGTATGACATAAATTTATGGAGGATTTTCATAGGGTTGGTAGGATTACTGCGGGGCGGAAAGCCTGCATCAAACAGATGGTGGTGCCAGCAGATCTACATAGGAACAATGTCATTCCTGTGAGCAAATTTGGGGTTATGCCTACATGTCGGTTTGATGCTGGCTGGGGTGGAACTGTAATTAATGCCAGTAGTAGGTGGTCATGTACCACCCCCCCCCCTTTTTTTTTTCATGTCCCACTGCACATGGAGATCCTGTCAGGTTGGAATACTGAGTCCAAATATGTCTCATTTTATCACAGACTAATTGTAAATTGCACAACTACACATTGTCACTGCTCTGAGATAATGGCATGTGTCAGATTTCACAAAAAAGCAACTGACAGTTCATTGCATTTCTGAGCATGAGGGCTGTCAGATAATATTATAGAAAAAGAAATGCGCCATTGGAAAATGTAATAATCTAACAGGATTGTAATGGCATAAATCACCAAATGACAGGAAAAGAAGCAGTTTTTTCTTAATATCTGATAAATGTCAAAAATGACTTCTGTCATTAGCATAGAGCAGTATAATATTTCCCAACAATAATCTGCTCATCAAAAAGTCAACAACTTTTTGTAGGATTGCCCTGGTATATTTAATTGGCTTTCATTTTTTAGGTTTTTCATTTCTGTCATTTTTCTCTGACAATATTTGTCTGTGTCAGGAAGTAAAATAGTCAAGGGGGAAAAAAATGGATAGTTTACAGATACCTGAAAATGTGTAAAAGAAAGAATCATCAGTCACATGCTGTCAGATCAGACCTGTTGATTTGGATACAACAAAATATTTTCTATCTGCCAGTTGTGCAGTAAAGTTGCAAATTGATTTGACAAAATCAACAGCTTGCATTCATAAACATTTACCATTGCAGAGCTTTCAAAGCTTCCTTTGGACGTGTGATCTTCATAATAGATATTTACAGACATATCTAATTACTCTTGTAATCGTAAGATTCATTGTATACCTTAATCTTTCACAAACTGCTCAATGCCCCATAAACACCACCAATCTTTATTTAATGACTTTTAGATCATAATGTCAGCATGACATTAACATTGTAAACTCTGAATTAATTTGTGAACTTCCTTATTTCCTTAAATAGCTTTTACTTCTAACATTCTAAACAGGGTCAAAGTTCATTTCATGGTTTCCCCAATGTCTATCCTTCCAGTGGCCACCAGTATTGAATCAATACCTTTAGTACATTGTGGAAGCAAATCATTACACTCTAGCAGTCAAGCACTAAGAAACTAATGGAGCGTGCCCAGTATTGATTGTGTGCCCTTCAAACCTGTGCAGGTCTGACATACAGGGGTAAGGGGTCACTACTTGTATGCCTTAAAGTCAGTGTGCTCCTGGTTAAAATCCTGTTGGTATGCTTGAACATTGAACCTGTCTGTGACTTATTAACTCCAGGAACTCTAACTTACAAATGTTAGACCATCACATAGGTAAGCTCTATGCTTGTTTAATGTAAATATGTCTTAAATTTTGTAAAGGTACATTCAATCTTGTGTAAAAAGCCCTGATGAGTTCTTTTGAGATTGGGTGATTAGTAGGTCTGTACCCTTGGCTCATGCCCAAGTCTTTATTCTCTTCCCTTTTCTTTATATAAAAAACATATCTTGTGCTTTGAAACAATGAGTATGCGGACCAAATCAGAGAAACCACATTCACTTTAAGGAAGAGGTTCAGAATTGTTTAATAATCAGGAGTACAGTTACAAGTAATATATGATCTGTGTCCTGCATGTTAATTAGACAAACCTGTCTCATAAAACCAGATTATAATATATGCTTAATTTGTCACAAGTAGTCATGATAATACTGTCGTTTTGTTAGGTAATTGACAAATATTGCGCACAAAAAAAAAACATTGAAAATATGCAGGGTTGGCAACAAGATAAGATATGCTAGGTGTTGTAACATAAAGTCTTTTCTCCTTCTTTTGTTAGGTTTTAACTTTTTGTCAGGTGCAGAAAATCTTTCGAGACTTTTGGCATCTACAATACTGTTTTTTCCAGATAAAGAAGAATTTACTCACTTCAGCCATGCATGGTGCTGACTGTATCAAATCAGAATGAGAATAGCGTCGTTGCCTGTCGCTGTCCGCGTATAATCCAAATTTGGGCAAACCGCGTTTTCATCGGAATTAAAATAAAAATAGCTTTCTCTTTAGTGCTCTGCAATTTCTGGTAAAATTTGGCCAATGAAAATATCTAAAAATGAATTTCTCACCTTATCAGGAACAACTGTTGAAAGTTTCTAGATTGTTGTGCCTGTCAGCTGGTCCTAGGCAGTAAGAGAACAGAGAAACATGGAAAGAGAAAATGCAAAACTTTCTCGGTTAGAGAAATGAATGATTTACGCCATTTTTGTTAGCCAAATTTTACCAAAAATTGCAGAGCAAATAGCGAAGGCTATTTTTAGTTTAATTCCGATGAAAACACTGCTTCACAAAATCTGGATCATACACGGATAGCGACCGGCAACGACGATATCTAACACAATATGTGTAGACCTCTGTCAGTCTGGGATGTATGGATCTCTGTCAGTCTGGGATTTATGGACCTCTGTCAGTCTGGGATGTTTGGACCTCTGTCGGTCAGGGATGTTTGGACCTCTGTCAGTCTGGGATGTTTGGACCTCTGTCAGTCTGGGATGTTTGGACCTCTGTTGGTCAGGGATGATGTAGAGACCTCTGTCGGTCAGGGATGACATTTTGCTTCTAACTGTTTTGGTCGTCAGCTCTTCTGGAGCAGCGTCACTTGTGGCTGGAAAGCTCAATAAGAGAGTGACAGTCTCTACAGCAATAGTTACACGCCTGGGTGGTCTCAGATCTGCTGGGATTGTAGCATTCTTTTCTACAGGCACAGAATATAGGTTCTGAATAAAAGTACAAAAAGTGGTTGGATGCCGTACTTTGGAGCTGGTTTTTGCAGCAAGCGCAACTATGAATTATAAATACTTGTACGACATACATAAAGCCCTGTTTTTAAGTTATTGTATTGTGATTGTATTTGATCAGATCTGCACATTTACAGTGTCTGTTTCTTACGTTCTTACCATAGAACACCTTTTTGGCATTTTGAGTAATTTATCTCTTGTTTTGTTTTACTATTTTGCAGTTAGAAAGGTCAAGTCAGCACATCAGGCTATCAGGTCAGCTCGCCCCCAAACGTGGAAGTAGGAAAGAGGTATGACCAACATGTCTGTCAGAACATTTGAGTCAATTTAAAGTTGAAAGACTTGGTTGTTATGGAAGAACATTTTAGTGTTGTTAAGAATTGCTAAAAACTCACTGTTTAATTTACTCTGGGTGAGAGTCATTCTGGCAATGTCACAAGTTTTTGTTTTTATTAAAAGATCCATATTGCAATATGTATCTCTTCTGGTCCGTAGCACAAATGACTTCTCTGAAATTTGGCCTTTTTCAATTTTCTTTGTGGAAATAGAAGAAGACCTCTTCCTACATCATGTGTAAAAGAAATAAAGAAAGATAGATTGTGATCGAACTGTTTGTCTCACTTTGCCCTTTCCAAATCTACCAATTTTTTATTCCTCCTGCAAAGTTTGGCATTTTGTGTCTGAGAAGTTTGATAGATTAGCTGATTTGTTAGTATTTTCCAGAATATTTCTTAATAGTTTGTGTTTACACTTAATGGTCCTATTTTATATTATGATAATAATAATAATAATAATAAAGTTCATTTATATAGCGCATATCCAAAGATGTTCTATGCGCTTTACAAAACATGCAGAAACAGACAAATCTCATTCCTAGCAACTGACAACACACACAAAGACACACACACACACACAAACACTATCTCTCCCTCCTGTCTCTCTCTCTCTCTCTCCTTCACACACACGCACAAAACACCAATACATATCAGACTACACATCAAAGTGTTTTCTGAAGAGATAGGTTTTCACTTCAGATCTAAAAAGTGCCTCGCTTTCTATATTTCGAATATTTGGTGGTAAGGAGTTCCATACAGCTGGTGCGCACACAGAAAACGCTCTCTCTCCAAATTTTTTTGTTTTAGCAAATTTAGATTCTAGTAGTTTTTTTATCAGAAGATCTTAATGCTCTAGATGGTTTATACGGATGAATAAAGTTTATAAGATAAAGAGGAGCATTGTTGTACTGACATTTGTGGCATAACACTGCAATTTTAAAATCTATCCTTGCCTTTACAGGGAGCCAATGAAGACCAATAAGCAAAGGTGTAACATGTTCTCTTCTACGTTGTTTAAGTATTAATCGAGCAGCATTGTTTTGAATTCTCTGAAGTTTGCTAATTTGTTCTGCTGGAAGGTTTTTAAGAAGAGAGTTGCAATAGTCGAGACGAGAAAAAATGAAGGATGAAACCAAAACTTGCATTGACTCTTTAGGGAGTATTAATGATAGTTTACTTAACCTACGTAATTCTAAATATAGTGATTTTGACAGGTTATTGATGTGATATACCATTGACAAGTTGCAGTCGAAAATAACACCAAGATTCTTTGCTTTCACTGATGTTTCAATCATTTTTTGCTCGACAGTCATTTGAACGACGTTTATGTCAGGTCTATTCTTACCATGGCATACTAAAATTTCAGTCTTCTCTTCGTTCATTTTCAATTTATTTTCATTCATCCACGACTGAACTTGAGAGATACAGTTTTCTGTCTTGCTCACCAGCGTGGACACATTTGATGGTTCATCAGAAACATAGAGCTGGGTGTCATCAGCATATTTATGATAGTTAACATTACAATTTTGAATATAAAGTATACAGTAAAGGACCAAGAACGGACCCCTGCGGGACTCCGAACTGTAACGGGAATTCTTTGGAAAAAGTGTGGTTCACATAAATTCTTGGTCTTAAGTTATAACCATTTGCTTTTATTTCCTGCTAGATTTTTATCAAAATGTTTGAAAATGTAGGTTTAATGAACTGTAAGTTAATTATGAATGAACAAACATTCATGATCATCCTTAGCCTGTATGATTAACAACATACCAATGGTTCAGTGTGAGAAGTGATTTATCAGAGTATTTGGGAAAATAGAGATAATCATTTCTTGCACTGAACCACTGTTATTGACTCAGTAATAAACAAGACTTAAAATCAGCTACACTCAATAATCACCCGTGATAAATGTGGATTAACAGTGTCTTTGTGTGTGCCAGATTTCTGTCTTACTTTTGTGTTGTAAGTTAAATCCTGTTTTTGGTCTGCAGCTTTGAGTTGTTTGAGGCAAGGAAGAGAGGAAATTGTAATGTTTCCTGAATTTCCAATAACTGTTCTGGACACTCCGTAATGATTGGTCATGTCTGAATTCGTTGCAGATAGAGGATGATGTGGTTTTAAATTCTGATCCGGAAATACACGAAGACCGAGACGGGATGAGCCCATCACAAAATCTCACATTAAGCCGCACAAAGACGCAAGTCTCGTCTGGATTGGACAGAATACTCAGTGGTGAGTTATTTGTATTTATTTCAAGTACTCATACAAATATCATTATCCCACTCAAAAATGCCCAAGTATGGAACTGGTGTAGTTCAAGATTCTGTTTTGTTCTTTGTATCTTTGTGAAAGAGCTTGATTTTTGCAAATGCAGATGGAATATGTAGATGTGTTTTGGTAGGGACAGATCATTTTGTTATATCTTTCCATTAAAAAATCTGATTGTGTCTCAAGGATGCAACTTCTGGAGCCCCTCTGGCAAGTCAGCCCTCCAGATGGATGTTTTCATAATCTTTGAAGTATTTTTTTAACTGCAGTTTGAATGCCACATCATTCCTTCAAATGTTTTTTTTCCCAGAAAGAACCATCTTTATCAAAGGATTTCTAAAATATGTAGGCGTTGAATGGAAGCTCGAATATTCCCACATTCAACAGAATGCTTTTGGATGAGCTTTCATTGATAAAGAGCATTGCTTTATGAAAGACTCAACAGATATAATATATAATAAAATGCATATTGGTCGTTTAATTGTCCAGTTATGTAAAATTGCTGACAAAACCATGAAAAAGCACTGAATCCTGTATGTTCATTTTTGGCATGGGGCCAAATCTTGAAGCGTCAGTTTTCAAGCTGAATATTTTACAACGTCAGAGTGAAACATGTTTCTGAGTTTTGGAAAATTTTCTTCCTGTATTCCTGACTCTTGTTGTTTCTGAAAGAGGCCAAAATCTACAAATTAATTTTACAGATTTACCATATTTGTAAAATTCATGTATGCACAGATGGACATAGTTTACAGTATTGGCCTTTTCCCATTAGATTTTTAATCTCACTTTTATCTGTAAAAGTCCAAATGACTGAAATTAGACCCGAAGGATTATAACAAAGAAAGCATGAAAGTGCAAAATGGCTGCTATTGTGCCAATGTGCTGTTAAACCAAGCTCAAACTCAGACTGACTCTTAAATTTTTTACGTCTGCTTATGAATTGTTTGAATCAATTATGTTTCATCTCAGTTTGTTGTATTTCCTTGTTCAGGCCCTCTTGCTCAGAACAATGCAGAGCTGTTGTTTCGCCCATCAAAATCCAAGGGTCACAATGTTGGGGATAAACCTCCTGTCAAATCTAAAGAGGCCTGTGACACTAGTGACAAAGGCAAGTAAAGCTAAACACTGTATACCTACACCATCACTATACTAAAGCAAAATACATGTCCATATTCATGCTGGTATTGATGTTGTTTTATTTTGCTGGACTCACAGAGTAAGATTTCGTTCACGCTATCTGTTCCATCTTGATGATTTTTCAACTATGTATGGATTTTCTACTTCACTGCAGTATGCATGGACGAAAATGTTAGATCAGTGCTATCTTGTTAGTGTGCACTCTTTGTCAACTCAGACTCTATTGGTAGGTACACTATAGCACCGATTTTGAACCCATTAGAGATATGGAAACAGCACAGCTTGCTATAATTATAACAATAATAGTAATAATAAATAACGTTTATATCACGTTTCATTCCCTAATACAAGCTCAAAGCGCTTCACAGCCATTCTACCACTCACTGTTACTGAAACAAATTTGCTCTGTTTTATTATAATGATATGATGTGTGAAAATCATTATGGTGTTCAGATTGAAGGAAAAGCTCATGAGCAAAGCCATGAAAAGCTGACCTGTGATGTTTGTTCATAGAGATATGTATGGTTTTCTACAGAAAATGATATGGCCGAGTCATTTCTGTCCTCACGGAGCAAAACTATGCCCACGCTTGGACGACCAAAGATGACTCAACAGAAAATGCCAAGTTTAAGTGAAGGAGAAAGGCTGAGAAATGCAAAAGAAATTGTTGAAAGAGCCATCAAGGTGAGGAGAAGACAATGTTTATGAAACCAAAAAGATTAAATGCTGAAAACTGAATCGAAGGGAAAATTGTATTTAAGATTCAAATTCTTATGAGACTTGTCAGGTTGTTAGTATTTAAACAAATTAGGTTATTGTTTTTGACAAACGTTATTGGTTTGTGTTACTTACATTACCCAAAATTGTGATTTTTACTCTGTCACCCTAATGCATTGTGGCTGAACATAGTTCATCATCATCATCAGTTGCCCTGTCTGTTCAACAGACATTGGTGATCATGGCTCTCCACTCAGCCAACCCCAAGAAGGAGTTGTTGTTGTGACGTGAGCGTAGTTACGCACTCGCAAAGATTTATTTTTTTAAAATAGGGGGACGGCATGAGCGATCGCAAAGTTTGGCTATAATTCAAAAAGGAGAATTGAATCTCTTGGGAGAGTGAAACGGGCTTTGGAACTTCTGTGGAAAGACAAAATAAAATTCAAAATTTGGTGAGAGTACAAATTAAGTGACGTTAAGTGAAACAGACCTTGTTCTTTGGTGCTTCATGTTTTGGACCAACTTAAGCACAGACAGAGTTGAAGACAACGAGTTTGCATACTGTTATGATTTGAAATGCCGTCAGCATCTCACCATTTATAAAGCAAAGAGGCTGTGACAGTACACAAGAGAATAAAATAAATATCAGGACTGATGCACCAAACATAATTTTTTTTTTCTTCTTGCAGTACAAGAAAGTGTTCACCATACAGGGAGGCTACTCCACCATCCGCCACAGTTTGAGAAGAAGGGGCTGGGTTGAGAAATTTTACAAGATTCCAGCACCACCGAAGAAAACACCCCGAGTCAAAAAGCCAAAGAACTCTGATGAGGATGACAACAATGATGATGACGACGATGATGATGATGATGATGATGACGATGATGATGATCTGGACAGTAAGTCGTTGTATTACATACTAATTTTTCTCTAACAAGAGCTACTGAAGCAGATACATTGTGATTGGACAGACTGTTTGTAATATATAAACACGAAGCTTTGATGTACTCTGCAACTAGTTGTCTTATTTCGAAAATATTGCAGGGAAAATATTATTTTGTCTCCGACTAAGAATATTTGCTTTGATTTTGCTTTTGTTCACTTCATTTTTAGTTGTTTGAAGTGAAGTATTGAGGAATTTCGATTGCTCATATAAAACATTTTTCTTTTTTTAAAAATTCTGTAAGTTGATGGTTTGCATGTTATTCTGACAGGTATATGATTGTTTGGATTCCTGTGGTGTGCAGAACAACTCTGCATTTCTCCTACTTCCTCAGTTTAAAAGCAACATTGATTTGCACATTCTTCTGTACCTTGTGTGAAAAAAGAGGAGAAAAACTGAGGAAATTAAGTGAAGGAAATCAATTGACATTCACTTCAAAATATTATCCCTGAGAGCAAAGAAAATAGCCTTAACACTTTAAGACAACAAAGAAAACGGCATTCATGAAGAAACTGCTTCCCTGTCCAATTTTTAAAAAAAATTCTATTATGTTAATTTTTCTATCAAGTAACTGACCGGGCACCTTTCTGTTATTATTTCTCCTGTATTATTTTGCTCTTCTGATGCTCAGTGACCACAGTCATTTTATCCTTGACATCAGACTCAAAGATGTGTGGGGATTTTTCTTAATTTGGTGTGATGAATTTGTTATCTGTCACATTAACTTGATTATATGATCTATACTGAAAGTGATACTTTAAAATAAACATCCTATTTTGTTAAGATGTGTTTTTCCTCCTATGTAGTTGCAGCTTCTGCCCATGCAGGTAATATACACACACCAAAAAAAAAGTAGATAATTTTGCCAAGAATGGCTGCGTAGATGAAGAATTTTCTTTCATCACTTTACCCTTTCGATAACTCTCAAGCCAAAACTCCTGCTGAGAGCCAAACTGAGTGTTCAGTAAAAAGTGTGAAGGGAAATAATTGTTCTCGTGCATAGAAACAGATTTTGTTTCATTCATTAGAATTTTTACCGAGTACTAGTTGGCACGCTAACTCGGGGAATATAAAGATGTGATTTTTAAAGTTGGGTTTTGTCACCATTATATAAATTGATGTGCAGAATGAAATTTCCTGTCATACTTTTTAATTCTTCTCAAAGAAAATGTGTTGTTTTTTTTTCCGGCTCAGAATGTTGGAACACTTTCTTCTGTTCAACTCAGTTATGGCTCAAAATCGATGAAATTATTAAACATATAGCAAACTTCTAGACCTTTTAAAATATGCCTGCATACTTTTACATCTTTCTATGCATAGCATGATATTTTGTAGAATTTAAAGTTCAGCAGTTAAAACGCCTTCTGTGATTACATTGGAATCCTTACGTTGTTCATAATATGATGATGAAACTGTATGAGTTTTTGTTAAGCTCTAACAGCATACTGTAAATGTACATGATACACTCGGATTTTATGTATGTTTTAACGGAAGAAACAAGTGAAGGTTTTTAAGTCTTGCATATCCTGTCCGCACTGTGGACGTTTACTAAAAGCAGTGTTCAAATTTATGAATGAAAATATATTTAAGGAAGAGGGGAGAAAAGGCACCAGATGTTTGCATTCTTATACACTTGAACTCTGTAAAGTATTAACTGAAAGTTAAAATTGGTTTGTAACATGTCGTCTGTCAAAATCTTCAACCAACAATCTATTGATTTATTGATCTATTTGGAAAGTTTGGCTCTCAGCGCAGATTTCTTCTTTTTTTTATATTATTTCTTCACTGTCACACCAAATCTGGTGGCCTGGTTCATGAAAGAATTTTTAAGTTTATTTTGAAGAAACGGTGTCACTTTTAATGTTAAAGTCTGGCTGTCTGTCATTTCTGTTTTTAGAAAACGCTTTGGAAAAAATTTTAAATTACCTTCATCTTGCCAATTTCTAATGAATTTGAAAGAAACGAGCATTGTAGATTATGCTGATTTGAAATTTTAAAGTTCATGTTAAACTGCATATTTTTTGTAATCATTCCTCCCTGTTTCGGGAAAGCCCAAATGGCAACATGCAAAAAATTAGAGAATGAATAACAGAGGGAAAAAGAAAAACACGCTGAAGATGACCTAAAAAAATAAAAATAAAGAGCAAAAATTGATCAAAGGCAGAATTATCACTACTTGATAATTTTTCTTCAAAGGGGAATGGTAAATTCTGGGTAGGTGTCGTGGGTAATTTATCTAAGCCAGTCATATCTGGTGAATATAAAACGGATTTTTAAAACGCAGAATTTGAATTTCCAAAAATTCCATCGTTTGGCTTGTCTTTTATTGCAGCTTTTGATTTACATATACACGCTGTTTTTCCATATTTACTTTGTAAAGAGATCCTGCCTTACTGCTTTTATGGAATTTCTTGCATTGCAAAGCATAATTTTGCCTTGCAAGCCCAGCAGTTGCTGTCTTTCTCTTCTATTTTTTTCCCCACTTATCTTTTACTTTGTTTGGTTAGATTTTCTTTTCTTTTGGAATTCTGCTATTTAAAAAAAAAAGTAATTAATATAACAATTTAAATTATAGAAGGAAAAAGTGCATTAATAACTGGGACATGACAATGGATACATGAAATATGTGTTTTGTTTCCATCCTCATCATAAAGTGCTTATCTGCAAGTAATAAATTCCTATAATTATTCTTTGCTTAAACTTAGAATAGTTAACTTTCATTTATTCCCTGACATATGAGAGACAGACCTAATTCACAGCCAGTATAAAATTTAGTCATTGTTTCCCCTTATAAAAACAAAATCTTGGGCTTATTTGCTGGCTTTTTTTTTTTTTTTTGGGTATCTTGATTTCTGTCAACCAGTGCCAATCCATGATGTTGGTTTTTTTTGTTTTTTACAACATACCCTTTACCATAGCAAAAATTTGAAACTTTGAGAATTATCAGAAAGCTAATGACATCTTTATTAATTTTCACAGACGATCAGCCCAGAATTCCACCGTGGGAGGAGGACGATGGAATTTATGGAATAATGGTAGGTCATTGAGTTCGCAATAATAAATAAGTAAATCTTAAACTATTCTATATATCATATAATGTTACATTATGTTACTGACATAATGTATCATTTGCTATGTAGGATGTGGAAAGTTTTAAAAAGGAAGTAAAGTACTGATTAGAATAAATTTTGTTTTAATTTGCTGCTCTGTTTATATCCTTAGTAGATTCCTGTCTGGATTTTTAGGAACTCTGATTGCATACGGACGTTGAAAGGTGTGCAGTTTTGCATAAATGAAATTCTTAGAAATTAATATTACACATGTGCATGTCACACTGTCTAATTAGGTTCCTCAAACCTGGTCCATTTTTGGGACAATTCTTGAAAAAGTTTGCTGTAAATGAAATAGCATTTTAATACTGATTGATGTTTATTGTTTTTATCTTAGTCTCGAATGGTGCGCAATGTGACACCATCCTTATTCTGGGTGCTGAAGCGTGATGCTATCGATTATCGTTACCTGACCAAGGAGCAGATGGTCAACCATTACTGCAAAGCAGGTTCTTTCACCACAAAGGTAATCTAATTTTAAACCATTTTACTACAAATCTGGAGAATTTCTTATTACTGAAGGAGGAGGATGCACATTGACAAATATTTATTGAAATCCAGTACTGCCAAATTTAGAATATGTTGTCTTTCATCTGACATTGTTTAAGTTTTGAGCAAAGTACAGGATAAAAAAGAAAATTTATTCTTTCATGAGAATTTCCTTGTGTTCAACATATCGAGGACCTTGATAATGGCTTTCAAAATGATTTTGTTTCAATGATTTGTGAGCAGAGCATTCTCCATTAGACAAGAAATGAAAAAATCTGAAATCTGAAATCTTTGAACGATGGTCGTGTGCACACACAATGTTGTTACACACAAAATTGAACAGTTTTGTTTATTTTTGATGGAGACAAATGTCAATCTCATTTTGCACCAGATGTGAAAACACCTCACTATAAAACACCACAGAAAGACCCAAAAAATGTACATGTGAACAAACCAGCTATCTCACTTGGCTTTCTCCTCATTTAATAATCATTGTTTTTTTCCCCTCAAGTTGCGGGAGGGTTGGTGAGTGCTTGTTGTAGGGTCCCTTCCTGTTCTATCATTCTGTTTTATTCTATCTGCAGTCCTTGCTTTTTCCTAGCACAACATGAGTGTTATCGTGTCATTGTGCTTTCTCCAAACTTGAACTTTCTAAGGTTAATCTTTCTAGACTTTAGTGATTTGTGCCTGAGGCCATTGCGTAGCTTTTTCGCCCCATGAGATCCTGATACAGCATGACAATAGGCAACTCTCTGCTCAGAATTTTGAAAATGTACAAAATATTTAATAAAAAACTTACATTACTGTTTCTTGTCTGTTGTCAGGTTGGCTTGTGCATGAATATGAAGAATGTCATGTGGTTTGATAGTTGCGACCAAGATACTTTTTTCCCCCGGTGTTACCGTCTTAGTCATGATGAAGATAAAGATGCATTTGTAGGTGAGTGTGCTGTTACTGTAGATATCCCCATCTTTCAGGATTTTAGGCAAATTGTTATATTTTGTAGGTTTAGATTGAACAGTTTATGTTTGATTACAGTGCAGACAGATAGGCAGACAGGATGATCAGAAAATGAAATATTTCACACATATCAGCCATCATTACTTTTGTTTTGTTTTTTTTTTGAAGGGAGAGATGTCTGGGTGATTGCTTTATTTGTTCAAAAGGCACCATTTCAGACTAAAAGGTCCCCGCATAAAAAGTTTAAATTAATATTACAGAGGTGACTGTGTATTTGAGGATACGAACAGGCAAAAGGAATAGGAATTTTAAGAGTACATAGATTATAACCAACAGAGAACAACAAGTTTCAGTACAAAACACTAAATTACAGGAAAAACAATGCATGTTTATGGGGGTGTTTTTTGAATGAAAAAAGGGGAAAATGAGCACAGTCTCAAAAAGTGTCAGGCAACATCAAAGGCTCTTGTGTATTCTATTTTAGAATTAGGTCTGTCATTTTCAAGCTTAGAGCTCCCAAATAGTTTAACAGTACTCATGCCAAAGCACTATCTGTACAAGGAATGGAATAAAAATACATGAGTCTTAACATTTTGAAATTAAATTTTCTCAGCTCCCTAAAAATGTGACTGTGCTCGTTTTTCTCGTGGACTCCTCAAATGAGAGTCAGCGAATGACACCGCATGTGATAAGTTTTCCTGTATTTTGGCACAGAAGAGCGGATGGGTACACAGAGGCCATAAGTGTGCTTATTTACTATGTATGCTTTACATAAGTGGTGTTTGGTTTGGATATACAAGGTCTATTCAATTTCTTAAAAGACAGATCAATGGAAAAGACACACCATGGTAGAGACATCTAGTGCTTTGACTGCGGTCACCATTGTAACATCATTTCTTGATATCCGTATAGGACTTTTTGCCACATGGCCTAATAATGTTAAATTAATTCTTTTTCTGGAGATTTTTCTGACCACCAAGGATGGTTTGTTTGACATATTGTAGTCCATGTGTGTTTGCACTCTTTAGCTTAAAATTATGATTCATCTAGTAAGTGTTCATAGTCTACAGAGCAGAGCTATTTGCCCATACTGTTTGTTCAAACTTTACACCGAGTTGAAAGATGTATCAAGACTTTTATGTTAAAACTTTATTTGATGCAGATGACTATCGGCTAACTGCATGCATGAATATCATAAAAGTGGCTGTCCGGAATCAGGAAGCATGGTCCCAGGCTGAGGAGAACACGAGGGCAGATGTTCCAGTAAGTCACAGTTCCCACGGAAACACTGGAGCAGGATAACAAAAATACAAAGCAATAATTAAGGGCTTAAAACAAAACAAAGAAGAAACAGGTGGAAAAATACATTTAACGGAACAAAAAGATGGTGCTGGAAAAGAGCAATCAGATAGTTTCTGAGATCGGACAGAAAAAACAGGTAGCAGTAGAAAACTGATCAGTCTGAAATTTTTTAAAACGGGGGAAAAAAGGCCCCCCAAAAAAACTTTCAAGGTAAAAACTTTACTATTATTAGGCAGAAAACACAGGGAGAGAGAATGCAGGGAAAGAGAAAAGTGGAAGAAGACAAGGTGCACAAGTAAACACATGGACAGGATTTTTGGAAAGTTGGAGGTCAAATCAGGGAAGAAATGTAACAAAAATAAATATATATAGTAGGATGTGATAATTAAATAGAAAGCAGATGTTCAACAGATTACTGAAACAGCAATAGTGAGAAGTAACTCTTGAACTCCAAAGCTGAAACTTTTCTGTCACTGATAAACAAAACAAACTTAGGTGAATGATGCAATACTGAATTTTCAGATCGTCTCAAAAATTGAAAATTCTGTGTTGACTGATAAAAATAAACTCCCAGGATTTCAGAACAGCATCTAGCAGATCCTGATATGATAAAAGAATTCAAATTGTCCTACCCTTTGATTGAAGCCCTTAGAAGTCAATTTTGAGATTAAATTGTTCACTATGTAATTGACATAATGCATTTCCTACTTTTTTTGTGTAGCTACTACATGTACAAATTAAATTTTAAAGATCTACAAGCTTGCAAGAAATTTCCTTATAATATGACATGTTCACTCATGTCACCTATTCCTGTAATCAGTCTATTCAATACATTTAACTATTTACAATTCAGTCAGCACACAGAAATGAATGGCCACTTTAGATTAACTGAAATATGAAGTAAAGTTAAATTTTGACAGATTATTTGTTGGACATGAAACAAAGTAGATAGTGATAATAATAATAAGGAGAAGAATGTTTTAAAGTGGTCCTCACATCTGGAATTACAATTTGTCACCTGCCAGATTTTTTACCAGAATGATTGTTTACTTCCTGTAAAGGTGGCAAATTTCTGTTTCCCGCAGCTGTGCAGCAATCCCGAGTGTACTCGTTCCCGGCCAGGATCCAAAGCCGGCAACAAATGTGTCTGTGTCAATTCGGATGAGCAACAAAAAGATGAGAAAGAAGGGGAGAAGACAACAGATACAGCAACTGAAGATGAATGTGAGTCATTCCATGACAGTTTCTCTGGTCCTGAAATGAAATATTCCTAAATTATCAATATCATAACAGACAGTTTAGAAAGAGCTAATTATTTGTTAATTCACGGAATGATCGCAGTTAATTGTTATTACTTTAATGACACACCAGTTTTTGCCTCTTGAGAAAAGCTCTTTAGACTGCAGAATTCCTCCACACCTTGTATGTTACTTGACAAAATTATCACTTTGATATTTAATGTTCTGTGCTGGCTGGTCTATCTGTGAAAAATATTTTACCCTGCAAGTTAGTTATCACAGGGCATGAGATCATCGTTCATAAATAATTCAAACATTACTAAATAGCGTTGTATTAAGAACAAATTTTGTTTAGGTCTCTTTATTCATTTATATTTCCCAGTCTTTTATCCCTGCGATGCAGTATTCCAAATGTTAAAGAACAGACTGTATAGAGGACACATGAACATTGAAGTGCATCATTTATTTTCATCTTCCCTTTTCCCCAAAATCCTACAGCCCAGCCAAATGAACCCCAACGATCAACAGCCAAGAAAAAAAACAAGAAGAAATGTATGATCCCTGTACGAGTGTTGGAGACAGCTGTATATCAGTGTGAGAAATTCCTGGCATCCAAAGATCATGAGGATATAGATGTTCCAAGAGAGGCAAGTTCATTTAGTTCAGATTGGGTCAACAACTTTGACAGCATTTCCTGCCAAACTTATTAGGGACCACAGTCTTTGGATGGATAGTTCAAAGATCATTTTCTCATATCCTTGGACATTTTGGCTCAGTTATTTTCAGAAAATCAGGCCATATTTCTTGTGTTGTTTGTGAGCAAACATGAGCTTAGTTTCTATATTTCCAGACCTTTTTACACAACCTGGTCCTTTCCTATAAAATTTGAGATGGCAATGAAATATACAAGTGGAAGTCCAAAGCTTCCTCTGGTGATTCTTTCAATGTATCAAAACGCTGTTGCTTTCCATTTTGAGAACACCATAACCTAGAGGTGTTTTTGCAAAACTGTTTCAGTCCAAAGATATAGTTTTCCCCACAAACCGCCCAGTCCATCATGGGCATTTGCAGTAGTTCAAATTAACTATCCTCAGTGGAACAAAATGGCAGGCACCAGTGACAAAGTAATAAATCTTCTTTTTCTCATATTTTGTGATTCAGTTGGTTGTTAGAAAAAACAAGATTTGTAATGACTCTGTGAAGATTAATTTTGAGATGTTGTACTTGAAATGAATTTAAAACAGATGCCCCAGCAGCACCATAACCATCCAAAGCAGACAGTGTCTGACAGAACTGTTTTTAGTGTATGGAATTGAGCTGTCTTTGCAGTATCCCTGATTCTTAAGTTGTTATTTTATGATCAAAAACTTGAAATGCCTAAGTTCACTTTGATATGTTTTTGTTTTAGAACAGCAGTTGAAATGTAGTTTTTATCAAAAATAGAAAAGTGGAACTTATGCAAAATTTCAAAAGTGGAACTGAGCCAGTTTTACCAAAATACTCTTTATTTGACACTTATATTACATCATTTTGGGTCTTGAATTCATAACAGGAAACTTACTGCATGATTACAGAAATTTAGAGAAAAACATAATTTCATCAATACTGTAACAAATCCCAGACTGGGAGATGTAATAATTATGACAGGACAACAGTCACGAACGAACAATTATAACACTTAACAGAACAACCAAACAGACTCACACATTTATTATATATAAAAATAAGATATCTATGCAATTACACACATTACATTAACTCAATTCAAATACCATTCAATGGTCAGCATTCCCCACATTCATTCTTCTCCGGGTCCACAACCCGATAGTTACTTCCTAATTATGCTCTGGCCTCAGCCTCACATCCAAATATATATTACTTGCTGGCCTCTCTTATTGGCTCCTGCTCAGCCTAATCTCCGTATCTCAATCTCCCCTCGATGTCTTAATAGCACATTAATATTTCAATAGCACATTAGCATCTCAATAGCACATTACATATTAATAGCACAAGGACAATAACAACGTCCCTGTCTGTCTGTGGCCAGACTGCCACGACTCATGTGCTCCCGCTGTCCTGCGCGACAGCTTCACTCAGGCAGACCTGTGGGTAGCCTTCTGCCCAACCCCGGCACAAGTCCGCTCACCGCGGGTGGCTTCTCTGCCCGACCCCGGCACAAGTCCGCTCACCGCGGGTGGCTTCTCTGCCCGACCCCGGCACCTATAAGAATAACATTACATTTCTATAACACCATACAATTACTATCCACTTCACCACTCATTACGAACTATCAAGCGTACACACAATAGTCCACCTTTCACTCACCACACCTCTTACGGTAACACACCTCCACCGTACCACACAGCACTCAGACTCGCTACGAATCCATGATCCGAACTTACATCTATCGCTCATTGCGCACATCTCTATACACAGTAATCAATGACTTTCACATTCCTCACATATAACTTATTTACATCATGGTCATAGGAGAATATAGTACATCAATCATCATAATTATCAATCATAGTTCAACCTACCAGTCATCACTGGAAAACACACAATCTCCCGACTGCCTCTGATCTCACGTCTGTCCCCTTGGACTCTTAACTTGCAGTGACTTTTCACTACACAAGATTTACCTCATCGCCTTCACTTTACTCACGTCTTGCACGCTTCCACGTTAACTAACCGAAGTCAATATAGGTGAGCAGCCTCACTATCCCGTGAGTCAATCCTACACTTCCATGCCCCCGTAATCCTTGAATCTCGCTCACTCCACTCGTGACATCATCCCCCACCCCAAAAAAATTAATGCAATTAATTTCCAAATCGCATCAAAATAAATGTCAACGAGTGAGCGTGAGCGACATTTACGTAAAAATGACCTACTCATGCCCGTAGCACATATAATACCGAAATCAGGGGGAAATATGGCGATCAATTTTCCCTGCACTATGCATATATGTATCACATCATCAATACCTAACTAAACCATAATACCTAAGACAGAATCAAAATCAATCAACCTATCAACCATTCTTCATATAATATTTATAATGTCAATGTTTTAAGATCGACGAATTGTTCCCACAGATCACTGTCAATGTTTATATGTTTCCCAATTTCTGCTGACATACGTTTTCAATTGTGCACAATCTGCGACTCTTCGTTGTTCTGTCTGTCGAATGTTCCTGTCCTCCGATGTGTAAGCCACTGAAATCTTCACCTAGGCTCGACTAAGGTAGTCGGCGATATGATTGCTGGTTCCTGGAATCGGTTGAATGACGAACGTATACGGCTGTAAAGCCAATGCCCATCTAGATAAGCGAGGGCTGGATGAACGATTCTTAGACAAAAACGTTAGTGGCTTGTGGTCTGTCTGGATGTAGAATTCTCGTCCCATCAGATAACGTCCTAATTTTTGGACGGACCACACAATGGCAAGACACTCCCTATTACAGAATACTTCCTTTCTCTCTGCAATAACTTTCGACTGATATAACATACAGGATGGAAACATTCGTTCTTCTCCTGTAGAAGACAAGCGCCGATACCAGAGTCCGATGCATCTGTTCTGAGGATAAATTTAGATCGAAAATCTGGCAATATCAGAATGGGTGACGATGATAATGCTGTCACCAATTTATCAAATGCTGTCTGACAAACAGACGTCCACTGGACCTTATCGGGCTGGCCCTTCTTAGTAAGGTCAGTAAGAGGAGATGACAAAAAGGAAAAGTTCGGAATGAACTTCCTGTAATAATTTAAAATTCCCACTAAGCTTCTCACTTGTTTCTTTGTCTTAGGGATTTGCAACCCTACTAATTTCTCAATTTTTGTTATTTCAGGTCTCTGAATACCTCTACCCACGAGATGTCCTAAGAATACTATTTCTGGACATGCCAAGTCCATCTTTGCGGGTTTAACAGTTAACCCAAAATGACGCAATCGTTTAAAAATTACTGTTAGTGTCTGAATATGTTCAGGCCATGACGACGTATGACACGCTATATCGTCAAAGAATGACACGACATTAGGTATGTCCTTCAATACCAGTCTCATTAATCTTGCAAACGTAGCTGGCGCGTTTACCAACCCAAATGGCATGACCTTAAATTGAAACAATCCTATGGGCGTTTGGAAAGCCGTGTACTGTTTAGATTCCTCAGCAAGAGGAATTTCCCAATACCCTTTTGTTAAATCTATCTTCGAGAACCACGTGGAACCAGCCAATGAAGCTATTAATTCCTCTTGGAACGGTATAGGCTCCCTATCGCCTACCGTAATAGTGTTCAATCTGCGAAAATCAATACAGAACCGCACCGATCCATCAAGTTTTTTCACGAGGACGATGGGTGATGAATATGGCGATGTTGACGGTTCTATCACATCTAACTTCAACATGGCCTCAACTTCCTTTATAACTCTATCTCTGGAAGAAAAAGGCAACGGATAAGGTTTAAGAGATACTGGCCTATCCGAAGTCAACTTTATTTGGTGCTGGATGACCGTAGTACGACCCGGCAAATCTGTGATAACATCTGGGAATGACGCTAACAGGGTCTGAAGTTCCCTACTCTGTGAACTCGTAAGGTCAGGGCTAAATTTTACGTCCCTGTAACCTTGTGTCGGAGTTAACTCCGGCAATTGAATTTGTACCTCTTCCTGTGCCTCGGTGTCGTTCAGGTCACTGTCTGACTGGTCTACGACTCCCGTACAAGCAATAGAGAAGACACTCTCCTCTGGTTTCGTCTGAGCACACAGATACTCTGGTCTCTCATAAAATCTCTGCAGCATATTAACATGGAAAACCTTAACTGATCTGTCAATCTGAATAGCATAACTACCTTCGAAACGACTCGCTCAATAGTATACGGACCTTTCCATGTCATTAATAACTTATTATGATCCTTGTCTCCTGGCTTAAAAATTCGCAGTTTTTTGCTCTTTTTGAAGCGACACTAGAAGCTTCTTCCGCAATAGTGCGCGCTGAAGATAATCTCTCTCTTAAATCAACAAGGTACTGAAACACTGAAATTTGCTCATCGTCTCCCGATGATGGCGACGTCATCATGTCCCGAAGAACATCAGTTGGACCCCTAGGACTACGACCATACAACATCCCAAACGGAGAGAATCCTGTTGACTCCTGACGTACCTCCCTATACGCGAATAATACTGCAGGGATATACCTATCCCAATCTTTAGGGCGATCAGCAGCTACCTTACGCAACATCGACTTTAGTGTCGAGTTTAGTCTCTCGCACATGCCATTAGCCTGTGGATGATATAGGGTGGTAGTGATGGGCTGTATGCTAAATAAGCGAAATAATTCCCTCATCATATCCGACGTAAATTGCGCGCCCCTATCAGACAAAATCTGTTCCGGTATTCCCACTCTAGCGAAGATTCCAAACAACGCTTCCGCGACTGCTTCTGACGTTATGGTACGGAGAGGAACCGCCTCTGGCCATCTCGTAGCATTACAAATGACCGTTTAAAAAAACCGATTCCCCCTATCAGTAGCTGGGTGAATGGGGCCAACAAGGTCAATCGAGACCTTCTTAAAAGGCTCCGAAACCGTGGGGATATTCTGAAGAGGAGCCTGGGGTGTACGACCCTTGTGCGTCGTCTTTTGGCACGCACTGCACGTCTTACAGTACAACCGTACATCTCTGTGGATTGATGGCCAATAAAAATTCTTGAGGACTCTCTCCTTGGTCCTAGCTATTCCCATATGACCCGCTAATGGGACATCATGGGCCAACCGCAATACTGTTGCAATTAGCAACGCTGGCACAACGATCTGCTTCAGAACGGAAGCCACTGTGACATACCTACGGAACAGAATGCCCCCCTGGATAAGAAAGGAAGATGAACCGTTCTTATATTTCCTCGTTTTCTCAGTTCGCGCTTCCCCAAAACATGGACTCAATGATGGATCCTCCTTTTGTAATTTCGCCAAGCGCTCTGGTGTGATATCAAGGTTGACCGCTGGCGTTGCCAAAGGTCTAACTTTACCCTTATCAGCTACCTGTCGACGTGTCTCGACTGCGGCACAAAAGTCAATACCTTTACACTGTGACCATGCCTGTACATGCTCCTCAGAAGGGGAAACCACCCGAGATACATTACCAATGATGAGCTGGGCGCTTGGGAAAAACCCAACGACTGCTTCGACTTCCCCGCTAAGAAAAGGTGTGTCAATCACTATCTTTGCCATGGGTAATTTCTCAATGGCCCCTGAAAATTGAATGCATGGGACAGTCTCACCTGTAAGCTGTGACTCGTGAATGCAGTCTCTATGCACTCCTACAACGGTAGATCCTGTATCACGCAAAACCGACACCGGTTCGTCCCCAACAAACCCCGAATAAACCCTAAGACCACCCCCTGTATGACATGAATTAATAACGGGAATCTTTCTCCCACAAGGTAAAACACCGGAAGATAATAATTTCTCACAACTGGGACACTTAGAATACTGTCCGCCTCCGTTGTCCGATGTAACACACGCGGCCGCATGGTGAAACTTACTAGGGGAACATTGAGTGGAGCTCCTATAATTGCCATCCGCGCTCGCCGCTATCCCTCTTGCAGGACAATTAACCCTGATGTGACCTGCTCTTCCGCAGTTCCAACATTTCGCGGCTTTACAATCCCGAGAAAAATGCCCTATGCGTCCGCAAGTCCAACACTCCGCTCCCTGTGCTCCGCAAGGCCTGGGTCCCCGTGACCCATCGCGACTGGAACTAAAGTCCCTCTGCCGTCGATCGTCGGCAAAGGTTACGAAACGCCCTCGGCCATTACCGCGATCTCGCCCTCCTGCTCGGTCAAACTTACCGGCTCCATATGCAGGTGATTGGCAATACCCCCTACGTGGGACCTGGGCTTGCCCCTTAAAGCCACCACGCTGACGCGACCTGTCTCTACTATGTCCTGTCGGCGACCCCTCAACAACGGTGACGTAACCAGCATCCGGCACGTACGCCCTCGCCACTGGTTTGGACGGATGTGCCGTACGGTATGCTTCCGCCAACTTTGACGCCTCCTGCACCGTCGCGGGTTCGTTTTCTTTGAGAAAAGCCACTAAATCCTTATGGCACGACGCGTATTGTTGGTCACGGATCATTAGGTCCTTCAATTTAACAAAATCTGTGCCAACGTGCGACAAGTCCAGCCAGTTCGTAAAATACTCCGTCAATCTGGCGACGAAGGCAGCAAAGTCTTCCCTGGTATCCGCACGTGCTCGCCTAAACTTCTCCCGGAAATATTCCTCCGTACGCGCAAATCGGCGAAGCAGCAAAGACTTCAGCTTATCGTAATCATTCACGTCTTCGCGCTGTAACTCTTTAAAGTAAGTTAACGCTCGACCCTGCAATAAGGACGCCAGGTAGGTGGACCATAATTTCTTATTCTCCCCCCATTGCAGTTGTGGATTTAGTTCGAACCTGTAAAGGAAGGCGTCTATATCGTCCTTCTGGTCGTCGAATGTAGGCAGCTTAATCCGAACACCACTTTTATTTTGTCCCTGCCGCTCAACTGTTTCTGTTGGCGCATTCTTCTTGATTTCCAATTCCGCGATTCTTACTCGCGCCTCTCTCTCCTGTTCCTTATCCCTAGCTTCTATCTCCTTTAGCTTTAACTCCCTCTCCTGCTGCTGGGCCTCTCTTTCTCTCTGCCGCTCTTGAGCGTCTTTTTCTCGCTCTCTGTCTTTAGCACGCTCATCGCGCAACTCCGCCTGCTGCTCCTTAATCCAGCTACGTAGCTGTACGCCTTCAAGGCCAAGTTCCATACCCACTTTCATTAGTTGCTGGAGCTCTGCGATTTCACGGATTTATAATTATACGATTTGAAATATATGATAAACTGTCTGTGCAGCTACCACAAACAACGCGACCCGAGACCTGAAATTATGCCACTACAATAACAATCACTATTTTCAAATGCAATTCAGAAAAATACCTAACTGAGCATTCTATAGCATACTCTCTAACTAATTCTATGTTCACAAAATGTATAGCACTATTAAGTAATAAAAGAGAATAGAAAAGACAAGAATGAGGAAATTCAGAAGAAGGACCACAAGGACATCAAGGACAACGAACCAGACTAGGACAAAGAATTCAAAAAAAATATAATGAGAAAAAAAATGCAACCTAACTACGCCGATTACACTACAAGGTACGAACAAGAACAGAGCCTGAAAAAAAGAACGTATCTACAGATAGGTAAGAGAGGGGACAAGAGAATACGTCTTCCTGCAGAACAGAGAAGATATCGACGCTACAACTAAACAATGACAAAGCCCTAAAGAACTGTTCACTGTGATAAACGAAGTTCCAAAGTTTAGCCCACCTCCCGAAGAGGATAAACTACGTTCACCACAGCAAACCCACTCCACCGCCCGTATAATCTATGACGACAAAAACAGAGAGAAAGACAGATTAAAGGAACAGCCCACAATCCAGGGCACAAAAATTTTGACTTTTACTTAACTTTTCTTTTCTCTCCCCTTAGCTCGGAGCTCTGGCTGCTTGTCTCCTTCAGGCTGCACGCACACACTCTGTAAAGTTTAAGTACATATTCATAACAATACATGCATCAATACATATTCATAAAAATACATAAATCATAAATAATATCATCATGAAATTCCCATTCATCCAACGAACAAAAGACCACAGCACAAATCCCTACCACAACAGAAATACAACTAGATATGACGAATAATAATAATAATAATAAAAGTTCGTCCATCAGGTATGATGATGACCTTAACAACACCAGAGGAATAAAGAACAGAAATTGTTGAGAATTTCAACACATGGACAATAAAGAGAACTAAAGGACACAGAGGACAGAATGGAAAGGCTGTTCTTTCATGACTTATGGCTTCTCATGTGACTGATAAGTCCTATTTTTGCCCTGCAAACCCTTCCGCATAAATGACAAGAGTGCTCCGTTGGTTCAGTACCACTGGGCCTTTTCTTGCGCCGTTCTCTTTTTTTGATAGCCTCCTGGACTCTGTCAGCTTCCCATGCTTTGCTGCCTCTGGTAAGGGCCGCCCTCCAATTTGCACGATCAAGCGAGAGCTTTTCCCACTCACTCACATCAATGGCAAAGGCCTTCAGTGATTGCTTGAGAGTGTCTTTGTAACGTCTCTTTGGGGCCCCAACATTCCTCGTTCCATTGGAGAGCTCAGAGAAGAAGATTTGCTTAGGGAGTCTGGAGTCGGGCATTCTGACAACATGTCCTGCCCAACGTAGCTGAATTTTTTTCAGGTGGCAGAAGATGCTCAATTCCTTGGCACGATTGAGGACCTCAGTGTCTGGAATTTTATCCTGCCATTTGATCCTTAGGATCTTTCTAAGGCAGGCCAGATGAAAGTGATTTAGCTTTCTGGCATGCGATTGGTACACTGTCCAGGTTTCAGCACCATAGAGTAGGGTGGGAAGGACCACAGCATTGTACACTTTCAGTTTAGTGTCTGTGCGAATGCCAGCAACATCCCATACTCTCTTTCGAAGCCTGCCAAATGCAGAGCTGGCTTTGCTGATTCTTGAGAGAATTTCAGTATCAACACGAGCCGCGGAAGACAGTGTACTGCCAAGATAGGTGAAGTTCTCCGACACCTTCAGAAGACTGTCATGGACTTTGATATTTGGGGTCACAGGATACTTGTCGTCTGGAGTAGGCTGATGGAGCACTTCCGTCTTCTTTGTGCTTATTGTGAGGCCAAAGTTGTCACAGGCACTAGAGAACTTATCAACACAGTTTTGCATGCTATCCTCATCGTGTGCCAGAAGTGCACAATCATCAGCAAATAGTAGGTCACAGACTTGAGTACTTTTGGTTTTGGTTTTTGCCTGAAGTCTCCTGAGGTTGAATAGACTGCCATCAGTTCGGTACTTGATGCTTACCCCTTGATGAGGAGAGCTAAAGGCTTCTTGTAGCATTGCAGAGAACATGATGCTGAACAGAGTTGGGGCTAAGACACAACCCTGTTTTACCCCATTTGTGACAGCAAAGGGCTCTGAAACACTGCCGTTACTTTTGACTGCAGCTTGCATGCCATCATGAAACTGGTAAACTATTGTGATGAATTCGGGTGGACACCCAAACTTCGCCAAGATTTTCCAGAGGCCTTCACGACACACTGTGTCAAATGCTTTTGTGAGGTCAACAAATGTGATATACAGCGCTTTATTTTGTTCCATGCATTTTTCCTGAATCTGTCTAGCAGCAAAAATCATATCCGCCGTTCCCCTCTCTTTGCGAAAGCCACATTGGCTCTCGGGAAGCAAGTCATTTGACGAGAGGTGATCAAGAAGGCGATTCAGAAGCATTCTTGCCAATATTTTGCCAGCAATTGAAAGTAGAGAGATTCCCCGATGGTTGTCACAGACTTGGCTGTCCCCTTTGTTTTTGTACAGATGGATGATTGAAGCATCTTTGAAGTCCTGTGGCAGCTTCCCTGCTTTCAACATATGATTGAACAACTCGGTCAACCTTTCAATAAGCTTTTCTCCACCGAAGGCATACACCTCAGCAGGAATTGAATCCACGCCTGGTGATTTGTTAAAGGACATCTGATTTGTGGCAGTTCGGGTCTCATTTGCTGTGAATGGCTTGGCAAGAGCTGCATTAATAGGAGTCTGGGGGAGGCGGTCAATGGACTCAGTATTTATATTTGATGGCCGATTTAGCACACCTCCGAAATGTTCTGCCCAACGCTGAATTATGGCATTCAATTCAACAATGCGTGTTGAACCATCTGACGCAAGAAGTGGCGTAGTGCCAGAGCGGGATGGTCCAAACACAGCTCGGAGGCCCTCAAAGAACTTTCTAGTGTTGTTTGTGTCGGCATATTTCTGAGTTTCTCTTACTCGCTCTTCAAGCCAGTCATTTTTCATTTTCCTCAGCTTCTTCTGGAGTACACCCTTACATGCACGCAGTGCATCAGCTTTTGCTGTGGAAGAGGGGTCACTGCAGTGAGCTTGGATGAGACTATTTTTTTCTTTGATGAGCACTTTGATTTCATTATCATTATCATTGAACCAGTCCTGGTGCTTGCGGACAGGAAAACCAACTGTGCTGCTGGCGCAAGAGTGTACAGTCGTATTTAGGTCAGTCCAGCTCTGTTCAATGTTCTCAGGGTCAAAAGTCACGCAATCCAATTTTGAGGAGAGTTCTGATGAGAGCTCGCTCTGTTTCTCAGCTGAGCAGAGTTTTGAAACATTTAGGCGTTTAGGTGGCGCTTTCCCTTGAGGGCGTCTAATGCGCCTCAATGTTAGTCTGAGCTTGCAAACAATGAGTCTGTGGTCAGTTCCACACTCGGCACCACACATCGCCTTTGTTACAAGGACATCCTTTCTGTCAGTCTTCCTCACAATGACATAGTCTATGAGATGCCAATGCTTTGAGCGGGGATGCATCCATGACGTTCTGTTTCTCACGGGGAGACTAAAATTTGTGTTGGTAATGAACAGGCCAAATTCAGCGCACAAAGTAAGTAAGCGCAACCCATTGTTATTGCATGAACCAACTCCATGAGGGCCCAAAACATTTGGCCACGCTGAGATTTCGGAGCCAACCCTAGCATTGAAGTCCCCCAAGAGAATCAGCTTATCAGCTGCCGGGACAGAGCATATGACAGATTCTAGATCAGAATAGAACTTGTCTTTGGCTTCATCTGGGTTTGTCATGGTGGGCGCATATGCGCTAATGAGGGTGGCTGACTGGCTTTTCCCAACTGGGATCCTGAGTGTCATTAGCCTGTCATTTATTTCAGTTGGCATGGACTGCAAGTTTCTGACAAGGTCATTTTTAATTGCAAACCCAACACCATGCTGTCTCGGTTCGACTGCACCCTTGCCTTTCCAGAAGAAGGTGTATCCACCACTGAGCTCTTTGAGTTGGCCACTATCAGGGAGTCTGGTCTCACTGAGTGCCACTATGTCCAGGTTGTACCTGCTGAGCTCAATGGCAATAAGTGCAGTGCGTCTTTCCGGGTTGTTTGAGTTGTCCTGTAGTGTGCGTATATTCCAGGCTCCTAGCCTGAGTAAGCTGAATTTCTTTTTGTTTCGACCGCAAAAAGGGATCCCCACTGGTCGCGGTATACCAGTCAGGGTGATGTGAAGTGGGCTTTCTTTAGGGCACCTTTTCTAGCCCCTTCCTCAGTTGAGGTGAGCAGTGCTATCCTTAAATAAGGCTGCTCAGCTACTGTGGGTGCTGCCTCCCCACGCCTCCACTTCAATCGACGATGAAGCGACCATAGCCCACAGCCACCAACGTGTAGGTCTGTGCTAACAGCTTCCAGTCTACCCAAACCTGCTGCCACCGCACTCGCCCATCGCCGTTGGAATTTTGAGAGGAAAGAAGACGAGACAAAGATGAAAGAAGACGAGGTGAGTGTTAAGACTGGCGCAAAGAATTTGTTTTTAGTGAGAAAGAGCTGCGCAAACATCAGACTCACTCTCTCGCCTGGACACAACTTATCCAAGTGGCAAGACAGGGTCAAGACGACTGGAAATGTATCCAGGTGCAGGAGGATGCCAGCGGGACAGTTATATTGCCTGACCGGCTGCCTGTAGGCTACTCCACAGCCTCGCAGTCCCAACTGACTAGGGTGAAAGACCCAAACCAAAGAACACCAATACTGGTGGATGCTCTGTGTCACGATATCCAGGCCAGAGTGACGGTATATTGCCATCTGCCCTATCAATCAACCACTGGCCTGCTGCCGCCAGCTTCGAAGCTGCGTCCGGGAAGTTTGCTCAATTCTTCGTCTGTGATTTAGGCAAACAAGCCTATGACCACACCGCTACCGGGGGCCAATATGAAGGACTCAAGTACTGAGGGTCACATTGTGCCCTAGCATGTGGCCGTTGGGTTAGATGAAACCTCCTCCGCCCTGGCCATTTGCACCGACAGGTGCACGCCCACTGATACCATGCTAGCGTACCAGTTCATGAAACAGGTTGTACTGGATTACATGTTACCAGTAGCAGATTTTTCTGACCTGACAACCTGATATGACGAATACGCAATGTCAAAATGACCACAGGTAACTAAACGGACGAGCCCCCACTGTAACAAATCCCAGACTGGGAGATGTAATAATTATGACAGGACAACAGTCACGAACGAACAATTATAACACTTAACAGAACAACCAAACAGACTCACACATTTATTATATATAAAAATAAGATATCTATGCAATTACACACATTACATTAACTCAATTCAAATACCATTCAATGGTCAGCATTCCCCACATTCATTCTTCTCCGGGTCCACAACCCGATAGTTACTTCCTAACTATGCTCTGGCCTCAGCCTCACATCCATATATATATTACTTGCTGGCCTCTCTTATTGGCTCCTGCTCAGCCTAATCTCCGTATCTCAATCTCCCCTCGATGTCTTAATAGCACATTAATATTTCAATAGCACATTAGCATCTCAATAGCACATTACATATTAATAGCACAAGGACAATAACAACGTCCCTGTCTGTCTGTGGCCAGACTGCCACGACTCATGTGCTCCCGCTGTCCTGCGCGACAGCTTCACTCAGGCAGACCTGTGGGTAGCCTTCTGCCCAACCCCGGCACAAGTCCGCTCACCGCGGGTGGCTTCTCTGCCCGACCCCGGCACCTATAAGAATAACATTACATTTCTATAACACCATACAATTACTATCCACTTCACCACTCATTATGAACTATCAAGCGTACACACAATAGTCCACCTTTCACTCACCACACCTCTTACGGTAACACACCTCCACCGTACCACACAGCACTCAGACTCGCTACGAATCCATGATCCGAACTTACATCTATCGCTCATTGCGCACATCTCTATACACAGTAATCAATGACTTTCACATTCCTCACATATAACTTATTTACATCATGGTCATAGGAGAATATAGTACATCAATCATCATAATTATCAATCATAGTTCAACCTACCAGTCATCACTGGAAAACACACAATCTCCCGACTGCCTCTGATCTCACGTCTGTCCCCTTGGACTCTTAACTTGCAGTGACTTTTCACTACACAAGATTTACCTCATCGCCTTCACTTTACTCACGTCTTGCACGCTTCCACGTTAACTAACCGAAGTCAATATAGGTGAGCAGCCTCACTATCCCGTGAGTCAATCCTACACTTCCATGCCCCCGTAATCCTTGAATCTCGCTCACTCCACTCGTGACAAATACCACTAACTATATATTCATTTGCACATATCTTGAGCTTATAATCTATTTATTTTCAGGTTGGGCAGCTTACAGATCAACAGTGGGATGATTTGATAAAATGGTACTATCAGTTAGTCCAGTAAGTGTCCTGAATGACCCTTTTTGTACTTTATCACTTGATATCAGTGAATTTATTTCTTCTGTCCTTCTAAGTTTGGAAAATTATTAGAACATCAATGCTGGTATTAGATTGTCACCTTTTCAAGGGGGGGGGGGGGGGGGGAGGGGGTCTTTAATAGAATCATGCACAGGTAGTTTGTCATATGAGCACAATTGTAGACCATACACAATTCATCTGTCTCACCTATTGAGGTATCGATGATTTTTGTGGTTTTTATGTTACTGCTCATAATTCTGCAAATTCAGAGGGCCGTGTGCACATTGCGCACGTTAAAGATACCTTGGCAGTTGGAAATCGAAAAGAGCGGGCCAAACAGGCCGCTGCCCGGGCAAAAATCAAATAAAATTCATCCACTGTGAACTGTAAATAAATAAGATTTAAGGCTGTATCATGTTCAAAATGGATGTGTCCATGTAGCTTATCATCAAAACTAATTTAAGTGCTTGTGTGTTCACCCTCTAGCTAAAGCATTTTTTGTTCCAGCAGGCTTATTTTTCTTGACTTACCTGAGGGGAGAGAGCATGTGATAGAAGGAGTGAGAATGTGATGGGAAGAGAGAGAGAGGGGGGTGGGGAGAGGGAGTGTGGGAGAGAGAGGAATGAGTTTTTATTACTTGTAAAGCGCATTGAGCATTTATTGGAAAGGCGCTATATAAATGTAATTTATTATTATTATTATTATTATTATAGTATGATAAGCAGAAATATTTTTGCCACGTGCTTGACTGTATCTAAGAAATCTCACTCTCACCAAAAAAAACTCTCTTATAAAATGGGAAAAAATGTTATGTTGATAGGCCAGTGCATGAGATGGATGATGAGTCATGAAAATGTTACGTATTGAAGGGGGGAAGTTTCCATTGAGAATGACACCAAAAACATGTCATGTCACTGAAACCCTGCACGAAAATTCATAGATCACCAAATAAAAATGTGTTTGTCATGTTACTTTTAGCACCAATTTTGCTCTCCGCTAATTGTCTCAAAAAACACTTAAACTAGATGTGTGCCATATTTCACTAAGGTTCCTTACCATGTCACTTCAGGTATGCTTGTTGTCGAGTTTATTGAGTTGTAATCATTATATTTATGTAATGATGTGTTAGATGTGTGTACCATGTATGTGCTGTTAAACGCTCTGTGAAAGAGGAATTCCCTCAAGGGATAATATGGTTCTTATTTTAACTTATCTTATCTTGTTATTTATAGCTTTTATGTTGTGTTAGAGCACAGAATTAAATTCATTTTTGTTTCACAGAGAAGACGGTAGCTTTTCCAATGTGCCCATAAACTTGATGAAACAGTGTGAAAGTTTGGTGCGTCGACTCTCCAATCGCTGTCCACAGTTTGAAATGGATGGGATGAAGAATGTGTGGATAGTGAAGCCAGGTGCCAAGTCACGTGGCAGAGGTAACGATTATTTTCTCAGTTTACCCACCAAGGGTGGAATCTGTTCCAAAATATTTTGGTCAGGAAGTCTTTAAATGTAAACTTAATCTTTCATGTTTTTAAAAATTTCAAATTTATAATAAGATTGCTTGAAAAGGCATGACTTAGCTTTTGAAATGCATAAAATCCAATTCTGGCCAGCTGGGTTTGCCCCCTGACCTCCCAGGACTCCCGATCTTTATTCTGACCACTCAGAAGAATCTCAGACAGTTTTTTTCCTGCCCTGGTTGCAGCCCTGATTTTGTCAGCAGCAGTTTTTTTTTGTTCCTTAAATGTCTCTGTATTTTTATGCAACTGTAAGTCAATACTGCTGGAGAAATATCTAGGAAATGACTGCGGAATGGTTTTGTAATCGTCTTGTGCTTTGTCTCTTTCAGGCATTATATGTTATGAGAAACTTGAGGATATGCTGAAACTTGTAAGCAGTCAAGTTGTCAAAAAAGATGGGAAATATGTTGTACAGAAATATATAGGTAAAGTTGTTAAATATGCTGTACAGAAGTATATAGGTAAAGTTGTAAAATATGTCGTACAGAAGTATTAGGTAAAGTTGTAAATATGTTGTACAGATGTATATAGATAAAGTTGCAAAATATGTTATACAGAAGTATATAGGTAAAGTTGTAAAATATATTGTTCAGAAGTATATGAGGCAAAGTTGTAAACTACATTCTCGGTTGTAAAATATCCTCACTAGAGAATATCAATGGAGGCAGTTAGAGTGGCCTCAAAATGTGTGATTTTGCTAGAATATTTCAGCATTTTTTATCATTATCCTTCAAAGAAATGCACGTAATTGTAATTAACAAGTTGTTCTCTATTTAAGAGAATTACAGAAATGTGAAGTGCATTTGAATAGGTGTAATTTATTTGATAAGACTGCAGTTCATGTCCACTTTTATTAACCTACTCCTAGGTTTTGACTTTATCATTGTTCACTAGATTAAAAATGTAGTTCATGTATGATTGAAGAAAAAGTCCAAAAAGACATATTAAAATGGGCTAATGCCCTAGGATCTAAGTATATACAGTGGAAAAATGGTTTAATTCCCATTATATCATCTCAGCAGCACTGTTATTGACTCACCTATTTGTTTTGTTGAAATTATAATTATATAGACTTTGAAAAATGGTTAGAACAAGAACAGGAACAATAACTAAAAAAAAGAAATTGTAAGAAATAACTTTATAAATTACCGTGCATGTTGTTTTGCAGATGTTCACTGATGTTGGCAATAACTATCAGTACCTATAAATTTGTCAAGAATCTTCATCTGTGATGTTGAGTGCACTATCTTTGTTTTAATTTGTTTTCTGCAGAACGTCCATTGCTTATCTACAACACCAAGTTTGATATTCGTCAGTGGTTTTTAGTAACAGACTGGAATCCTCTGACTTTGTGGTTCTACCGGGATTCATATCTTCGATTTTGCTCGCAGCAATTTACACTAGATGACTTTGATCAGAGTATTCATCTCTCCAACAATGCTATCCAGAAACACTACAAAAATGGACCGCGTTCTCCGCTGTTGCCAGTAGAAAATATGTGGACGCATGAAGAATTCAAGAAATATCTTGTGTAAGTGAAAGTTTAACTGTGAATCATGATATGGGATGACCCAAAAAAAACAGAACCCATAAAATTTTTATTAAATCCTACAAAAGTCAAGCAAATTTCGAGAAATTTGCTGGACTTAAACTTCACTCTGTGTACATTCATTCTCCAAAGTTTCAGCTATCTTGGTTGCTTTGCATGAAAGTCAATAGTCTTTCCATCCAAAATATGCTCCAAACGACGTTGGAGGCAAACTTGCACATGTCGCTCAAAATTGTCAATTACTCGAACACATTCCTCTTTGGGGATATCTCTGATTTTTGCAGTGATCGCTGCCTTCAGTTCACCAATCGTTTGAGGGTTGTTTCTCATACACATTATCCTTGAGATACCCCCACAGATAAAAATCTGGGGGGTTCAAGTCCGGGGAATGCGGTGCCCACTCAACGTGACACTTCTGGCTGATCAGTTTTTCCTGAAATCGCTCTCTCAGCCAGGCCAGGGAGTCATTTGATTTGTGGGGAGCCACTGCTTATCTCGATCTGTCCCTCTGTGTCGTCCTAGTGATGCCAAAAAACTTCCTCAGATTTGAAAGTTCTGTTTTCTTTGGTCACCCTGTATAGTTCAGATCATAAGAATGAAAAGAAAGGCCTTGTCAGGGAAAACATGATGAATTTATCATTTGGGTATGTATATTATCAGTCGGCTGTTGGAAATTCATTAAAACTAGCCTTTGAGGCTGTTGTTAAGGAAGAAACCATAGTAGTTTACATAGAAAGGGAGAGCTGAGCCATAAATATACACTACTGAACCAGATTCCACGCGTGGCTTCGCCAGCTGTTTCTTTCCTTGCTTCGCGAAGCAAGCCGGAATGGTCCGCATTGAAACCCCCTCTCACCATCGTAGACTGGGCTGAGCGCTTGATGCTGACCTAACCCAGCTTAGCCAACAGGTTGAAAAATAACAGTGATTGTGATTGATTTTGTAACTTTAATTTGATTGTGATAGATTTTGTAAGTTTAATTTGATTGTGATAGATTTTGTAAGTTTAATTTGTTTGTAGTCACTCACATACCATTTCCGTACACTATGACATAAAATTGAATAAAATTCCTCGATTAAAAGAAAACAAAAAAAACAGACTGATTCAACCAACACAACTCACCACAACTACAATGTAAAGCCAATGGTGTTAATATGGCATGGCGGTAGAGGGTGGGGTAAGCCTGGAGGGAAGACAACGGGTGATGAGAATAGATAGATAGAGAGAGAGAAAGAGAGAGAGAGACAGGGACACAGAGAGAGGGAGAGACAGAGAGAGACACAGAGACAAGAGATAGAGACAGATAGAGAGAGAGAGAGACAGATGGAGATAGAGAGAGAGAAAAAGAGCGAGATATAGAGAGATAGAAGAGAGAGAGAGATTGGATGGATGGATGGATAGAACGGACGGATGGATAGAACGGACGGATGGATAGAACAGACGGATGGATAGGATGGATGGATGGATAGAATAGATGGATAGATAGAGAGATAGATAGATAGATTAGATAGGACAGACAGACAAACAGATAAACCATACAGAGACAGAAAGAGAGAGACAGAGATAGACTGATAGAGATAGCGACAGGTATAGAGAAAGACAGATGGAGAGAAAAAGAGAAAGATAGAAAAGAGAGATAAGATAGACAGATAGATAGATAAGATAGAATAGAATGGATAAATAGAATAGATAGATTAATAGATAGATAGATAAGATAGAATAGAATAGATAGATAAATAGAATGGATAGATAAATAGAATAGATAGATTAATAGAATAGATAGAGTGATAGAATAGATAGATAGATACATAGATAAACAGATAGATAGATTAGATAGGGACACAGATAGACAGATCAACCTTCTCATAGTCAAAGGCCTACACGCTGCTCCGTTTACAAACACGATGATTCAAATAATGAGTCACGGCCTGTCCTTTGATGGCCGCCAGTGCCTTCTAACAATCCCTTTCAATCCGTGGCGTGTCTGGGCATTGAGCTGAGCAATGAAGACAACTCCGTCTTTTTCTCCATTTTTCTCTGTAATTAGAGTACAGTCCCACTAAGAACAACAACCTCAAAGGCCAGATTTAACAAGGTTCCAATAGCCGACCAACTATATTTCAGTGTACGAAGATGAATAGATGCAAAAGGCTTTTATTGGTGAGACCAGTTGGCATTCCAAAGCTATGTGCATGTTCAAACTTCAGTGATACTTTCAAAGGAAGTTTATTTAGATAGTGTTCAAATGTGGCCAACAGAAAAAAAGGAGAAAAGATTGTATGTTACAAACAAACAATGAAGAAATTACATTGTTGTTTTTTTATATATATATAGTTTCTTTATTTTCCATTTCAAATGCGGGGCTTTGCAGCATGCAATGTTTTCTACCCCATTCCCCACATTCTAACTTTGTTTCAAGCCCTGCTATGACCCCACAGATTTTCTCTAGTTTCACTATAATATGTTTATGTAGAGTAGTTTAGTGTTATTCTAATATGGTTATATAGAGTAGTTTAGTGTTATTCTAACTGTTAATTGTATTGGTAAGTAACCATGACAAATTGCCACTTTCATCTGGGCTGATTTAAAACTTTAGCAATTTTTCCAGAAGCCACATTTGTTTATGTGGCCAACTTCATCAGAGATCCAATAATATTTATCAGTTCAAGCCAATAGGTCAGTGTTTCTCAACATTTTTTGTCCCACTTCCATTTTCCTAAAATGTGTGCACCCTGTGGCCCACCACGTTTGGACAATGGTGGTATACAGTAAATAATCCACACCGCAGCTTGAGGAACACTGCATTAGTTTAACACTATGTATTAGCCAGTGCCTGACAGTAATTTTGCTGTGTCTCAAATAATTTATCATCCACTTTGTTACACTCTGATCCAGAATTCATTGATGCCAGCTTTATTTACAGCCTGTATTGACTGAGTGTTTGTTTTTTCCAGAACAAAAAAGCAGCCACATATCTGGGAGGAAAAAATTTACCCTCAGATGAAGAGAGCTATTATCTGTGCTCTGCTGGTTACTCAAGACTTAGTGGAGTATCGCAAGGTGCGTTTGGCCTTCAAGGGCTTTGAGGAACAAATAATAGATATTGACAGAAGTTGTGTTTAATTGACAGACTTTGGGAATATGTTTTGTTGTTATTGTAAAACAATTTAAATATCTGGATAAATTGTTCTGCACCAAATTTATAACATACTGAGTTGCCCGGCCCTGCCCGGGATAAATCGATGTATTAGTTTCGGCTCTGGGTGATTATTATGGACCTGCTTTGTTTTGCCTGTTCCTTTAGCTTTATTTTATTTTTGTTTGTTTGTTTTTAGATACGTTTTACTGCTCTCCCTTTGCGCGTTGACGCCCTGCGCATCCGCCAAAAGGCTATGATTTGCGCATGGGTTACTTTGTTTGTTAGTGAACACATCGCAGGAAGTGATAACTTCATATTGTGTTAATGAAAAAGAAATATTATATTTTCCTAGGCATATTGAAAGCACAAACCTGTACTTTTGGCCCTGCAGCGTCAATCTCCCAATTCCAGACCCTTTCTTTTTCCTAGTCTAGGCATATTGAGAACACACAAAGTTTCATACTTGATAGTCTAACTCAATCTCATCATTTAACCCAGTCCTGACCGGAAGTTGTTTTGTGAGTGTGATACAGGATACCGGAACCAATCTCAATTACATTAATTTGCTGAAAAAATAGATTGAACGCCAATGTGTCACAACCTAGGAACTAATACAAATGTTCTGCGAGTTTTTTTTTTTGTTTTTTTTTCTGTGCCAGCGACATGACGACAGTTTATACAAAGCACTGTATAAAATCTGAGGTCCACCGAATCAGCATTAACAGAGGAGTAGCGAAAGGCGCGCTGCAATTGTCGTAAAGTTTCACTTTTATTAATATAGATTTCCTACAGATTTAACTCATTCCCTATGTCACTTTTGTGGGTGTGCATAAGAACTCTCAAGACTATCCAGTTTGATGTTTAGGGTTGTTTCAAAGATGGTTTTACTTTCTCTCAGTTTGAACACAAGACATAACATATTATATATCAAAATAAAGGAAAATCAATGAACCAGGATAGGATTTGATATTTCCAAAGTTGGATTAGATATTAGTGTTGGAAAATTGGTGTCCACTCCAGCCGAATATTCAGCTTTCTGTAACAAAGCGAAAACCTGTGAGCCGAATATTCAGCTTACGGTAGGGAATGAGTTAATGATATTTCGGCCAGTAGTTAATCTTGAATGCTTCATTGTTGGGAGCTTGGGTTTCTTTTGAGACGCATATATTTCATAATTATGTTGAGATGAGTATCCGTGGTTTTTGCCGTCCTACATTTCAGTCGCTGTTTTGTTTTCTCAGTCTTCCTTTGAGCTTTATGGAGCTGACTTCATGCTGACGGAGGATTTCATGCCCTGGCTCATAGAGATAAACTCCAGCCCCAGCATGGAGTCGAGTACTGCTGTAACCGCTAAGTTATGCGCAGCTGTTCTGGATGACACCATTAAAGGTCAGAGTTCGATCATGAAGGAGGCAGAAGATATTTTTAACCTGAAATTGCCTACCAATATTAAAAAACACTATAATGTTTGATAACAAAATGATTTGGTGTCTTGCTGTCTTCACAGCCTGAAAGATCTTCCTTTTTTTATTCTAGAGACAGCCCTGTATTGACCATTACGCAAAATAAGCACATGCTTAACCTACACCCTGCACACTACACCTTATAAGCCGCTGTCTGGTCAGTGACCTTATTTTTGGGGAATCTTGTCTGGGTCACACTGACCTTTGCCGATGTGCGATGACCACAGTACTGCTGTCCACGTAGTTTGACTTGTATTTGACCCATATGAAAACATTAGCTGCTATGCCTTAACACGCTTGATAATGAATTAAACAGCAAAACATCTGTCTATAAGTCTCTAACCAATGATCTGACTTACAATACCAAACTGACAGCTGTAATTTTCGTGAGAACGAAGCATGATAACTAGCCACACCTCCCAAGCCCTAAACAAGTGGTTTTATCCAGATTGACACATACCAATGAACCAATGCGGGCATTTGGGACAAAGGTCATTTCAGAGCTTGTTTCTGATTGGTTCTTAGAAACGGACAACTCTAGGTGATGGTCAGCTTGTGAGAAAATGAGATAATATTGCAAATTTGTTAAGCAGCGGTTCGCATGTCGATGTTACAACGTTTGATAGTGTGGGGAGAGCCTTTGAAACTTAGTCTTTGTGATTCCGACCAGTGGTTCACTGGTTAACATGTCCTTGTCACAATGCGTTTGATTTAGAAGAGATGCAGTGAGCAATAAGGCAGCAGTTACGTCTCGAAGAGGACAATGACCTGGTCCGTGAAAATGCGGCTTGCGCACTGCGCGGTCAGCTTGACCTTGCCATATTGATACACCCTTGCAGAGTGAATGCTTGGAAAGTCGATGCCGTATTTTGACACCTCTCGCAGGGTGAGGGGTAAAGCACCAAGGGGAGGGGAGGGACATCATAGAGTTTTCCTATCACCATTTCACACCCTTGTCAGCAAATTGACATCTCATAACCTTAGTTCTTGTTTGTTCTATCTCCATTTTCTGAAGAACTGGAGACCTTTCAGTACGTAGAAGAAGTATAAAAATGCACACTCTTTGTTTATAATGCATTGTGGCACTTGTCAAGCTGTTTCACAGTCTGATTTATTCTAACTCCCTTATCATAATACCAAAGTCGCAAAACTTTTAACATCGAATTTCTCAGTTGTGCAAAAAGTGGATTTGAAACAAACAAGAACAAAGGTTGCAATCTGTTGACCTCAATCCAGTCTGAAGTGCAAGTGGTCAAAACTGAAAAGATAATACAGATTAGCAGCCAGTAACGAATGGAATATTCCTATGGTAGAGACTCTTTGGACCATCAAGCCAGAATACCCATTATAGGAGGTTTGTTACCAACTCATGGCCACATGTCCAAAAACATTCTTGCGGCCTTGTCACCATGTTATAGTGCCCAGTATCTAAATCTAATCTTTACCCTAAAACTTTCCAAAACATCATCGACACAAAGCTTGGTTTGTTCACATGACATAAGGTGGCTCCCTATTCTTATCCCATACCAACTGAACAAATTTGTGTTGCTGTGATTAACTCTTTTGAAACGGCCAGAAACACCAGATATAGTGGGATATATTTGTGGCTTTTTCTTATTAATTGTCATCATCCTTTTCGTTTTGAATAAATCACCTGTCATTTTTTTTTTAAAAAGAAATATTTCTATTTTCTTATGTTATTGTTTCTTTGTTTGCAGTGGTTGTCGACCGAAAGTTTGACAGGAATTGTGACACCGGGCGGTTTGAGCTGGCTTACAAGCAGCCCGTGGTCACTGTCCCGCCATACATTGGTATAAGTTTATGCGTAGAAGGCCAGGCCATGAGGAGACCTAACGCCATTATGAGGCCAGCAAAACCTGGCGATCCGGGCCGGCCATCCGAAGCCAGTGCCAACGACACAGTGTTCACCCCTCGCGTGGTCGCCATGAAGCAGACTTTTGCTGATCGCACTGTGGAGCAGAGGAAGAACCTTCCCAATAATAACGGGGCAAACTCAGCTGGTGCGATCATGGGAAGCTCTGATACAAACAGGAAGGACAACTCTAGAACACCAGATGCGGCTAGCACTAAAAGTGTATCCCTGCCTAGTACACGTATTGCAGCTAGAGTCAGTACATTCCGTTCACCCGGCGAAATGGAGAAGATGAAAGCCAATGCAAAAGCGAGTCAGAATGGATCAGCTGGCACAGATGATAAAACAAACGGTAATAGAGATGCAGGAGCAGAGGGTGCAACAAACCCCAGTAAACGCACCCAGACCACAGAGAACAAGAAAAGTGAGGGTGTTGGGACTGCAGATGGTCATTTAGCTGTGCCACATGTTGGAGATGGAACCACTGACCTCAGCGTACATAACGGGCCATTGACACAGTCCACCCGCGTGCTTCCCAACACACCCTACCTGGCAGGTTTCAACCAACGCAGGTTTATCTCCAAGACTTCCGTCTCTACCAACTACACCATCCCAGCTGGTCCTGGTGCAGAGAGAAACAGCCAACATCGTACAGTTGCCGTCAACAATGTAGAATCTACAGACCTCCAGACCTTCAAGACCAACAAAGGTAACCCAAGTGATCTCAGGCTTGTAGCTTTTCCTCCTGGGACTCGGCTCAAAAAGAAAAGCCGCAGTAAAAAGAAAAAGCGGCGGGCTTCCGGCTCAAAATTCCTCCCTTCAGGGGAACCCCAATCCCTTACTTTTACCCTTCCTAAAGTCCCATATGCAAATGTTGAGTCCTCAGCTGATGTCTCAGCCCCCACAATTCCTGCCATGCCGACTAGACTGAAATATTTTAATCGTTCTGCAGATAGCCTATATATGCTCAATAATTTTGCTGTTGTCGGAGCATCAGATCGAGTGTGAATGAATAATACACACAGTGTCAATGTTATTTTAATGCCAGCTGAATTTTTGATATTGGCAGAAGCTGCTCTGTTGCATTTGTCAACATTCATTCTGGACTAACCCTTTCACTCCAGACCATGAGTCCAATCACGGCGGCGGTATTTACCCTAGGCTCCATGCTAACTTGACCTCATTATTTAGTCTACCGGATCGCTCTTCATTGAATGACAGTGCAATAGTTATAGCATTGTTGTAAAGTAATTCAAGGAAGACCAAACTGTACAATTCTTCAGCACTGACAAGGAACAATAGCTAACTTAGAGGTACGAAGTGAAAGGATTAAGGGCAATATGAACACGAATGTATTTTATGTTTAATTTTGTCATCATGTCACTCGCATTATGCATCTCATCTCAAAGTTACTGTGTGAGAATTGTCGTAGTACATGAAATTTTGGGATCATACATTCTATGAAGTGATCATGCCAGGGTATTTGTTTGATGCAAAGTCAAACAGGGAAGGAATGAAACAAATGAAAACAATGGATTCTTTGATTCCAGAAAAGTGCAGTTGTTGATACTGTCATCTTTCAGTCTTTGTTCAGCTATTTCTTTTTTTCTCTGCTTCTGATGTAGCATATTCCTCATCTCTCTATCCTGTAGCTTTCCTGACAGATCATAGACTAGATTTTATCACATTCACCTGCACTGGAATTTTTTAACATAAATACCAGATTTTGTGATAGTGCATAGAGTTTATAAAAGCATTGAAAGAGGGAACATACAAGAGTCGGTAAAAAAAATAGATTCCCAGCCATTTCTGTCCGAGGTCTGAGAAAGAGATTTAATCAGTCACACAAAACAGATCCTCCTTCATTTCATCCTCCGAAAGCTTGCATGATATATTGGTCTGTCCTGCTGCTGCATTTAGCCTTGCAATACTGTGCCAGTAACTTATTTTGCATGGGATGGTAGGAAAGTTGTTTATTTTGCATTGGATGGTAGGAAAGTTGTTTATTTTGCATGAGAAGGTGGGAAAGTTGTTTATTTTGTATGGGGTGGTAGGAAAATTGTTTATTTTGCATGCCAGTGTGCATTTTACAATACTGTATTCAGTCAATACTACAAAAGGTTTATATCACGGCTGACTACAGTGATTCTGTGTACAAATTCTCGTGACTACTAGTGTCACATTAGCTCAGCAGATTTTGACTGATTTAGTTGGAGTGGAATTTTTCTTTCTGAAAGGACTTTGGTATAAAAATCATAGAACTTTAAGAGGCAGAAGAAGTATTTTTATATCTGATGACTCTGTACGCTTGCTTTCCCTTTTTCAAAACCCCGCCCGGCTTTTTGTACCAACAATTCTTTCTAACTCAGTGGATTAAAAAAGAAAGACAAAAAGTTCCCATACATACTTCAAATAAAGAGCTCGGTGTAAGAACGGCTGCTGATGACAGATGTTCAACACAGTGGTTCTTCTCAGATGTTCATCAGCAGTCGCTGCAATTTCAGTTACGGCAAATGTAATAGCATAGAAGGTTCATCATATCTGTCATTCTTGACTTCAAGAATATCTTTGCTTAAGGTTATTGAGCCACTTTGGTGATAATGGTGTCACTCCTTTATCTTAGATCATTCTTTTAACTCTGGCCATGTGGAAATTAGTCTGAAAGATAATGTTCTTCTTTACACACTCAGTTTCTACTGTAGTAGAAAACATACAGTTTCTTTCTTCTTTCTAAATACCTACCTGTGTGTGGCATTTTCCATTGCTAGGCAACCATGTAATCCAGTTCTCTGAGCTTTCCCCTCACTAACATTTCGTCAGCTCACTGTATATCATTTCTGAACACTGAGCATAGAGAAGATGTTCAAAATCTATTCTTGATATCAAAGGAAATATGAGGAAAATTTGTATCAGAATAGACCAGAAATATCTGGGATAAAACTGATTTTTGTCATGCCTGTATCCATGATAAAGCACAGCATCCTGAATGTCAACCCCAGTTTCAACACCTTCTCACATATTAAAATTATTAACACTGCCTTGAAATCCTGATATTGCACATTAATTGCACCAATGTCAACTAAAAAGTTGGAGATTAGAGACAAAAAGTTAGGGGAGGCAGTTATAAGAAATGAAGGCCCAGTGGGACAACACCGATCTCTCTTTCAAACATTTGGAAATTAGAAAGTATAAAAACCAGTTTGATAAATTTTACTTGATTGTGGCTTTTTCCACGCGTTAAGAACTGTAAGCAAGCTTTGAATACTCTGTATGTGTTGAAATACAAAGCTGCAGACATCTGTTTTCGTCTGTAGTAGGATTTACTATAATAGGTAAATATATATATATGAATTCTGGGAGCCTTGCAGGAAACTGGTAGGTTGCTGTGCTAGTTGGATGAGCTTCAAGTATACATACATTTTACTATGTTGTTGAAACACTGAAAACCTAATCATCCTTATATTGACAGCAAACTGTGTTTCTGAGCATTTATATAGAAAAATAGAGACGGATAAGATTTTTTTATATTTTTCCTGTTGCTGCATAATCTGACCACCCCTTCATTTCATCTCAACGAAGGCCGCAAAAAGAAGAAAATGAGCAAGGGTGGCAAGCTATCCAGACTAAGAGCCGTGGCAGTGCGCCACGCAATTCAAAAGTCTCCCTACTCGGAGACTGCTAAACTGCCTGCCGTACGAGCCAACATTCCACAGCCACAAGGTCGCCCTCTCAAACGGGCAATCCCATTGTAGTTTTGCCTCCAGGGGCGGACCTACACTTGACGAGACAGTGGGTAATCAGTTGCACTAGACACTATACCCTTTTTTTTCTACTGCTTCAATTACTTCATTTTTCAAAATCTGGTGGATTTAAATATGTGTATTTCTCTGTTCCCTCTGGTATTTTGCTGGTATTTTATATTTGATGTATGACTTTGGCTTTTTCAGCACTTAGATGCTACTCAAGCTTCTTTATCTGCTCCTCGCTAGCTCTTGGTGTGATTGCTTCAATCTTTATATTAGGCCACAGTTTTTGAAACCTGTTCATGTCTAAACATCAGTGGATTATTTTTGTCCTCTGTTTGCAACTTAAAAATGAGATACCGTGCACTTTTCAGTCGCTGTTGCGATTTTCCCCACTTTATAAAAATGAACTTTCAGCCAGTAATTACAGTATATTTTTCAACACAAAAGTTAAGATTTTTGAGGCATAGAGAGGCATTTGCTTTTGAGAGAAATGAATATCTGTCTGTTGGAATGAATATAAAGGCCAGTTATCAATTCATATCCAAGAACCATGTAGAATAAGAGAGTAGATTAGAGTAGATTATTGTCTGTATGATGATGAAATTCATCTTGTTTCAAACTTGCTCAGATGGAAAATTCTTTTAGCAGATTTTTATTTCTCTTTTTTTGTCATCTTGTTTTAATTTACAAACTGATTTTATGACATTCTCATCTGGAGTAACCTGTTGCTTCCACATTTCATTTTAAAATTTTGTGGCTTGCTAATTTTATTGCCATATGTTTATTTGTAGCCTTGTGAGATACAACTTTTCATCCTCAGGTTCAGTTACATGTACTCATGTTTGTAAACTATCCATTATTTATTTCTATTTATTAACTGACAGTTTCTGACAGTTTAGTAAGTTTTTTGACTCCCACAACAGAATATCTTAAGTCTCAAAATTTTGCCCAATACTTGTGTATAAGATATGGGCATATTCACCGCTCCATATTGTGAGCTTTCTTTGCCCATTCGTTTCGTTGGAATTTTCTGTTTTCGTAACCCATTTTATTGGAGGGGGAAGAAGGGAAACAGACACATTAGCTTATCATCCTATATATTTGTCATTTTCTTGGAAGGTACCATTACCTTTAGAATGGCTAACCGTGAATTTATTGTCATCCATTTCATGTATTGGGATATCAACAGCTTTGTAACTGGACAGGAGAGTGTTTCCAAGTTGCAGTCATTTTCGTTATTCTTGGATGTGACAAAACGTTTCTGTCTAAAACTCCAAAACTTTTAAATATATTAATGCGTCACTTTGTGAGAATATAGATCTTACTATGAGCAATGATATGTTATTCATAACTCAAAACCACCAAAATCATTTGATTGACCAGTGTGTGAGATGGAAGACATTATATATTTGCTGAGTTTGGGAATGTTTAATTCTTAATAGAGATCACCTCACCGTCTTTCCGTTCGCTTTCAACTCTTTCCTCTACACAGATTCTTATCTTTCATTCCTGATATTTTTCTTTTTTTTAATGAAACTGCACCTTTGTTTCAGTGACTCGTTTTTGTAGTTGATCAATCTGCACATCAGTGGTAGTCTTTCCTCTAGGTGGCTGCCCTAAGCCAGTTCTTTCTTTCCAGCCTGATCTCATGGATCGATGCTGTTCTTGAGCTTAGCTCTTTCAATTTCGCTTTCAGCTGTCTTTTGCTTCGGTGTGTTCCCATCATATTGTTCTACATTTCAAAGAGGCGGACTTTGAAATGTTACTGGCTCTTTTTGTTCTGTTGGTGTAGTTTTCAGTCTGTGATGCCCATCATTTCAGACCCAGCTGTCAGTTTTTGTCTCCTTAATTAGAAGCCATCTCTCTCATGGGAAAATAAGATTTATTTTCAGCAAAAGGCCCTAAAATTCTGGCATTAAGGCCCTAAAATTCTGGCATTAGTTACTGGCTGTCTGCCAGATTTTATATCATCCACACAGTGCCAGGATGTAAATGCCTTCAACAAGCAAATATTTCACACTGGGATAAAATATTTTCCCAAATTTTTGTTCAGCAGCTAAAATTTACTCATAAATTTATGGAGCATGAATTAACTAAACATGCACAATTAAAAGGGATTCTTAGTTATTAGTTTGGAGACTGGGGTGAGGTCTGGGCGGTAGAGGGGAGGATAATGCTATGTTAGAGAAACTTAGAAGACTAACCACTGACTTGTAGATGAACTTTGGAGTTTCAATAGTAAAGTGGGAAGGATGAGGGAAAAAAACAAAATACATATAATAGATTTCTGTGAGCCGAGGAAGTTTCATGCTCTTATTTGAAAATAGCATTAACACTGTATTGTACAAACTGGCCATCCACAAGTTAAGTCCAAAAATGCATAAAACGGTTGAAGACAACCTATTTTCTGTCCTCATGTAATAATATTCATAACCTAAACTGTAAATCATTAGATTTTTCTAGTAAAAAGAAAGAAAAATTCTGAAACATTTTTTTCGTATTCAATTGCATTTTATGCTGTCGAGTTGTTAGGCCTCCTATGAAAAGTATTCGCACTATAAGTTGCACCATGACAAGTTAATAGAATGTTAATTTCTGCAGCCTGGGAGTTCCCTGTTTGTTTTGCACTGTTGGTATTGTAGGTGTCTCTATGTCTTTCACAAGACCTGGCATTTGGCACTTGAGGTCAGTACATAACGTCACAAACTGACAAGCTGTTACAACCTACATAAATGGGGTTTTATCATTGCACAGCACCTTGTATGCACAAGAATGTATGTTGCCCAGGGAAGGCTCTTATTGGATCACTCATAATTTATGTGAGGCGGCTGCACAAAATCAGTAATGTGTCATGGCTACTCAAAGTGAGAAAATCAAGTACAACGGTGGTTGGAACAAGACTTTGCCATTCTCTTAATTGAAAAATAGCAGTTAGAATAATCTAAATTGGCCAAAAAAATCAAACACTTCTGTATTTTTAGCCCCATCCATCATTTTGCTTGATTTTCTCAGCTTGAGTGGCTTTGTCATATTACGGACTGTGCGGTCGCCTCACATATAACACAATGTTATGTATAACAATATGCTTGCACTGTAGGAGAAAAGTCCTTTTCATTTCTTGGCCCTACCATCTGGAACACTTTTCCAAAGACAACCAGGGAAATTAACGACATTGGTTCTTTCAAACGCCATCTGAAGACCCATTTCTTTCAGACAAACTAGGCTAGGTGTTTTTCGGCAGCAACAATAGTAAATATTTTTGAATTTCTTTTGTGTATGCGTGTGTGTGTGTGTGTGTAAGAGTTTGTTAAAGCGCCCAGAGCTTGTCATCGACGGGGTTGGGCGCTATATAAATGCAATATATTATTATTATTATTACTTAATACAGTTATGATATATTATATATAACATCAAGGAATCTGTGTGGCTTTTTTTCAGTCTTACTTGAAGTTTATACCCATTTAATATTATTGGTGGAGGGTTTTTAAAAATCTTATATTGTAATGTTTCGGCTAATTCAAACTTTCTCTTTGCAGTTTTCCTATGCTAATTGAGAAAAAGTGCATTGGAATTTTATTAACATGCTTCAACTTTGCTGCATAAAACTTAACTCCCTATTTCCACATGTTTGGTTTCTGTTGTCTTTTTTTTTTTTTACCATGCTCTTTACATTTTTTGCCCATACACATTTTTTTAGTGGAGCTTCATTTGAAAACTGCACAACCTTTTTTTTTAGCAAATTGATATATTTTTTTACTTCAAAATTTATATGGCAAGCGCTGTGCCATCTTTGTTTGAATATTTTTATAAATTTTATTTTATTCATATTTTTCTTCCTTAACATTTCTTGTCACTATTCTCATTCAAGTATTACAATTTGAAATAATGCTATGCCCTGATTCTTATAATGATATAATAATTTCAGGTAATAAGGGGGGCAATAAAAGGCAACCCATTCACTTTAGATTGTGATAAAAATCTTCAGGTTGTCAAAATATAATTTTTATTAAAAAACAATTCTCAAAACATCCAGTCATATTTGACATAGCTTTTTTTGAAGTTAGATTAGCAATTTAAAAAAAAAAAACTTTTGAATATCTAACTTCAGATATAAAAACCAGTTAGATAAATTTATTGTCGTTGTCAGATTATTCTGTAAAATTTTGTAGAACACCTGTGAAATGACCATTGAGTCTGTAGCAGTAAAAATGGAATTCTGATTGGTGCTAGAACAGGCATTCATCAAATACTTTTGAAAGACCATTGGCAATTCTGATCTTCTTATACAAGCCAATGTTTTTTTTAATTTCATGCAGGAAGACAGTAAGATAAATACAGAAAACTTCTGTGAAGCGCAGCTCAGGCTTTTAAGCCTTTTCCAGCAACCTAAATTATGGCCCTTGGTTTGCTTTTCTTTGCTATTGTAATGAAGTAGTTGGCAGGTTACTGGCCTTGGTTGTTGTTTAGGATATTCTATGGGAGCCCCAGATTCCTTGATGGTAAATTAAACCAGCTCATCACAAGTTGTTGAAACTGAGCAAGTGTGAGCATGATTTCAGTGTATGTTTACTGATCTCTCCACCCTTCTAACCAGGCAAATGGGCAAGCTTGCTGTGAATACTAATTCAGTTATTATTCCCCTTGTGTCACAGGTGGTGCCACCACTTCAGGGGGCATCTGGAATCGGGGCTGCCCCTGGTGTGGAAGGGGAGGCAACTTACACCTGGATTCTGCTGATCCAAACTGCCGATGCCAACAGGATTCCGTTCTAGTCACCATGGCGAATCCAAGCAATCAAGGGTTAAAGGTCATCATTAATAACCAGCCACAACCTGCCAAAAACAAGCGTTCACATGGCAAGTCGTCAAATAAAAGGTTGCGCAAGACGGCCTCCGCTACACCAACCCGCCAGTTGGAAGAAGAGGTTAGCTCAAAAAGGAGCACTCCGGCACTTCATGGAGCATCTGATAATACTCAGCAGAGGCCAGCTTCATCCTTGAGTATTCGGCAGGAAGATTCCCAGCCACAGAGAAAGAGTCCAAAATTAAAGCCTTCGAAAATCACTCAATCTGCAAATATGTCATTCCATCCTCCGGACAGTGCATTCAACATCCCATATTTCTATCCATGCCCACAGCCTCTAGAGGTGTCTTACCAACAGCCACACCCACATCGAAGCAGCCGTTTCAGTTATACCAGTGGGAATTGGCAGGCTCTGCTGAACAACCAACAGCATCAATACTACAGTCCAGTAATGCAGTCCAGCACTTACCACAGTCATCATCACAATCAACAACGCAGCCCGCAGTCCAGCCGCGGTCTGCATGGCAGCATGATCACCAACCAGGTCAAGAGTCTATTAAAAGAAAAGAGTGCCCCGTCTTCCTCACCCTCAGTGTTGAAACTATGGCACAATTTGGCCTATCATGATGCTGAACAGTGGCTGAATCCACTCACAGTTGTAGCTCAGAGGCGTTTGAAAGTTAAAAATTCTAAGTGATCAGGATGAGTTATGTGCAGTATATCTATAAATAGTAACAATGAAGTATAATACATCAAACATCAGTTCTGTTGATTTTTTTTTTTAAATTGCTACTTTATCAAGAAAGTTACTAAAATTCTTATTTCTCAGTGAGTTATAGTCAGCTAGATTCAGTTATTTCAGGAAAAGGACAACATTCTTAAATATTCTTTAAAAAATTCAGGAATGAGAGTAGGGGCAATGTAATGTCCATATTTGGCAAATATTTTAAGTGATAAATTCATAATTGTATACAAAACAATGTGCATTATATATTCATGAGGTTTCTTTACTAGTTTTGTTATCAACTGTTGGGGCAAACGGTGAAGGTAATATTTTCCTGTTCACTGCAAAATGAGAAAGTGGAGACACTGAGATGCGTATTCTGAGGGGACGCTCTTGCTTTTAATTCCAACCATATCTTGACTTAATACTTTGCAATACAGAGATGCGTCCAACAACAGTTTCAGTCCAACGCTTGTTAATTAACAGCGCAAATGATGCAAACCAGAAACTGAAATACAGTGACTAGGTTGAGCTTTAGAAAATTGCAAACATCATTTCACAAGGACATGGAAAAATCATCTTAATTTGGCCAACATTCCAAATCATCTATTGTCATCACGACTTCGTCCGCTCTATCACCATCAGAAGTTCTGCAGATTGTGATTACTTTAGTAACCAAATCTATGGCACCCATGAACTTCCACCTAGATTTGAATGTCTTTTTTTGTTATTGCCACTCAAAAGATGCTTGTATAGCCTAGATTTCTTAGACGATTACAGTGCAGATGAAAGAAAAAGCACCAGTTTGCAGGGTGGATCTCTGCTGATCATTTTTACAGAATCGAACAAGATTCCAACAAAACTTATAATCTTATGGACATATCTGTCATAATCTCTGAAGAAAGAGCGCCATCTCAATAGCCAAAAGCATTGATATTTTCAAATTCCAGTTAAAGTTCAACATCAGAAACAGAAATAATGAAAGTGTGAATCCATGGTAAACTTGTTCAATTTCAGTTCAATCATTTGGCTGTGTCATTAACATTAACAATCCAGCATCCATTCAAACTTACACTCTTCTTGAGGCATCATCAATATATAATATACATTTATGGAAAGCACTTATGTTGTTCTTTTTCTTTATTCATTTCCTTGATCATTCTTTTCCTGTGTAACATTTCTTGCCAATTTGTTTTCTTTTTTTTTTGTGATCTTCTGTTGTTCTCGGTGGCTTTGCATCCTGTTGTTCAATAATTGTTCTGTTATATTCCTGGATTTGATATTTTGAACTGTGGTTTAAGTTTTTCTGTCTACCCTATTTATGCCTGCGTTCGGTCCCTTGCCTTTGATAGTTACTTGATTGATTTGGGTAATGTGGATGACATCTAAATGGTATCACTTGTCAGCCTTTTCATTTTCTCAGCTGGACATAGTTTTCGTTCTTGATTTGTTTCTTCTTCTTGAATTCGTTGGGTTAAAGTTTTTGAATTACATGCAGTTTCTACTTGATCTATTAGTGGTTTGTTGTCTTGTGACGTGTACCTAAAGTCAGACTAATTTCAAGATTGGGGGGAGTTTGAGAGGCCTGGCACAGGAAGTGGGGAGTAGAAGTCTAATTCCACATACATCCGCACATGTGCATACACTGTGAAGTGAAAAGGTTGTAAATGAGGAATACTCTTCTCTTTTACAACTCTGAAATACGTTATGATTAACTAAAATCCTTCATGAACTTATTGGCTTGTATTTGCGATAATGCAGGGTATCAAACTATCAAACTTAGGATCTTGTTTCTTTTTTGTCTCAAGTATGTCACTGCAGCTGTATTTTCTCATGCAAGTGAAACAGTTGGTCTGCACGAATAAATTCATAACTACCTCTTCTGTCAGGGATAGATAAGCTTGGCTGAGAATAACTATGATATCAGTAAGTTATGTTATCAGTAAAGTATATTACACTGGGCAAATTTCAGAAAGAGAAGGATAGGCCTACATAATTTTATATATATATATATTACGAATGGCTCAGCAGAATTTCATAAAATGTACATTTGTGCCTGATTTGGCTCAACAATAAGTTACATTCAAAACCAAAAGATAAATCATTAAACTATTGTGCATGCGATATAAATGAATGCATTGGTATATTATGAAACTCACTAAGGCATCAATACCAGTGCCAGATTTATCCATAGATGAATGCAGGCAAAATCTAAGAGCCTTCTTTACCAAAGAGCCTCATAGCTCAGTCAATGAAACCAAAATCTGAGTTCCGTCCCCCAAACTCTCACTGTGAGCATCTGTGAGTCTTCGATGGTTCTGTTATCATGACAATACAGACCTCACTATTTTAGCATCGATGCAAACATGTTGAAAAGTTGTGGGTTTATTTTATTTTATTTCATTGTATATTCCTTTAACTGCCACCCAAGCTTTCATTATAATCCATGTTTTGTGAAAAGAACATGTCAGTGAAAGAACATTTCATCACTTGCTTATGTCATAAGTTTGGAGTTTTGTGTTACAGACTTTGCTAATAAAGCTCTTTATAGTTTTAATCTGTTGTTTTGCCACAGAAACTAGATGAACTTCCCAGCATTATCCAGGGTAAACCTGTGAACCCACCATTCTATCTCTCTCTCTCTCTCTCTATTTGGTCAACAAAGCTTCCCATAATTAGTCTACAGTCTTACTACAGATTTCATGTGCTCCAGAGCACTACTCACTTATTTCTGATAGGGAAACTGTGCGCAAGGAATTGAACGCGTATTAATATCATTCCAGTGCGATGGGCTTACTACATGGAGCTGAAACAAAGATCATTGTATTGTACATTTTGACTTTTTATTCAAAAATGCCTGAAACTTGAATCAACACAATCGGTGGATATGAAAGCGATTGTGTTGGATTAGTTGACACTTAAGAAAATTAATTTCATAATTTTTTGAAACTGTCATTTATGCTGTAGAGTCGAGCAAAAAAAGGGGGGGCCAAAATTGCACCACAATGAATTACTCCCGCCACTATTTTTTTTAATAATAAGATTTGTTCTTGTTATACTTAAAATTCAGGAACTGTTGTTCGGAACTTGGCTGTTTCTACATTCATGTATTTTCTGACAAAAGTCTCCTTGCAGTGATGTCATATCTTTTTTTTTTTTTCAAATCATGTTGATTTTCTTTAAACTTCACGGAGTGGATTAAATTGAAATTTTGTTGATTTCAGGGTAACCAACATTATATATATGTTTACTATATCTTTTATTGTTTTGCATAAAAATGCCTGATCTGTTGTATCTATGCATTAAATAAGTATTTTCAGTATAATTATATCAGATGCTTAAAACACTGAATGCAGATTTAAAATACATGTATATATATATTTATTTTTACCATGGCAACTGACACTGCTGAAACTCTCATAACTGTGACTTCCATGCACCATCTCTAACACTTTAGAAGAAGAGATGAAAATCAAGCAGAAGCTTCTTACCTGGCTACTCAGTTCTGCTGCACAAGTGGGAATACTTTAGTACGCATACTAATGTCCTGTGGTAACATAACATCTTTCACACTCCTGCATTGCAAAAAGTCATTTTACAAACAAAATTATATACAGGGCATTTTCATACCTTCGACTGATAAAACTAATTTTTACCAATCAGTTTTCTGACTTAGTGAATTTCAGTTATTTAAATGCAGTGACATGAAATATTGGAATTGGTTTAGGTAATAACTTAGTGGGGTATTGTCAGTTTTATAAATATCAGTTTGAACCCTCTCCCTTGACCCCCTTGGCAGACCATTGAATGAACATAGGATAAAAAACAAAGGATGGAGATTTTGTCCATCAGTGCAGTATCTAACTGGAAGCAGGTCATCCTCAAGCTGAATGGAAAGAATCCCCAAGCAGTATTATTATTTTAATGTTTGTTGACTTGGATACTGGTGTTCTCATGTTGTATAATTTCCACTTTGCTACATTCTTGCTACATTCATCAATACTATGGCTGCAGCTACAACTATACCACTAGCAAACCCATTCTATGCATAAGCCAGTCCAGACAGACCATTGGTTCAGTAAGGGGTCACCGTCCCAGGGTAACTTAAAGAGATGGTAGGATCACATTATTATTATTTGTATATGGCATGGTTTCGTTAGTTGTTTATTTTGGAAGTTGCTGCATTCCAGTTTGACTGTGTGCAATCACTCCCAGCAGTATTCATTGTGTTTTGGTCATTAGTTGCTACAGATTACATCAGCTGTGATGGGGTCATAGGTCAGTGACCTTACCCACTTGTGGCCATTATCTTGTATAATAGGTGGATAATGTACATTAATTTATGCAGGAATGCACTGAGCGTATGATTTAACTGATGCAGGCTTTGTTGAAGATATAAAATCATAGAGAGAAAAGTGTGTGTTATAATGTATATATCATATATCATATTAATGTATGCTGTGTAAATATATATGCAGTTTTATGCATCATAATGATGCATTAAATCATTTTTATGTTGTGGTTCAAGAGAAAATCAACATAATGTGAAGTTAATCATTTTACAGAAGCACGGAAAGGTCAAAGAATAATTCCTCTTAGATAATGAAACTTGATGGAATGTTTAAAATGAACCATTTCATCAAATCTGTGTATATTATGTTTGTTTTGCATTTTGTTTTGTTTGCTCTGACTGCTACATTTTTATTTTTGGTTTTCAAAGGGTGACCAGATTTTATTATTTTCCAAGTGCATGCCTTTTCATACAGTTTATGTTTGAATGCCAAAGAAAATCAAGGTATGTATGTATTCAGAACTCATCAATAAATAATAAATACTATATAATATATGTAAATTTGACATGTTATGATCACCCTGTTTTACTCTTTAGGTTTCCCCAGGACAAGATTGCCATATGAAAAAAGCATTGTGATATATTTTTATTTTGTGTCTGCAGAATGATTGTCAGTGTTACAGACATAAAATTCTGATAAATGAAAGTTCCAGTACATGTATGTCTTATGATTCAGAACCAGGTTAATTTAATCCAAGAATAAGATAAAGTGCAATTAAGAAAATATTACATCTAAACAGTTGGTTATTATTATCCATAAAGCTGTAAGTCAAAATATTAAACAGTTGTTTTTTCCTTATAAAGAGCTGTGGTGATTACAATCATTCTGCAGCCACTTAGTTTGTTCGGTTTTTCTTTATAGCATCAAATATGTCCTTTTTTTTTTTTTTTCTTAATTAGTAAATTCTCACGGTCCAATATTATTCTGTAGTGCATCCAATCATTTTGTCTTGAAAATTGGTATTATTTTTTTTATAGCTGTATGTTTTAAGTATGTTTTAATGTATTATTGCCATAAGCAATAATTTTTTAAGGAGATCAAGAGACAATCTATTCTCATGCAAATATTTTGTAGATTATTTATCTATCGTGATATTCTGTCTACAATATAATAACAGCCCAGCATTACTTGCACTGATCTTTCTTATAAGCTGAGAACTTGGACCATCCATAAAGTTTGTACGCTCATGATTTTGGCTAATTTTGCCCCCGTTCCCTTACCCGATGCATGATTTTCACACACTTGGCCTCAGTCCCAGTTCCACCCTTGTGCAAGCGTAAGACACGACCAATAAATTAGAATGATAAATGTCGATAATAAGGCCTTGGTATTTGCGATATTTAATTGGCGTTATGCTTGAACTGTTTTGGCTGTTTCATTAGAGACAAATTCTCTTAGCCGATCTAACAATTTAATTTGTTGCAAGAAAACTTGAAATGAAATGAAATTTTTTAATTTATTACCACGACTGAAAAGTTTATCTGCACTCCCAAGAATCCCTGCTGCGAGCCTTCTTGCATGTATCCACTTTATGGATAGCCCGTATTTTATTGATAGAAATGAGCTGTTGGTCAGTATATTGTTATGGGTGTGTTATATTTATATTTATATTATTGATGACCTCACTGTGTTAAATCAGCATTTCACATTGTTGATTAGAGCATTTTCAACCTTGCCTTCCGTGTATAGTCACATGGTCTCCAAACTGTTATTGTACACACAGGGATCGTGCCACACTGACAGTAATTCTGAGGCTACTCTCAGTGTGTTGTAAATGTCAGTAGGACTTGCGCATCTGTCTTCGTTTGTCAGTTGTCAAGTAAACGAGAAGGGAAAAGGGGTGCACCAGCCGGCATCCCTACTTCAATCCAACATAGATTTGCATCTGTGGGATTTCTGTAGGATTCATAGGGTTACCGTTGAGGCGGATTTCCTTCTTCAAGCCGACAGCGGCATGATGCCGTAACCAAGTGTCCAACATCGGAACAATGTCATTCCTGCAAGCTAACTTGAGGTCAGTACTGCGTAGTTGGGCTGGTGTAGTGGTGCTGGTTGGGAAATGTCCAAAGAATTTAAGGACGATGACTAGCCACTGTGCCAAATGATTAGTTTGCCGTCTTCTTGCGCTGGGAATATTCTGGCTTATCCAGATTAGCATCATGCATAGTTAGCAGGAATCAAACTCTGGATGATGCACTTAACGAACTTAAGTGTTGCCCAGGTTCCTTTTTTTTTTTCTTCTCTTCTCAGTTTTGTTTTTTTCTTACTTTTACATCTGATTTGAGATGAGAATAATTAGGGAATCCTTTCCTATTAAAGAATATGGAGAAAACACCTTAGACTCTCATGTTGTTGTGCAAATCGATAGCTCACTTTACTTTAAGCTGGATCTCAGGAAAGAGCGAAAACCTTGCAGGTCAATTTGCTTCCGTGGATCTCTCGCATTTTTTTAGCATACCATGACCATATTCCACATTTTCAGAGAGATCATTGTCAATAACTTAAACAATCTCCACTGTTGAGATGCAGGGTGATTTATTATCCTTGTAATGTTTGTTGTAAAATTTCCCATTGTAGTTTTATTCGTGAAATTTTAATTGATCTAGTTTTGAGAATCAAGCCACAGTTAGGTAGCCCAAAACCATGAAGGTTGCAATGAAGCTGTTATTGGGCGGACGTGCCGTTAAACCCAGATTATCAAACTCTGAAAGTGTGGTGCAGGTAGCCAAATACGATGCTGCTTTGGCAATTATTGTTCTCTAGAATCAAAAACTCCTGCTCAGAACAAGAGAAGAAGATTAAGTTTTTGATAAATCCTTCAGAAAATTTGTGATCTGCCAGAACCTACAAAAAAAATTTCTTTCTGTTTAGAAAAGTTATCCAGGCTCGTTATATAAAGATATTATGAAGATGTATTATGTTTTACATGTCAGTATTTATGGCAATAGAAATATTTGTAATAACGTTATAATCTTTGAAAACAATGCATGAAGTTGCTAGTGTTATTAATATTATGTTAATTACTTTGAATAATTCCCATGCAGCCGTTGTAGTTTAATAGTTTTGTTCAGTTGTCATTTGTTGAAAGTGTAATGATTTCCTTGCTTGTATTTTTCTGTTTGCACAGTGTTTGATAAACATTTTACTTTTTTTATGTTTGTTCATACAAGAATATTGGACTTTTGAGTTTGTGTAAAAAAGAAGTGGTTGTATTTATAGATTTTTAAAATTAAGTCTTTAATTTGTAGTGTAATTTGAGTTGTTTTTTTTTTAAGAAATTGAACTATGAAGCTGTGACAGAAAGAGAAAATAGTTCAAGTTTAGTTTATTATAGGCCTGGCGGCCAATTCAAAAACACACAAGAATCATGTGAACAATCTTAGAAAACATTAAATAAACAAACAAACAGACAAAATGCATGATCGTTCACTCTCTCCGCTCCCTGCAGCATTTATACACTTACTTATTGTAGTATACAGTCAAATACAGCTTGTAATTGCCAGCAACAGTCATCATTTTCAATCCCCCCCCCCCCCCCTACATAACCGATCTCTCCTCACCTTTATCTGTTGTAAATTTACTACAATTGAAAATATCACTATAATTTATTCTTTCACTCGAAGGTGAATTTAGTTTTCAGACTTCGCCAGGAGAAGTCACAAAGCGACATTATTGTATTCGTTTAGAACATTATGGCAAAACAGTGCAAACGAATGTAGTTCTCTATCGTGCATCGACGACAGAAAATGTATAAGCTTAAACATGCTTGGTCTAACAAGTAGCCAAGACGGTAAAAACTGTTTCCTTATATCTTTGAATTTTTTGCAAGTTAATAACACGTGAAATTCGTCCTCCAATTCATTACAGGTCTCACATAATCTCATAACATACTCCAGTTTAGGCCTCTGCCACCTTCCCCTCTCCACCATAAAGTTGTGAGAGCCCAATCTTATCTTTGCTATGGCTATCCTTAAATGCTTCTGCTTTACTTCATGTAAGTAATTTTCTGAGTAAAATTCAACAGCTAAATGTCTATATAGCCGATTCTCACTTAAATGTTCTATGTCACTTCGACATGTTTGTTGAAAATTGTCACGTAGACGTTGTTCCAATTCAGATAAAAACAACGAAGTTTGATCAACCTTTTGACTTTCCCAGATGTATCCAAATCCAGATTTCTCCAGTATTTTCTTTGTCAGTGAAGCCCAGTTAATTGTACTTGTGTAGTTTTCTGTGGCTGATAATAATCTGCTATAAACTTTTTTAACGGTACTATTGTCGTCTAAGCCTAATATTTTAACCCAGAATTTCAATAGTCTAACCTGACGGTCAATTTTTAGAGGGTAAACTCCCAATTCAAAATATATAAAAGCATTTGGGGTTGTTTTTCTTACACCTAGAATAGACTTCAGAAATGTGAGGTGGACTCGCTCAATGGGCCAAGCTTCAGCAAATCCCCAGATTTCACAAGCATATAAAATTATAGGCTTTATTAATGTATTGAATAGTCGTAGCTGTAACGAAGGACTCAGCTCTGGATTTTTATGCAAATAAGCCTTCAAACCAAATAAAGCTCTCTGTGCTTGATCCACTCGCGCCTGAATACCTTTAGAAAATTTACCTGTACTACTAAATATAAATCCAAGATACTTGAATGTACTAACGGTTTCCAGAGTTATATCATTGTACATCCATCTATTCCGCACGCCAGACTTCCCTCCCTTGCTAAAAACCACACACTTTGTCTTACCAGTATTCACAGTCAAAGCCCACCCATTACAATATCCATTCAGAGCATTCAAACCTTGTTGTAGTCCTTGCCTACTATCGCTAAATAAGACCATGTCATCTGCGAACATCAGTATCATTATCAAACATTCTTCTATATGTACGCCCTTGACATCTTTTGCAGACAACCAATCATGCAAGTCATTAATAAACATCGAGAATAAAAATGGCGACAAAGATTCACCCTGAAATAGTCCTACATTTGACGAAAAGAAACAAGTATCAGTTGCTTCACTCACACTGCTGGCATCCCTCACACATAACCTGATTTTACTATACATGTTTTTCAATAAATTAGTCATTTGTTTAGTTACTCCCCTTTGCTCCAGTTTAAACCATAGTGCTCTTCTATTTATGCTGTCGTCTGCCCGTTCAAAGTCAACAAAAGCACAATACAAACTTTTTGACTTCTCTTGAAATAATTCTATCAAACTATGCAATATAAACATACAGTCTGTTGTGCCCTTGTTATTACGGAAGCCAAACTGGTTATCACAGAAAACATTATTACATTCTGCCCAGTGTGTGAGACGATTATTTAGAATATTAGTAAAAAGTTTACCCAGGCAGCTCAAAAGAGTTATTCCTCGATAATTCTTGGGGTCATCTTTGTGACCACCTTTATAAATTGGAACGATTTCCCCGACTGCCCACGATTTCGGAAAACAACCTAATTTTAAAATAACATTAAATAATTTTACTAAAACGACTTTAACAAGGCAACCACTATATTTAATGAATTCATTAACGATATTGTCGTAACCTGCGGCTTTATTACTTTTCAAACTATTAATAGCCCACTCTAATTCATCCACTGATATTTCTTCATCAAGTAGTTGGTCATAATGTTGATCCTCATTCCCCTCCCACCGACTAATTTCTTCTTCTTCCCCTTCCCCCAACATTGATAACCTGTTATTTAGGGTTTGGAAATAGTCTACAAAATCGCACTTTCCTATTACCTGAGTTTTGTTGGTTTTTAGTTGTCTCCAAAAACTCCTTGGGTCAGAACGGCTAAGCTCGAATAATTTATCTGCCGATAATATTTTCTCTTTCCTCCTTTTCTTACGACAACACTTTCTAAACTCTTTTCTTGCAGTGCACATACTCTCCCGGTCTTCCACACTGACGGTCATGCGAAATTTTCTCTCAGCACACTTAAATACTTAACGTTTTTCCTTGCATTCATTATCATACCATCGCTCATGACTTCTTACACTCTGGCCCGACCCTGACTGACCTACTTTCACTCGATGGGATTTCCCCGCACATAATAATATATCCCCTAGTTTATGTACAGACTGCTCTATCAAAATCTCGTTCGGACAATCACTGTTCAATATGTCAACAATTTCATGCAGCCTGTCTACGTACTCGGCGTTGGAAATGTTGTCAACAAATTCACCACGTTTACTTTCTTTCCATTTCACTTTCGTTCTCATCTGCTGAACAATGTCTTCAAATTCTTCCACCACATTTACAATGTTGCTTACAAATCTGAAGCTAACAGGGACATGATCAGAAAATTCATTCATAGCGCCCACCTCAAAATCAGATAACATATACAATGCAGATTTTGAGCATAAAACAATCTATAACACTTTGCCCGTTTTTGTTACAAAACGTCAATTTTCCCACTGCTTTGTCCTTTCCCGCTCTTCCATTCAAAATCAGTAGATCACTCATTTTACATAATCTGATTAATCTATGACCATATTCATTCACTCCTTTGTCTTCACTAACTCTATGCACCAACAGGTTACAATTAATGATATCAACTTCATCAATTCCACGCCAATTGTTTAAAATATCAGTTTCATCAATACTGTCACATAAACTTAAATCATCTAACAATCCTGTTCTTGCGTTCAGATCTCCAACTACAACAATACTACCACAGTCACACAACTCAGCTACTTTCTGTTCCAGCATCTCGTACCCATCAACTCCCGTGTCCCGGTCACTACGTGTCGATATAGACGGTTTAATATACGGAAAAATGACGTACAAATCTTCATGAAATCCAAAAAATTGTTTTGACAACTCAAAAACCAAGCCGTCCTCAAAATCCCATTTATATTCAGTCACTCCCTCCCAGATCCCCTTTTTAAAAAAGCAAACTAAACCCCCTGAATGTCTTTTTGCCCTTCTTTTCCTTACAGGATGCTTACAGACACGTTCATATCCTTCTAACTTCAATTCAGACATCTCGTTTGTCCAGGTTTCGCTCAACATAATAGCATCAAAACCACTCACACTTCTAACAAACTCATCCATCTCAAGCTTACTCTCTAAATTACCATTGACATTTAAACACACGAACGTTAAATTTTCCTTGACCTCTCCCGGCGCGTGTCCCTAGTGATGCCTGTCTTGCGTGGAGATCACTGGCACCTCGCGGACCAACGTTCCCTCAATGATGAGCTTGGCAGGATACGCTATGGTGGCTCGTTTTCCTGCTCTTTTGGCATCCTTCAGCTCAGATAGCAGGATCTCCCTTGCTTTCCGTATCTCAACTGGGAAATCCTCAGCGATGCCATGCGGGGTGCGTAGAACATTGCGAGCGGCGCGAACTGTTTCCCGATCTCTGTGATCCAGGAAGGCAACAATAATTGGACGAGGGCGAACCCGACTCTGTGTCACGGCGACATTATTTTGCCGCCTGACGCCGATTCTATGAGCTCTCTGGATGGGGAACTCCCTGCCACCAGTCAGGTGCATTTCTTTCTCCATAAAATTCTTGACTGTAGACAAGCAATCCTCCCCCTCCGCCTACATATATACGTAATATCTGCTCTGTGTCGTGAAGTGAAGTTTATTCTGTACTGTGCTGCCCTTCATGTTTTTAAATTTGTCTTTTCTGTGTGAAACACAACATCACATACCTTTGTGTAGATACGTGTGGTGGGCCTAGAAAAAGTATTATCTTTCTAATTTCTTCCTGTATTTTTACTAGGAAGCTTTTTGGTCGACAGGCGAAGCTCAGAGAGGATGGAAAATTAATAGAGGAAAAAAAAATACGAAAACAAAGAAAACGGTGACAAGTGGGCGAAAATGTTGAAGGAGCTGATTCGGGGAGGAGGTGGCGAAAGCATTAGTACAAGCTGATTTGGGAACAATTAAATGCACAGGGCAGTCACTGAATGAACAGCACATAATGGATGAGTTTTATGAACAGATCAGGCTTTTTTAAATTTATTTATTTATTTTAAAGTGCATTTGATAAAGAACTCTTTTTGTTCTATGAATAAGCAATGCCTATGATCGTTAATAAGACTGAAAAACTTTATAACATAATTTGTGCGTAGTCTGCCTTCTAGTGAAATGAATTTGTTGAGTTTGAGTAGGTTTTTTGTAGGGGCGAGGGAGATGAAAAAAAAAATGTTGAGTCTGAGGGGGCAATGCCTGAAAAAAGTTTGAGAACCACTGCTGTAGCGCTATTTGTATGTGTACAAATATGATTTGGCGCTATGAATATCATCCGTTCATAAGTACAACATGAACTCAGCAATAAAATAAGTAAAGGAACAAATGATGGAATTTATTGCAGATATAATGGACCTGTAATTTTGACGTAAATTTATTTTTATATAATTAGTTTACCACGGTCCACAAATCTTAGACGAGAAGGTCAAGCTACCAAGTGAGAGTTGCATATTCTACTTCATTTACTGTCATAGAGTGGGAATCCATTTGAAAAGAATACTATAGTTTGGCGGTATTCAGCGATCACACTGCAAAATCCCCAGCCAGTAAAGAGGTTTTTACTGATCACCAGAGCTAGGCTACTGTTCATGCGATAGCACATTATTCAACCGTGGTAGTGTGACATGAACCGGGTTGCAAATTACGCCCTTACGTGATTCCATATTCAATTGTGGTTGATACTGGAAATACGGTACTGTATGGTATTATGTCTGGTTTGCTTTCCAGGGAAACACACTAAACACCCGTTTCCTTTGCAAACGGATACCACAATAAATTTTCAAGATGAAAACAAAGTTGGTGAATTAAAAACTGCGGTTTACATTATAACAATTCTTCATTCCAGTACGGTATTTCAATAAACACAACGATGTATCAAACTGAAAGACTTTTGATATTTAATATTTCAGGTTCATAATAATTTGATACTTCTACCTCATCAGTCTTAAACAACACAGAAATAATTATCCTAAGGTTAGACAAAGTGCTGCACACCTAACTCTAACAAAATACTTTTTTTTTAAAAATCTATCAGTAAGACCTTTCAAAAACCACAACGATAAAAATTACCTTTGAATCACTGTTAACAGCTGAAAAGAATTTGGGTGATTTTTAAAACATAGAACACCATTTTCTCTGTAATGGAAACAATGAACTTCACATACTAACACATCTATGACAGTACATGAGTTTACTTACTCCGTATTTGGGCAACATTTACCAACCACATTCATCAGGAGGAATTTGACGTGCTCCAGATTTACAGTTAAATTGTTTGGCAACATGAAATGGCTAAGCATTTAACAATTTGGCTATGAGTCTATTTTGCAATACCAAAGTCATATAGATCTAGATACTGAGTTCGTTGACATGCTTTTTCCATTATTTTCTGACAGTATGTGATCTTCGAAACTGGTTTTTTTCATGTGGGAATAAATGAAAAGAAACAAACACAAAAAACAAAAAAGAAGAAATGCCGAGTTTTCAAACATCAGAAAACAAGCCAACCCGTTTTTACAGCCATGAATGATTCATTTCTTTTTGTGCCATCTCACATTGCCGAACATGGTATTTTGGGGCCAGAATATTTAATTCCTATCTAGGGTATGATACATAGTTACAGATGAGCTCCATGTCTAAGATGCTGTTCAGTACGACACAGTAATTATACAGAGTTCGTAGCGTGCATCTTAGGTCAAACTTGGCAACAGACAATCTAAGAATTGTCACACAATGGTCCTGCCTTTCTGCGACATGGGGAATCTTCCTATGCCATGCTCATTAGTTATCCAACTTCATGGTGTAAATAATTAATATTAAAATAGGCTTTTTTTTTTTTTTTTTAGGGAACGAAATGATCTATTTTATGATATCACTCCCATTCTCACATTATTGTTCAAAAGAGTAATTATCAGGAAACTGTGATCTGCTTTCACTTTGAATTGCAGTGGTGCATGTAAGTGTTGTAGTCACTGTCTTTGTTGCTACTGCCTTATACAACTATCCAAGGGTTTAAATGTGCACGTAACGATCCATTTTGCGCTTTTTCTTGTACGCAGAGACAGTGTACACGACAACTACGGTGATTAAAAGAGCAGCCAAGGAGCACCCAACGGCTATGGGAATGTCCGAATCTGTATGTCTGTCCGACGTGCACTCATCCGCACCACCTGTGAACGTTGCGTCGTTGTCCTTATTAAAGGCTCTGAAACGGAGATCATATGCAGTAATGGTGACGTCATCTGTCAGTTCCAGTTTGACAGGACTTCTACATCGGTAATACCCGTTGTCGCTGGATTTTTTGGGAAAGTCTGGTTCTGTTGAGGCAGGAACTACTTCCACCCCCGTTCCCATCGGAATGACAGAATTGTTAAATCTACCATCCACGATATATTTCATTGTTATATTCGAAATTTTATACGAAATATCGTCACTCTTGTCAGCTTCTGCAGACAGCAGTGATTCTGAAGTGCTGTCAAAATCTAACTGTAGCCACCAACCTTCAAAAAAAGATATTTTCATGTTCTGCACAGAGGATGATGCATTGCAATTTCCACTCGTAAGTGCCTCTTTTGGTATATTTACGTTGATGGTGTCGCGCTGCAGTTTGCCTGTGACATTGGCTTCATACCTTAAACCTACACTGAATGCTCCTTGTAAAAAGATACAAGTAACATTATTTTCTTGAACCGTGTAATTGTTGACCGGGGGAGATGTTGGTGTCACTGCAGTTGTTCCTGGGGACAAGGTAGGCGTAGTCGATCCTTCACTGGTTGATAGAGTTGTTAATGTTGTTGTTGTTGTTGTTGAGTTGTCGGCTTCACATTTCACGGCAGGACTGAATTGTCCATTCTCCACGTTAAACGCCTGAGCATGAAACCTGGTAACTTGAACCTGGATCCCATATGCAAATGACCTCGGTGTGGACGTTGTATTTTTGTACACCGTATCTTTCTTACTGTCGCACTGGTAGGAGAGAGACGAATTGAAGAGGTCTGTGGTTCCCGGGTCATTGAAGGACAAGACAGCAGAGTCATTCAAAAGGTCCCCGAACACTTCTCTGGGATTTAGTTGTATCAAACGATCCAGCTGAACATCACCAGATGGACTCTTCTTAAAAATGAGACCCCAATTCGTTCCGTTGACAAATACGAGATTCATCACCGCATTTGTGTCGCCACAGCTTCCTCTTACAATCGTGACATTATCCTGCGTTCTCTTTGCTCTTGCTACTTCTTCCCCACCTTTCTGTGCTCGAATCACAAGGGAAAAATGGATGTCCACGAGTATACACGGGGGATTACCTTCTACTTCTGCAAATTCAAATAATTTCCCTCGGACCGAAACCGTCAGTGCGAAAAGAAAGATGGCACTGTAGATTGGCAGTTTAGGAAAACTCGGGTCACCCATCCTTGTTGCCAGCGTGGCTGATCTGCCAATGGAAAAAGAGAATACGACTTTAACTATAAGAATTCATGTAAATGCACATACCATTGATAACTGGGTGACGTGCCTAATCGCAATCAGCCTGATTAGATTATAATTATTTCAAAGTGTAAGCCAGTGCTCCACTTCACAACTGCTCGATACCCTGCACGATACAGCTCAGTGATTCTTCACCCAACCTGTGACGTCGCGCCGCTCAAAGAATTGCTGGCTTATAAAGTAGATTTTTTGTTGTTTTTGTTGAAATTGTTGTTGTTGTTTGTTTATATATTGTTGTTTGTTTTTTTTTGGAGGGGGCGGATTTTTCAAACTTACAAACTACACACATTGTAAAGTGTGCAGCAACATTTTCCCAAGACTTAAAGACAAGAAAATATCACCAATGCTTACAACGATTATTGCTAGGGCGAAAATAAATACGTTATCCAATCTTGACCAGCCCTAGAGCAAATCTTGTGGCGAAAGTAAGATTTTATTATAGTAACTATTATAGGTCTATAGTACTAACTAACTAACGTTGTGCCTACACTCCATAGATGCTACACTCAGACTGCAATGCTATAGGGCTCAGCAACAATAACAGCTGTAGTAATGTTGGATGAACTACGAGTGGCTAATGTGGTTACTGCGTGGGTTCAATAGTAACTCCCTTAAGGATACACAGGATTAACAAACACAGGGTTCTGCTGGCAATCTTATTTATTCAAAAAGCCTAACAAAGGTATCACTACTAAACCAAAAGCCCAACCAGCCATAAGCCAAAGTCTTTCTGCTACTGGCGCAACTGGACTAGGCCATGTTTTGGGCGAGGCGCGCCACGGCAGGCCGCCGCCGGTCTATTGTACTGCAAGGTCCACTTGTGCTTCCTATTGTTGCGGCGTCTTTGATGGAGTCTACTGACCACTCGAACTGGCATCTTATTTATGAGCTCACGCGGACGTAGGAGGGAGCTAGTACGTAGTCCAGTTTTGGACAAGTGAAATGTTTGGGCATGGAGTCCAGCCCGGCAATAAAACTGGTTAGGGTCCTAACACAATCGAATCCACAGAGCGGTTAAAAGGGTGCGCACAAAAGTCAATTAGATATCCCAGTAAACTGCAGAAATTACTCTATGGTCCCCTCCAGCTATAATTGAATAAATTTGACCCAGGTTGGAATTACCGGGGATAACATGCGTCTAACTCAAAGTTTACTTTAAATCCGAGACCCTCTTATTAATTATTTCAATAGGATATGTGCATCAAAGTACAACAAAATTGGTACCATTATAAAGTAGAAACTTGCTGCTAAAATTCTAACTGACTACTTATACCAGAAACCCCGTAATAGTTTTAATATAAATTTTCAAAGTGTCAGGACTAACAACATTTGCCAGATTTGTGTGGGATATTTCAGTCCATCAATATGACGTATCTCCGTTGATAACAAACGTTATCATAAATACCTATATTGTACCGATAGGGTATTGTCTACTCTCAAAAATGAATTCGGGTTCCCGTCTTTCTGTCGGTGGATAACAACGAATGAGCGAGTTGTAAGAAACTTAAAGCCATGATATAAGAGCTGGAAGCCCGGTGGTCAACATTTCCAACTGACCAATCAAAATGCGCGCTTTTCACCGTGATGTGAATAACGGGTCCCGCGCTAGTATCACAAGGGAAATAATCCAATTAATGGTACTCGGCCAAGTGTCCATAAACTACTATGAGTGGCCGTCCCTCACTCACGCACTAGAGTTACCATGAAAGCACATATTAAAAATAGAAAATCGTTCATCCTCTCACAGTAATATTAATTTTGTAGAAATGAAGAACTTCAGCATTCATAGCAAAATATAGACACTTAACGATGGCGACTGTATCTAGTGCTATGTCCCAAAGAACGTACAGGGTTCTACATAGTCTTAAAAACTAATTTTAAGGGCTTCTTATGGACTCACAGTAAACAATTAATTAAGACCCTGTGTGCCTGTGATCAAGAAATATTACAACTATACAAATTGTGTACAGCACTCATCGATACGGAATGTTTCTGTATCCCGAGTTCAAACACAGTAAATTCAGTCTGAAAAGTTCAGTTATTTCAAAGTACCAATTAGCCAGTGTGCAACTGGAAGATTTGAATCTCAAATGTTTCAACTGAAACACAAATTTTAAGGACTTTTTAAGGACTTTGGCATAATTTTCAGAATTTAAAGACTTTTTGAGAACTTATTTTTTCTTTTATGAAAATTAAGGACTTTAAGGACTTTTAAGCTACTTATAAATTCTGTGGTGTGTTCTCAACAGGTCTGGAAGAATTTCTTTAAAAATTTAGACTGGCGTAAACTTGGAAACAATCCAACCAGTATGACCGTGATTCGTCTTAGGTCTTTGTTATCAGTGGTCTCACTAATGTTTATCTCTGATCGAATCCTTGATTAGAGAACTAATCTGCCTGATAAAAGCGCCATTAGTTGCGTTCGTAGGTCAATACGTAAGGGCAGGTTGGATATTGCACATTGTCATGTCACTGCGGTTTTATCACATAACTGACGTTTTAGTTTGATTATCAGTCATCATGATTTTTACTTTTTCACTTGTCCGCAGTCCATCAAATAACCAGACAAACGATTACACAATGAGAGAGAGAGAGAGCGGGGTGGGGGGGGGGGGAGGGTTGAACAGAGAAAGACGGATTCTGGCAAAGTCTGTGGTAATCATCACTATCTATTTATCTGTCTATCTATCTATCTATTCATCTGTCTATCTGTCCGAGCTCTCCATCGGACGCTGGACGGACGAAATTTGGACTTCGACTGTGCCTACGATTAATCGTATCGTGTAATAAAGGGGGTATTACACGTACAGTTAAACCGGATCAGTTTTGGATTTGAGTTGGTCGACAGTCGGCCTCCAGTCGAATTGCAACGTAATAGCTGAAATCGCATGGTATTGGGCCTATTACACGTTCAGATGGACCGGACGCTGGCCGGACGAAATTTGGCCTTCGACTGTGCCTACCGCTAATCGTCTCATGTGATAAGGAAAAAAGCTGAAATTCGATCTCTCGCCAATCAATTTCCGGTGTCTCCTGATATTTTGTCGTACGGTTTGAGGAATGGTTGGTGCCGCCGCTTGCCTTTGAAGTTTTTCCTCCCCGGGGATGGCATGTCGTTTTACAAACTTGTTGAAAACGACATGCTAGCGCGAATTTGATATCAAATTCGGAATCAACGTGTCAAGGTCAGTAACATTGGTCGCGTATGATTCATTTTATTGCTTAATAAAAATAATTTTAAAAACCTATCTTTAGCCATCGTCGATTTTTCAAAAGTGGCGGGGTTGTGTGTGGTGTATCGCAGTAGTACCCCTTGTTTCCATTCCGTTCATCGTCCGGTCCATAGTAAAGTGTAATCAATCTAGCAGACTACGATTAGATCTAGTCGTAAGCACAGCCGATCCGGTCCGTCTGAACGTCTAATTCCACCATATGAGCCCCCCCCCCCCTCCCTCCGTTAATAAAAACGAAAAATACTGTGTAACATGGTCAACTACTTAACAGTGCTACAGCTCAGTGGATTCATTAATATTACTGACTGCATAATAAATCATCCCGATTGTCATCTAAAGCTGTAGTGACACTGTACACAGTTTGACTACGGTTGAACTGGTAGTCTCCAAACATTCGACTAAGGGGCACGGTGAGAATTCCTCAAAATGTGGCAAAAAGAAAAAGTTGTATGTCAGAATCTGTGCATAATATGAAAAAGACATTTTGATCTTTGGGCCAGTATGCAAGAAGGGCAAATGGCTGGCACTTCATTTCAGCACGAAACAAAATAAATTATTTCACAAACACCTTTCTGTTAGTTACATCTCATGAGAACTGAGACATGAGACGATGAAGGCCTGCTGTTACTTCCCGTAAATCGATTTTTAGACACATTTATCTGGGACTGTCATTGTAATACCACTTTAATTAGCAAGCTATTAAATTGCACCAAAAGGGCTTTTATCATTTGATTTTCTGACAAGTACGATTAACAATTTTTAATATTCTCAACCAGCAATCCTAAAGAAATCCGGCAAATAGGACTGACGTCAAGTTCATAAAAATGACTCATTCCCACGTAGATCCCCTGGCAAAGGACATCGAGTTGGTGTCTGTTTGATGTAGAAAATCCCCCCCCCCCCCTCCCCACCGCAATCTTACCAACTCCATGGAAATCGTACACAAGTCTACATCGAACTGACGTAGAGATACTGGCTGGGCATAGACCAACTGATTATTCTATCTGTATGCAGATTTGAAAAAAACAAACACCTAATTGCAGATCATCTCTACTATCATTTTCATCGACATTTTTGAGTTCTGCCTATCTTGATATTAACATAACATGTATTATTAATGTTTGACTGTCTCAGGCTGTTCCCGCTATACAATCAAGCAAAATAATCTATTTTGCAAGCCAGAAAACTATCATTCATCATTTTCAAAGCTGGTGGCAGATGGCTCATGATAGTACAAGGTCGAAACATGACTTACCTGAAAATGTCTCCTTAGCAGGTCCCAGAGTCACGCTGAATACCAAATTAACTGCCCTTCATGGCGTCTGGGTGTTATTTCTGTCGCCGGTGTTTACCCGTCTCGTGAATCTGAGGCATTTCAATATATATATTATTTTAAACACTGTGTAGTTTTTTTGTAACGCGGCCTAACTCATGATCATAATGACGCCAGCGACAGATAACGGCGATCAGCTATGGTAATGAGCAGACTGTCACGAGTAGTCTACCGTTCCACTGACACGAGAGCAATCGGTCAAATCTCGTTCAAGAAGGGTTCTCACAAACTATGGCATGTGTGCCCTTTAGAATGTCATAAAAATGCTGACTCCTTTCGGGAAAGGGGTCATAAATGGACATGTTATATAAGACTCTTAACTTATCCACGCATGAACCTTGCCAGCAACCCTACGGAACTGACGTATAGGACTGACACAAAGTTTGTGCATATAAGAATGGCATCGTTCCTACCTAGATCCACTAGTTACAATATCCCGACTACGTCGGTTTGGCGTAGGAAACCCGCCCCGGCGGTAATCCTGCCAATCTTACAGAAATCCTATACAAATCTACGTAGGAATGACGCAGGGTGCTGACTGGGAAGTTTCTTCAAATACTACCTCTGTGGGTGAAGCAGTGTCGGATTTACCATTAGGCTTGGTAGGCTGAAGCCTAAGGCCTCAAAATCTAAGGGGGCCTCGCCGCCTCAAGCCAATCTGCATAATATTTTCTGACACGCATGGCCTTTGCTTCCATACGATATTACAATAAATTGTAGTTTCTGAACAAGTCTTCTGTAATTTTCGTGCCTTTATATGTCCTTTCGAGGACGAATTGCGAAGTGCTGAATTTTAAACACATGTCATCATTACTCAGACTAATTAAAACACTTCCATCTTCCTTCAGGCGTTAGGGGGGGGGCCGAGGTGGGTGGGAGGGGCCTCACAGCTAGAATAGCTTAGGGCCTCTCTTCATCCAAATCCGGCCCTGAGCTCAGGGCCCCACGATGTCACCATTTTAGAACCACTGTAATCGAATATAGCACAATCTATCATACCATCACCAGCTGTGATGATACAGGTATTATTGTAAATACACACCTGTGATGTAGGCTTAAATAACTGCATACCAGTGATCGGATCAATAATACATCAGTGGCGTGTGATAACACGTGTGGGACGACGTGTGTAGTATTGTAAACCGACCAATCTACATGGTGGTCATTGTTGCATGAATAATGACCGGCAGTGTATCCGTAAATTAAAGAACGGTCATCTGCAAACTGCCCATCAACCGTCAACGTTGGTTTAGAGACAAGGTGATTGCCTGTCATGCCAGAGGTACAGGGTTCGAATCCTGGTCGGGGTATACATGTTGGAATTTTTGGATTTTTCTCATATTTTCCTGTCTGTGATCCTATGGTAGGTAGGATCGAGTACCTAGGCTTCTCGGATATGGACGGAAAAAATCGGAAGGCCCGTGTGCACGTTGCTCACGTTCAAAATACTTTGGCAGTTGGAAATCGAAAATCAGGAGCACGCCGAACAGGCCGCTGCCTGGGGAAAATTAAATAAAAACTTATCCCTACCACGCCCCCCCCCCCCCAAAAAACGTCCACCTGCGCTGCACTGTGGCAACGACGTGTCTGCTCCAGTTGTAGCTGGGCTGCAACGACATGAAGACAATCTCCCGGACGGGATGAAAGAAGTATACGAAGTACAAAATATAGTGACTACCGGTACTTTGAAAGAGATTTTCTATTGCCTTCAGTTCATCTCTAAGGGTCATCACCAACCATTCCGTCTGGTAAGGGATCGTCCATTTAGAGGAGCGTTCGGAAAGGGGTGGGTGGGTTGGTGTGGAGAGTTGCCCCCAGAGCATGAAAAGCGTGAAGGGCGGGGGGGGGCTACAGGGGAGCGCATGTGCGCTGTTCAAGTATGGTAAGAAATTTAATTAAAAGCTTTCCCAGCCGACAATCCTACAGAATTGATGTCAAGTTTGCACATTGACTGACATAGGCGAGCGAGCCCCACTAACCTCTCTGGGCCAAACGGAGAAAATCGCCATGAAACACAAATATCCGATTTTTTTAACGATTTTTTATATTTTGGTCGATACTTCAAGTTCAACTATTTTTCTACATTCTGTGAAAATATTATGTCTCAAATCAGCCTCTAAATATGATAAATATTGCTTTTAATGCCTTTAATTTTGCCTTCGAATATCACGTCAGTAATGAGGTTCATTGAACTCCCGATAACTTCAAAATTAATAAACCTATTGTCACAAAATTTTCACACGGCGTGTGTCATTTATATTGGCATAGACATGCAAAAGTTCAAAGCCGTGGGTTAATTACAAGTACCCGAGGCTAGGGAGATAGTATGGCCACCCGCGAAAATCGTTCCTCCATCTTTGTCGATTTTCTAAGAAGTTGCTTCCTTTTTTGACAGGGGGGGAGGGGGGGTAGGTGTATTTATAAAGCCATAACTTTGCGATGAAAAGGAGCATTGCAATAAATTTTACACCAAATTTAAGACGAGATTTCATACTTCATGGTGATGTTCTTAACTCAAACCTGAAAAAAAATACGACTTCCGCTGAGATTAGTGAGACTTGCTCCTTCCTGCGCGGATCCATTGGTTTACGACATCGCATCACCGTCGAGTTGATGTAAAAAAAACCGCCACTATGGTAATTTTTCGAAGGTCCTAAAAATTGTTGCACCCCCAAGCGAACAAGTCAAAGTAGGAGATCAACCACTGGAAGATGTAGAGTCCTTCTGCTATCTTGGTAGTATCATTGACAATAAGGGAGGAACAGAGGCAGAAGTCAAAGCACGAATTGGAAAGGCACAGGCAGCTTTCACATCCTTAAGCAAGATTTGGAGAACCAAGGATATATCTCTAAAAACAAAGCTGAGGATATTCAGCTCGAACGTGAAGTCAGTCCTGTTGTATGGATGTGAGACTTGGAATGCGTCCCAGGCCTGCATAAAGAGAATCCAAGTTTTCATCAACAGATGTTTGAGGAAGCTACTTAAGATCAGATGGACAGACAAGGTCAGCAATGAAATTGTTTGGAAAAGAACAAGACAGAGCCCAGTCAGAGAGGAAATTGGTAGGAGGCGATGGAGATGGATCGGCCACACTCTCAGGAGGCCAGGAAACAGCATCGCGAAGAAGGTATTGGATTGGAATCCCCAGGGCAAGAGATCAAGAGGAAGGCCGCGCGGAACGTGGAGAAGAGCCAGAGAAAATGATGTGCAACGAAGCGGAAAGACTTGGAATAATGTAAAGAGACTGGCCCATGATAGAGAGGGATGGAAAGTGTTTGTTGGTGGCCTATACCCTGATCCAGGGTGAGAAAGGCAATGATGATGATGGTAATTTTTACCATTCCTACGGAAATCCTACACAAATCCACGTCGGGTTGACGTAGTAATATTGGCTGGGATGGTTTTATGACTTTTTATTCATCAAAATGAGTTGTAGGATTACACAAAGATCGAATATAGATCACGTATTCAATATAGCAGGGGTGGCCAAACTTGCTTAAGGTAAGAGCCACATGTGATAGGCTACAGATGTTCGAGAGCCACAAGATAAGAACAAAATTTTGCACACACGTTTTTATTGTTATATACACATTTTGTTACAAAAAAATGTGATATAAGTAGTAAAATGCATGTAGGCAACAATATTTACTCAAGTAGGCATTTTTTAAAACTGTTAAATTATATTAGTTTTAGTAATCACAAAGTACACAAATGTAACGATGTTTTCAAAATCTTGACAGATGATTTTTTAAAACTATATTGAACATAAAATAAATGCGGCAATGAACTAAGAAAAACGCGCGAATGTCATAAACAAGTTAATCTAACAAGATCAGAACCGTGTTCTTTATGCTTAAGTTTGTAGCCGACATACAATAAGGGAGCTAAATCACTTGACCCAGTGATAAAATAGGCCTGTAAAACTTTTACAGTATGTTTAACAGTGAACAAATCAATGTGCAGGGAGAAAAAAGTAAAACTTATTAACCATGAACATTAAATTTACATTTGAAACCAGTGGGGGCTCAGTTTATACCCAATTTATAATTAATTATAAAGCTTGAATGTTTTTCTTATTAATTTACCTTTTATATTAACTGAGATAAAAAGAAGAAGAAGAAGAACAACAACAACAAAAACACAGCTAAGGTCGTGTTTCCATGATTGTGTACGGAAACGTCAAAAGTCCATGAAGTGGTAAAAAAGAAAGAGTGTTGTCATGTGCACGGGAACGGCATTTCCGTACACCTGAAAACATTCTTTCTATTATTCGCTACTTGAAGCGTTTTTGACGTTTCCGCAGCAGTTTCCGTCAGGGGCGAAGCGTGGCCCTCTGCAGAGGGTAATCAGAATTTAAGCTAGTAAGATCCTCATAATAGGACGTATCGCTACATCATATGTACATAATTATAAAATGCAGCGACTAAAACATTGAAACGGTTGCTAAGCACTGCAAAAATCTGAAGGGCGGACTATTCTTGTCAACAGGACAGGAATGCAGCAATTTACAAGCCAAACTAATGTGAAAAACTATTCATTCATACTGACAGACTTTTAAACGCATATTTTTCACCCATTTTTTAAAATATAATTTGAACAGCACGTTTTCATTGTCATATTCATAGCCAGAGATTTTGTTATTCTACCATCCCATAAAGTTTCTCGGAAAGGACCCATTAACATTAAATGGTAGAAAGTGCTTAAATGGCATCTCTGTGACACAACAATGTGTAGCGATTTCGGAGAAGTGGCTATCTGCCGTTGCGGTTTAGGTTCGAGCGACCTATCAAGTGAATTGATGTTCTTAATACGTTCGACTGATTTTGATCACAGTTATATCTAGATCTAGACTATAATAATTATTATTCTTTGATAGCTCTGGCTGTGCGTAGAGTAAATTATTCTTAGATTACCTCAAACAAACAAAAAAAAAAAGATCCACACAAACTCTTTCACTCTACCCTTTACCTTTCGATTGGGATGAAAACGACCGCATAGTGAAAAACCTGCATAAGTACGTAAAATCGGGTCAAACCTTGATTATAAACCTATTTTTTCCCCCCTCTATTTTGCTGTCTGCGGCGCCGCTTTGAAGAAAACAGGCTATGCTCAAGCTCGCTTCTGGGTGTAGTCAAGTCTTCTTCGTCTTTGTTAATCACTGATTTTGGACCAGTTCATATGGTGTAAGTCCGTACAAAGATGCTTTTCGGTGAGGGATGTTGGACTATAACAACAAACCCAAAATAGCAACGTAGAATAGAATGCTGAACTGACTAAATGGACTTGGAGTTGGGCTCGATCTGAAAAGCGTAGTAATTCTAGAATTAATATTCGAAGGGTAATCACTGATTATTTGATTATGAGGAAGCCTCGCCCCTGGTTTCCGTTTCCGTGGGCCCATATATGAAAACCATACGGTACGTGTATTTCCAAGAGCTGTACATTAAAGGTCAAAGAGTTGTGGGCCTATGTGGCTCGCGAACCGCGGTTTGGTCACCTCTTCAATATAGGCTTAAATCCCAAAAATCAGCCACCATCCCGACATTGCTGAAATTTAGATGGCATCCATAAAGCAGCCTACGTCAGCCCAACTTTTGGGAATTTTTAACCTTCCTCTTGTCTCTCTCCCACCCCCCCCCCTTAATTTTGTACGCTTTTCAAACGTTTCCAGCCAATACTCCTATTATCAGAGATTGATATCGTTTGCAAATAGGAATGAAATCGTTCCTACGATTGTAAGTAGATCCGCTGGTTACGATATCGCATTCCCGAGGATCTGGTGTAGGAAACCCGTCCCCACGGCAATCTTATCAACTCTAAGGAAATCCAGTAAGAATCTACGTTGGATACACGTAGGGATGCTGGCTGGAACGCGTCGGATTTCCATCCTGTTGCTGGCTGGTTATACACTACTATGAATATCTCAGGTTCGCGCACGCCTTAACTGCTTCAGTTCTCGCAGCACAAAATCTCACTCTTTTTTTCTTTGGAAGCACCGGCAGATACAATAACTATTAAAACCTAAGCCTACATAATTATGCTGTGTGTTTCTGGTTCTTCTCTACTCTCACTGTAGGTCACCCTACCAAAGGAAAGGCGAAACAGTAATCGATAAAGTATAATACCCGTATTAAGGCCTACAGAGCAGTGGGTCTGTTTAATTTTATTGGTAATATTCAAGCGTCTTGTATCAAGACTGTAATATAACTTATAAGTATGATATTGTGTCAAAAACCATTGCAGAGTAATGCTGGGGTTTCGTGTGTACGGAAATGGAAATGGCAACAGAACGTCAGAAAGTCTTCAAGTAGTAAAATACAAAGAATATTTTCATTTTTGTAGGCTACGTGAACCCCGTTCCGTACACATGGAAACATTCTTGCTTTTTTACTGTGTGATGGATTTTTGATATTTTTCGTTTCTGTAGGCTACACATGAAAACCTAATTCGATGCAGATATGCCCATATCCTGCACAGCTCAATACAAACTCACAATTTCCTTTTCTCGTTATAAATTTTATTGGTCCTACTCATTTACCCAGCTAGCAACCCCTATAGGCTACTAAGAAATCCGTCGCGTAGGTTTGATGTCAAGTTTGTACATTAGAATGACATCGTTGCTACTTAGATCCGGCGGTTACGACATCTCGTCAACGTGATGTAAGGAAGTCGCCCAAGTGGTGACCCTAGCAACCCGACGGAAATCCCACACAAATCTATGCTAGATTGATGTGGAGATGCTGGCTGTCCGTAAAGTACTTACGCTATATTTTTGGCTTTTTTTTTCACCATCCCACTCCACACCAATGTAATGTATGCGTTTCATGCTTGGCCTCAGCCAAGCTCGACCCCTCCCCCTTGCACCAGCCTACGACCATAATACCGGTAGTGTTGAATGTTCATATAGAGCCTTGATTTTTTTAAAGTGAAACTCTTAAGGGCATAATATATTTACAATCACTTTATTACTGCTATGCATTAGAAGCATGGTTTTATATTTTCTAATAACTCAATTTAGTCAAAGAGAAAAAAAAAGTAAATGAAACCAGGCGTTTTATTCCATTAAGATCATCGAAAGGTGTACCTTCGCTGCCAGGAGCCTCCCCCCCCCTCCCCCCCGCGACCCCCTCCACGGTGTTTTTTCTACTCCGGGCATCCCCCCTCCTTTTTTTTTTTAACGTGCCTGCTCTACATGTGAAATATTATCAAAACCATTTGGGTTTTATTGGATCGTTTCTGTATTATTTCTTATGCGAGACTGAAAATTTGCAACGTGACAACTTTTTCTTTTTTGCCTGTACTTTACGGGTTACTCCTTATTGTGAGTTTTAATTGGGTCTTGTCGATTGTCGGATAAATCATGCAGAATGCAGTGCAATGAATAGAGAGATTCAGAAAAACTAAGATCCATTGTTTTCAAGTATAACAGTCAAACGGCACTCTAGTACTGAAGGACTTGATTGAATATAAATTTTTCAGACCTCATTGCTATCAAAAAGAAAGTTTCTGCTACGTTTGATGGGTCGTCTCATTGATATTAATCTTACATGGAAAGATAAAAAGTGTATTGTTAAAATATTTTACTGCTTCAATTTGTGTTTTGTTGAACAACATATTGAAATGATTGGCAGTGAGTGTTAAGTATCTTTACTGCTTTAGAGATTCGTTTTAAAGAGTAACTATTATGATCTGAGTGCCTCGTATTTTGAAATTGTAGAACATGCGTCTCTATTTGTTTCTTGCGTTTTCATTCCACATTTGAAGTAACAATATCTAATCAAACGAACCGACGCTGTTATTGTAAGTTGGCTCGTTGGCTGAATGAGTCTCAGCTTGTGGGCATATTTCCGTTCCAAGCCAATTTTGTCCGTTCACATTGTTTTCCAAATAGGAGGTAAGTTTGCACATAAGGTATTGAATTATGCAAACAAATTTGCAATCTACATTATTGTTGAATATGTAACAAGTTTAGGAGTAAACGAAAACATCAGAAATATTTAGAGGTAGTCAAATGGACAACTTTAGACCCAGAAACAAGATGGCGGCTGTCAGGTAATCTGGGATTCAGCGAAGCGCTAGTGCACCGAGGCTGAATTTTGTGATGTTGCATCGCGAATGCATAAGGAGAGAATCTTTTATCACTTGTGTTTGACAATTAGAGAAAACTCCCCCGTCTGTTTGTTGGTGGTTAAAGCTGTTAATTGTTGCACTTTCAAAGATCAAAATCGAGGCGAGGCACGAAGATCGATTTATCGTTCATAGTCTGCTGGCAGCACTGCAAAAGCTGTTGTCGGAACCTGCAGTATATTATCACAATAAACATGACCGCAAGATTGTTTTTAAGTTCCCCTTGTATTATAAACTCGACTGACCCAAGTAGTGATACTGATAGATCCAGATCTCGGTGTCTTACTCTTATAAATACTCTTAAATTAAACGCTGTGGCTATTCTTACGGCAGCCTACCAACTTACCTAGGCTATATTAGTCCATTGTCAGATTGATATGTAACGACGTGAGGGTCTAGTCAGTTTGTATCATCGAGGCCGTAGGCCGATGTTCTTCTGGGCAGTAGTCAGACTGACATATCAGGGTGAGCCGCCGGGGTAGCTATGGAGCCTATTGTTTTCACTCGGACTATAGAATGCATTCGGAAGTCCTTCTTAGAGTTAACGAGTGAAAACAATACATAGCTACCCCGGCGGCTCACCCTGATATGTCAATCTGACTACTGCCCAGACGAACATCGGCCTACGGCCTCGATAATACCAACTGACTAGACCCTCACGTCGTTACATATCAATCTGACAATGGACTAACAGTTGGTAGGCTGCCGTAAGAATAGCCACAGCGCTAATTAAATTTCATAGGCCTACTAGAGTCTAGATCTAGATCTAGTCTAGTATTTAATCTAATTCTAGAGATCTAGATCTAGATCTACTCACTCAGACACTGATTCACTTCCACATTAGTGGTTGCTGGTTACCTCTTCAGCTTTCATTCCTGCCTTAAAAAATTTCGCAGGGCCATCATTGATACCCTTTGGCTTTACTGTTTGAAACTGAAACAAATTCATTTGAAAAGAATGAAACTGATTACTGAAGTTAACACCCCCCTCAGCAAGTGTTGCAGTAGGGACAGTTATCCCTAATTAGTTTTCTTGTCTCTGTGGGTTGGGGTTGGACACTTTTATGGATTTCATGTCCCTGTCTAACAATGGATACATGATTGATTGTGTAGTTAGTTCATGTTTTACATTTAGGTGTAGATCTAGATCTAGATCTAGACTCTAGTGTCACAAATCCCAGACTGGGAGATGTAATAATTATAACAAGACAACAATCACGAACGAACAAGTATAACACTTAACAGAACAACCCATCAGACTCACACATTTATTATACATAAAGATAAAGATAAAAGTGCAATTACATACATTATATTATTGAATTTACTACCGTCCAACGGCCTTATTCCCACATGCACTCTTCCTCGGGTCCACAACCCGGTAGTTACTTTCTAAAGACACTTCGGCCTCAGCCTCTCCTCTCAGGGTCTTAATAGCACATTAATATTTCACTGGCACCGCAGTCTCTCAATAGCACCTTCCTATTGCCATAACACATTAGCATTCCAATAGCACCTCAACATGGCAATAGCACATTAGCATTTCAATAGCACATCAACATGGCAATAGCACATTATCATTTCAATAGCACATTCACGATCATATATACATCCCTGTCTGTGGCCAGACTGCCACGACTTCATGTGCCTCTACTGTCCTGCACCGACAGCTTCACTCTGGGCCTATGTGTGGCCTCCGGCCCTATGCTGGCCTATCCCCTGTGCTCACCGTAGGCGGCGCTCTTCGGCCCGACCCCGGCACCTACAAGAATAACATTACATTGGTATAATACCATACCATTTCTAATCACTTCACCCCTCATTACAACTCATGAAGCGTACACACAATAGTTCACATTTCACTCACCAACATCTTACGGTAACACACCTCCACCGTAGTACACAATACTCACTCTCGCTACAAATCCATGAACTCAACTTTCATCTATCGCTCATGGCGCACATTGCTATATACAGTATCAAGGACTTCCACATTCCTCACATATACTTATTTACATCATGGTCATAGACGAATATAATACATCAATCATAACTATTATCAATCATCGTTTCACCTACCAGTCATCACTGGAAAAACACTACTCCCAAGTCTTCCGACTGCTCTCCTTATGTTCGCCCTCTGGGGCTTTCTCCTGCGTCCGTTCCCTAGGACGTCTTAGTGTGCAGTGATAGTAATACAGCGCTCACGCCTCATTCAGACCCCCACCACTCACAACATGCACGCTTTCCCTTACCCGTGGCCCGTGGGTTAACTTTATTCTAACCCTCTTCTCGTAACTACTGATCCTCGCTCACTCGCTCGTGACATCTAGTTCATTTTGAGATGTTTCTTTGACTTAGTGTAAAAATGAAATTTATCGAACATGTGGCGAGTGAATTATCTAGATCTAGCTCTACATTAGATCTAATAATAGTAAAATAGAGTTTAGAATAGATCAGTATGGTTTTTGCTTAATTATATTGAAACAGTCTACTTGTGGAATTACGGAGTGACTATACTCCGGTCCCCCCGACGAATAGCCAAATTATGGAGTAGGCCTATAGGCATTTGGCTATTCGTCAGTCCGGGACCGGAGTATAGATCTACATGTTTTGTTGGACCTGGGGGGCGTGAGGGTCTAAGTCAGTTTGTATCAATGGGCGGTAGTCAGATTGACTAATCAGGTGAAAAGGGGCTAGGGTAGCCATTGGCGATCTATTTTACACACAAGTCCGGGACTGGAGTATAGTAGGCATTTGGCTATTCGTCAGTCCGGGACCGGAGTGTAGCCACAGCCATGGAATTAATGAATAGATTTATTTTCACATGTTCAATAGGACCATGTAAACCATTACAGTGTACACAGTAACACTGAATGATGGAATGTCATCATTTATAAAGCAGTATGAAAATGTGATAGTTTAAACTTCACTTGAAGTTTGGATACGTACTGTTATAGTATACTATAGTGTAGCATTACACTTTTTATTTTGTAAATTATTTATATGTTGGGCTTTTCACCAGCTTGGCAGGTCATAGAATAGATGTAGTGAAGGATTACTGAATCTGGTTATCTCCAGAAAAGAAATATAAGTGGGGAGTTCCTATGGAGAGAGAAGTACACATCTTTGGTCTGGCACGTTTCATGTTCTGAGTATTAATTGCCAAGCCGCACATTAACAGTAAAAATATCGTTTTACTGGGGGGGCTCTGCCCCGCAACCTAAAGTTGCATGTTTGAAATTCAGACATTTCCTTGCTGTGTGCCTCAAATGGAATTCCTCTCATAGTTTCTTTCTGGGTTTATTTCATGTTCTAAATGTTATTCGTTGAGCTGCACATAAAAACATCTATCAAGAAGATGGAAAAATGTGGTCTAAAACTACTGAAGGGAGTAAAAGTCACTTTCTCAAATCGCCAGAATAACTATGCAGTAATCAGCATCCTTCCAGTTCTGGAAGATGATACAACGCTCAACAAAAATTACTAGAGAAGAATTTGGTGTACTCCTCTTTCAAAAGAACAGTTATAACTTTGCAACCTTTGACCGAGTGTACATTGAAAGTTTGTATGTAGACTACTAATCTTCATGACCTCAGGCTTTAGAAAACGCAGCTTATTATGTGTTTTGCCATTTGGGTTAATGAATGTAAAAAAAACAAAAATGTCTCAGGCTTTCAAGATCGAACTGCAATAGGTTTACTGACATAAAACCACCATTTTCATTTGAAAAGTGTGCACAGACTTTTTCTCAAGGATAAGAAAACTGATCTTAACTCTTAACTGGATTTTAAAAAAAAAAAAATTTTTATTTTAAAGGACTGTAATTGACCTTCTCTGCATCATTTCATGCACCAATGGAAATTAGATGAGAACCAGTAATCATTGTCATGGTGCGTTTACTGTAAAATTGAATATTTTAATATTTCAGAAAGATCAAAGAAATTAACCACTTTGATTAGATTCACATTGCTTAATGAATTTAATGATCAGAAAATATTTAGGTCATAGAAAATCTGAGATTGCATACACATCTTGAAAACGTATGCACGTATACCTCAGTCCATTTCAGAGAAATTTGCATCGCAAGATGCTGAGGGCACAATTTCTGTTTGCATTATACTTTGTTTGCGTCACAAAGGTGATAGGAAGAGTATTTAAAAATAAAAAAAAGTAGAATATGGAGTCAGCATTTATAACTTGCAGTGGGGCATACCAGCATGCTGGTAGCAGTTAAAACCAAACGGCCATGATACAGTCTGACATGATCATTATTTGTTAGTTATTCTTTAAAATTCATAAAGCACAGATCATTGATTTTGAAATTGAAGTTCGAGATTGTCTGATAGATGCCATTTTAATGTATTATAATGTATACATGTGTGTTTTGTGAGTTCAGCTGTTCATTGCCCAATTTGATTTTTGTTTTCTTTCTTCCTGACTGCATGACCAAAACAGACTGGTTTAGCAGATTAGCACTTGTTAAATAAAAATTACCCAACGCTGATAAATTTTGGGGGGGAGGGTGAGCAGGAACATCAAGGACTCGGAGGATTGTAAATGTCAGTTTTTATCTGTTTGAGAAAGGGCTGCAATGGCTGACAGTACTGAGCTATGTTAGTGAGTACGCAACACAACTGTAATGGGAAATCAGCATCCTCTATCAGACGAATTTTTTATTTTTTTCTAATTTTTAATCATGTCCTGCGTGTCAGGTCAATGTGTTTTAGTTAGGGAAGCATATTGTGTGCACTGTTAATTTTGTTAATTTAGTTAATTTATCAGTGTGTGTGTATATATGTGTGTGTGCGCGCTATGTATCATACTTTCTGCTTCTGTAACTGTATTGTTATGTATTCAATGATCAAAACAAATTTCCTTGTACAAGGACGAATAAAATTTATCTTATCTTATCTTATCTTATCTTATCTTATCTGTAGTCTATGCAAAAGTAAGTCTGGGATTGAGGATTATGTTCCAAATAAAATGTAGAGACATGGCAGCCACAAACAGAAGTCCCCCATCTTGTCCTAACATTTTTTGCACAGAACTTCCGCAACATTCCTCTTTCTTCCTTTGTGTCAAAAGTATTTGATAGATGGTGCCAGTGTAATCGTGTATGGTGCATTTGTTGATATGCAAAACATTTCAAAGTTCTTGTGAATTATAATTGAAATTTATGCTTTGTGACAGCTGCTGTTATTACATTCAATCCAATGTTTTCTTTTCTTGGCCTTTGTATTTCTGACCATGGAATTGTAAATGTGTTTTAAAGTACTTGCCATCCACTGTCCTTTATCAGACACATTTTTTGCAGATAACTTCATATATCTTTTAAGTGGTACCATGAATGTTAACATCTCTCTGTCTGGCAATTTACAAAATGTTGAGATACCCCAAGGTATCCTTGATCCTGGGCTTTTGATTAACAGTTTTTTGCGCAGTATTACTAGTAGCTGAATTGGAATGATCACTTGGTGGAATAAAAAATGTATTGGAAATTGTAATGTCTGTTGACATTTGACTGATCATTCAGAATCTAAAAGTACATTTTGCAATGGTCATAATAATTATGATAAGGGCAAGGTCTCTGATAGAAGGGACTGCAAAGACTAAAAATCAAAAAATGTCTTTTGCTTTTAAATTTAAAAGTGAAATGAGTATTAATCTGCCCCACAGGAAATCATTCAATTGAATTGACATTGTGCTTATGTCTTCATTATTTCTTTCATGTTCATATGTGATGATTATATTTATAGATTATGGAAACCTGAAATGTTTTTAAAGGAAATTCTGGTTCTTGGAATTTCTGTTTATTACCATTATTTTTATTATTTGAAGTTGTTCGGTACCTGTTTCAGCAAAGAGAAAATGTTTTGCTCTGAACTAATTTCTGGAAATGATTTTATCTCAAAACAATCAAGCAACATTGTTTTGCATCAAGATCTGCATATTTTCAACCAGTAGTCTGGCCTTTTTTTTTTTTTTTTTAAACCAGTAAGATTACATCCAATTACATTATAGTCTGTATGTTTCATCTTATTAACACAGTCATTATTATCTAAGTTTTATCTATGAATTTTGTGTCTCGTCTCCAGCATCAGATTATTTTTCTGTCCAGCGTAACATTACTTGAACTGCAAGTGGCAAAAGTGAGGGAAGAAAAGTGAACCTATCGCTTGTGTTTTATATAGTACACAGCTCACTAGTTACAAATTTATAGAATGAACATCTTTCTGCATTGAGTTACTCTATTAGGCAAAGATTTTTTAAAATGGTGCATTTGCTTACATATTACAAGTAAAACCTGTCCCTATAGAGGTGTCGGTAGTGCAAAGACAGTTTCAAACTGTCAAGTAAAGAATAGCGTAAGTGTTGATACTGGAACGTGCAACTTTAAGAAAAAGTATCAAAGTCAGTGGAAAGATGTAGACAGCTGGAGCTGGAATCGTAATGGCTGACCATGATAAAAATGATAATTCCATGCATTAGCAGGACTGTTGGCCGCTTGGAAGTTCGGATGTCACTACTATCACCAAAAATAAAATACGCATGGCATGTAAGCTCAATAAATCAAAACTAGAATTGGGCAGACATACTGATACATTGAGAGCCCAGCGCCAGGGAAACCTTCAGGCAGATGAGCACCTGAAGTTCATTCAAGAAAATAATTCAGAGGATTTGTTCATTTGTAACTTTCAAGGCAAGTGTTGAATCAGTTTGACATCTTGGGAAAGATGGCCGCGAGACGTGCAACCCCAGGCTTTTAAAGTTTGTGACGGAATTTAATGCCATGAGAGACTTGACGTAAACCAAAGCAATCTTTCTCATTCAAGTCCAATATCAAGATTTTGGCATAGCCAGCATAGCCAGCGTTTTAAGAGATACTACAGTGGACATTCCTATACTTTTGAAATCTGTGGCTGGGTACACATCCATTACGAAGTGAGATGCTACATTAACGATTATTGTAATTGGATAGAGCTGGCTGGAAGCTGATTTCAGCAGTGGGAGATTCTATAGTGATTATGATACATTACCCATGGGAATCATTGCTCATGTTGCTTTCACTTGTAGGTAGGGAAAACATTAATTAATTTTGTGGGGTTTTTTTTTGGACAAATCTCTGTATTATTATTGTCAGAATCAGTGTTTGGAGTGTGCAAAGTGTGTCCACAGCCAGAGTGCCTGAGGAACTGACGGTCACACATTATAAAAAGCTGAAGTAAACCATGCTGACAAACCAAAGTGTCTTTTGACATTATGAAATCGTTGAATTTTAAAATCAGGACTGCCACTGTGTGTACCACATTATATGTCATATATTGAGGTATTTTGTTAACTGTCATATTATTATGTGGGATGTTCCATTGTCATATATCTCTTTTATCTTCAGTTGTTCAGTGTTGTTTGTGTACACCTTAGAACTGATATTTTGGGATCTCAAAAGGGCGCCAGGAACCTTTTAAAGAATACTTTAAAATATTGACGATTGAGACGACGTTTCGCTCAAACTTATGGGAGGACCTCAGTAAAGATATTTTATTTCGGTTTTAAGGTTTTTATTGATTATTTAGGGCAAGATTTTAAGATTCTAGAATCTCATCAGTTTCCTCCTCAGAAATACACATATCGAGGGAACAGGAGGGTCAGTTGATTAGGGGCTAGAGGGTTAATTGCATTCTTTTTTAACAAAAAAATAGAATCAGGTCATGGCCTTCACTGGCATTTGCATTTTTTTTTTTTTTTTTTACACAAGAGTGACATTTAAGAGGTTTCATAAATGTTTTGTTGAGAAACTTGAGTTGTTTACATTTTGATCCATTTGTCTTTGGAACGATCTTTCAGATCTCTTGACATTTGAGACATTTGTTTGTTGACTGGGCTAGATCATAACATGTATGCGAAGTGGTCTACACAGTATAGAATTTTAACATTCTCATGAATGGAAATTTGTTGAAAGGTTTACATGAACCTTCCAACTCAAGTTTTTTTTTTCCTCATTTTCATTGCAACTGATGTAAGTTCTCTGGTGTTTGTGTACTTTTTTTTTATGGTTCTTATAACCCCGGGACACATACACACCCCTACGACCATATCCATTACAGTAGAAACTTTTCTTTTACGTAGACATCTATATAATATAGGCAACAATTGGATTCTTATTTTTAATTGGACTTTTCCTGAGAAATAATTTTTACTGCAGTAAAACAAGCCTATGGATACCAATCAGAGGCGGTAGATTTGGGTTACCGTCATATCAGGAAACTGTAACATATTGGCCACTGCAAGACAAACTGATGCAACAAGTCTGTTAAACATCCGAAGTTGTACCTGCTCAAATCTGAGTCTGAGCTTTTTTTATTTGCTCTTTATTTGGCTATCAATATCATATTTTGTCAAGCCCATGTGTGACCATGTGTGATTGTTGTGCCAATTTGTCGTCTCTGCTTCTCTCTATATGTCTTATTCGTGTGTCTTTATGTTTCAGACATCTGGATGGATGGATGTTGATGCTGTGACAAGTAGACAGCTTCTTGGAATAAAGAATTTCTTATGGAATTTTTCTAGAAAGGTTGTGCATATGTTTCCTTTACCCCTGGAATGTCTTGAACAATAACATTTGCTGCAGGTTTCACTTTAAAATTAGCAAGTAAATTGCATATTTTAATGGTTTGGAAAATGGATTGTTAATTCACAGCCACCTCTTTCAGTTTGATAATGAGATTCAAGTTTCATATTTGAAGAATGTGAAGATTTGTCTTTGTTAGCCAGATTCGCAGTGATATAAACATTGACTCTATGCCCGGCCAAAGTTGAATAATTTGGCATTATCTGACTGGAATCATACCCGCAAACTGCCATATTACACAGAGTTTCTGTACAGCTTGATTGCAAATGATGGAGTTCAGCATTCCATTGCCACAGCAGCTTGCCAAAGATGGTATAATTTCTCGCCAGTGGGACAACTTTTCACAGAGATTTCATTATCATCGCACAACCAGCTTATCACAAGATCCTTCCATTAAAGCAACATCTGTGTTACTCTTTTCTGCCTATCAGGAAATTAACACCCTTTGTGAGACACTGAAAATGTATGAAATGGATTTCCCAAAACTTAATACTATACTGGAAGCTGTTGAGAAAGTTTGCCTCCCGAGATTCATTCTCCTGTTTGAGAGGTTTCGATACTTTAGCCTTGAACAAGACTCAGAGGAATCCTTATCTGATTTTGTTAGTGTTCTTAGGAAGCAAGGAGAGATGTGTGAATTTGGCAAAGTCAAAGACAGTATCATGACTAGCACATTTGTCAATGGTCTTAGTGATGAGAATTTTAAGCAGTCATTGCAGAATAGCGTTGGTCTGTGTTTTGATGATGCAGTGACAATGATCAGTGCAAGCACAGGCACCAATACCAACCTGGACTTCACTGACATGGATGCACTTGTGGGAAAGAAGCCAAGAGGCCGAAGGAGAAAGGCTAGTGTGCCAAGGCAGTCAAAACCTGAGAAAAGCATGTACATGATGCCGGTGTATGATAGCTTGCAAGAAGATATAGAAGCTGATGAACACATTGTAAATACAGTTGTTAGTACTAAAGGAAAGCGCAAGAAAACCAAGAAAGTCCCCCAAGGGCCAAAGTTCTTGTGTTTTATGTGTGACAATGAGTATGCCACAAGGAAATCTTTTCGTCGTCATATAGCTAACAAACATGGAGACTGTGAAACATTTCACTGCATGCACTGTCAGGAAACTTTTGAGAATCGCACAGATTGCATCACTCATTGTAAGGGACATAAAACATTGCCATCAGCAATGAAAGCCAAAGGCTGGAAAGACACGGGTAATACAGACTATTCATGTTGGTATTGTGGGGAAGTCTTTTCAAACTTGCCAGACTACAAGAAACACAGCCTAACACATACAGCTGTCAGGGTATTTGAATGTGACCTTTGTCAAAAGAAAAATCATACCATCGCTCGAATGATAGGACATCTGAAAGGTCATTTGAGTCCCAAGTACAAATGTGAAATCTGTGCCAACTGTTTTGGCAGGGCAGAACTTCTGGAAGCTCACATGCGAACACATGCTGCCCACCCTGTACACCAGTGCCTTGTGTGTGGCAAAGGTTTCTGCAGTGCTGACCGTCTTCAAGGACACATGAGAGTCCATTCAGGGGAGAAACGGTTTACTTGTGAATTATGTGGCAAATCATTTTCTCAAAAAATGAGCTTTGACTATCATAAGCGTTGGCATGCAGGGGAGAAGCCCTATGAGTGTGATATTTGTGGCCGGCGAACAAGATCTTTTGGAGATTTGAGAAAGCATAAAAGAATGCACAGTGACAAACGACCATATGTCTGTGAAGTCTGCGGCAAAAGTTTTCGATTTATATCTAACCTGAATAGACATCGTAAAGGGCACAGCGGAAAAAGATCATTTGTGTGTGATGTCTGTGGGAGAACTTTCATCTATGGAGAAGGCTTGAGAGATCATATCAAGGCGGGACGTTGTCCAGGGAGGAAGAATGATGGAGAAGGGAAAACTCCAACAAAGACACCACGTGCCAGGAGTTCCCATCATGTCCCTAATCCACCACATCCTCATCCACAGATGGAAAGTGACTGTAACCCTGTGAACTATGCTACCTCTCATCATCATCATCCTCCTGATGCACTGCTGAATGAATTTCCTCCTCCATGGCAATATATGCTCAGTAGAAATGCTGAAGCAGAGGCTGCTGGAAGCTTGGTTGTAGTACCACCTTATTATTAATTGGTGATTTGAAACAAACTTTTTTCACAAAAATGATAGTCAAGTGGAGATTTTGAACTTTTTGAAAAAATATCTTTTCACTTTTGTTTTTCATGTAAAATTATAATATTGAAACCATGACATTTATGCTTCTTTTAGTTAAAAAATATTATCTTTATGGTTTTTATCTTAGTTTTTTTTGTTAGCTGTTTTTTGTGTTGTTGTTTTTTTCTTTTTTTGCGTGTGTTTGTTTCATAATATTTTTCGTTCTTTAACTCAGCGCATATGTATCGTATAGTAGTTGGTCACTGATCTTTCAGCAAACAGGTCAGGTGAATTGCCTCTTGAGTTTTTGCTTGCAAGTATATAATGTGTTTACATTGGCTATAAATTGTAAAGAAATGCAGATGTTGTTATTATTAAGATGTTTTCTGTTTAATACCATGCTACTGAAGCCATACTATTTTCTATTGTTATTTAAAATGTGAAAGTAACTGGTAACACTGTATTAGTTTTTTATGTGTTAAATGCATCCGGTAAATGATAGTCAGATTTTATAGTAGACTGTGAATAGATTAGTGTCAAGGATGGCAAAAAGGAATATTACTATTCTATTAAGGGTCCCATTATAAAAAGCATGGTGGGATGGGGCAGGAACCTATAAAATGTGATGATGTGTACATTTATAACCATAACGTTAATGGTCAAAAATTAAATACACATGATTTAGAGGTTTTTCTAAGACCCATTGACAAGAGTTAATGGTCGTAGAAGTGATGACAAGCAAAACGCACCGATGGAGATATGCAGAATTCCTTCAAAAGAGTGAAATATATTTTCTGCTTTCCAGCATGCTTGGAAGTAATGTGCATTTGGGATCAACTTCACCTGTCAAAGTGCATTAGACATTGTTCTATCCACTCATCAGTCAGTTGGATGTTTCATTGTCCATTTGATTGTTCTCAGAGATACAAAATTTATTTAGATTGCATTTTGTAATACCAGTGCTAGTGTCTCTATCTAATGTAATGTAATGTCAGTATAATGTTAAATCTACCCTTTGCTGACATGTTCAATTCTGTATGCGTATGCATCTTTGTTTGAGTTCCTACTTTGCCTTTTGTGTATTCTCATAGATAAACATCATCTCTATCACTGTCACAATGTTATGGTATCCACACCCACCCACTCTGACTCTCATCATTCTTTATTTTATTAATTTATTTGACATAAATGTAACGTTACTGTAGAGAATTTATATTGTGTAGAAATTCACTGAGCAATGTTTTCGGACACCCATTTTTTTTTTTTTGTGTGATTGTAGTTGATATTTTATTACAAATACATGTGTACTGGGTGAAAAATATTCTTTAGGTTATAAAGATAGCATTTCAGATTTGAATTCATAGACTCAATGGTAGGGATGACCAATTTCTCTTGTGAGGTGCAGACTTTACAAGCATTGAAAGTGTGCTTTTTTATTTGTGATTTCTAGTTCTTTGTTTTCAATAACTCAAAAACAAGACATTTTTGACTCATTGCTGTTAGAGTAAAATAGTGTGAATTCAATACATGATATACCAATACCGGTTGAAGTGTCTCTGGTTGCCAAAATGGATTGGGTCATTTCAGTTTTTAATTTGAAATAAGACTGTTTTGCTTGTTACATGATGAAGCTGTCCAGTCTCTTGTTTATGGCAGTTACAGAAGCAGATTTACTATAGTTTGAGGTTTTAAATTATATTTACCATTTATAAGTAAACAGGTTTACTGGGCAGTGCATTCCTCGGGTCTATATGGGGTGTGTCAGTTTAAGGGTTTATTATCGGCCATCTCAGGTTTTTGCTTGCTTAAATTTCGTTCGAAGGAAGACAAACAGACAAATCAAGGACTAAGAAATGTTCAGATCAGGAAAAGCCAGGAAGAAAGAAATAGTCCCATGGGTTTTTAAAAATTGTTGAAAGAATGCGATCCTAAACTTGATCAATTTCAATGAAAAATGGAAGAGGATTATGGTAATTAACATGTGGTTTTGTATGAAATCGAATGGCTTTGATGGTAAATTTTTGCACTTAGATATCTGTTGTCCAGATATTTTCAAGGCATGTATTTCTTTGTGTCCCTGCATTGCTTGTTGTACCCATCTTACTAGAATAATTTCAATGTGTGAAAAGGTCATTAGAGCAGGCTTTGGTTTTGATTAAGTTTGACCAAAAAAAATTCCCATTGTAAAATACTCGTGTGTAGTTGCCAGAGTAAATCTCGAGCAAGGGGGGCTTGATGAACATGGTTGTAAATACATGTAATGTATGGGCATGTTGTGCTTTCTTACCTGTACTTTTTTTTTTGTTTTGGCTTACTACCTTGATACCTATGGATGTGTCTTTATGTTTCAGACGTCTGGAGGGCTGGATGTCACAGCTTTTGATATGGAGACGTGAATGGATTGGGGAGCAATAGAGTTTTTCCAGTTTAAAGAGGCTGTCATGTAGGAAATTCTTTGTATTATCTGGTTTAAGAGATAAATGAAATAAGATTCTTTTTGGGAAAGTGAAATGCCCAGAGGACTGAACTTATTGTCAGGAAATTTCATGCAGTTGGTGGGTTTAATGTATTTGAAAAACTCGTAAAGTAAAAGGTCTGTGTTAGATTGTGTGACAGCTATTAGCTATTCAGTATGGAATTCAGCCTGCCTCTCCCCCAACAACTTGACAAGGATGGTGTGGTCTTAAAGCAGTGGGCCACATTCACTCATAGATTTCAGTATCACTTGAACCCAAGTATGTCCACAAGCCCTGATGTGGAAGCGGCTTCAGTTTTGCTTTTTGCAGCTCAGCATCAGACAAACACTATTTGTGAGTCGTTGAAAGTTTATGACAACAACATGGACCCACAGAAACTGAGTAAAATGCTTCATGTGATTGAGGAAACCTGCTTACCACGTTTCATCCTTCTCTTTGAAAGGTTTAGATACTTTACCTTGGAACAAGATATGTCAGAAACACTAAATGATTTTGTCCACACATTGAGGAAGCAGGTGGAGCTCTGTGAATTTGGTGATACCAAAGACAGTATTATGACAAGTGCTTTTGTCAATGGTGTTCAGAATGAGAGCGTTAGGCAGTCCCTTCAGAACACAAGCAAATTGTGTTTCAATGATGCTGTGACCATGTGTGGGGGAAATGTGAGCAACCAAACTCAGGGAACACCGGGAAAGAAACAGCCTGGGCGTAAACGGTCTAAACTCTCAGGTCAGTCAAACTATGAAGAAAGCATGTATATGCTACCTCTTGCTGACAGCGTGAATGAGGATCTGGATCTAGATGATAACATTGTGGAAACAGTCATTAAAAAAAGCAGACCCAAAAAGCAGCAAAAGCAGAAGAAGAAGAAGACTTCAGTGCATGTTCATCCATCAGAAAGACCTAAGATTTTCCGCTGTTTCCATTGCACCAATGAATATGCCACGAGGAAATCTTTTCGTCGTCATATTGCTGCTAAACACGGACATATGAAGGAATTTCACTGCAAGCACTGCAACATAACATTTGCAACTCGCACCGAATGCATAACACATTGTAATGGGCATACCACCAAACCTTCCTCATCAATGACCAGTGGATCGAAGGACAGTGGCAATACTGAATATCAGTGCTGGTACTGTAACGAGAAATTACCAAATCTACAAGATTATAAGAAACACTGCCAGACACATTCAGCAGTTCGAGTGTTTTATTGTGAGTTGTGTCAGAGAAAAAATCACACCATCACGCGTATGATTGGCCATTTGAAGGGTCATTTGAGCCCTCGGTATCGCTGTGAAATTTGTGCAAATTGCTTTGGAAAAGCAGAGCTGCTTGAGGCTCACATGCAAACCCATGCAGCTCAGCCTGTTCACCAGTGCCAAATTTGCTCCAAGAATTTCTGTAGTGCTGATCGTTTACAAGGACACATGAGAACTCACACTGGGGAGAAACGATTCACCTGTGAACTGTGTGGCAAATCTTTTTGCCAGAAAATGAGCTTAGATTATCACAAGCGTGTCCATGCTGGAGAAAAACCTTATGCTTGTGATATCTGCGGAAAACGTACTGCTTCCTTTGGTTACCTACGCAAACACAAACAAATGCATAGTGATAAGCGTCCTTATGTTTGTGAGGTGTGTGGGAAAAATTTCCGTTTCTTGTCAAATCTCAACAGACACCGAAATGGGCATACGGGGAGAAGAGCCTTTGCCTGTGATGTTTGTGGCCGGACGTTCATCTATGGAGAAGGATTAAGAGATCACATTAAAGCGGGACGTTGTCCTGGGCGCAAAAATGAGGATGGTTCCACAGTGAAACGTCCCCCCAGAGCGCCCCGGGCAAGGAGCCACTATAATGTTCCCAACCCACCAATGATGAATGATCCCAGCCCTGCCCACCTCAATGCTGTGTCCCATTCACAGCACTCACAACCAGCACCAGAGAGTCTTCTGAGTGAATTGCCACCTTGGCCCTACATGAATATGATGAGGAATCCTGAAATGGACGGAGCGGGCAGCCTGGTGGTGGTACCCCCATACTATTGACCATGAAGGTTGATTTACCATGTATAAATTTCCCTTTCTTGATACCAAGTGAATTGTAACTATTTCACCTTGTAGTGATAGTGGACTCATTGGGTTATACTTCTGCCAGCTCGTTCTAAAGTAGGACCAGAGACACCTAGTCCACACTAGTTGTTGCACTCACAATGGAATTCAGTCTTAATTTTTTAATTTTTTTTTTCTGGACTGGGATGCATCAGTTTTGACCATGATCTGGTATTAATAAAACTATCACCATTATGGTGCTGGAGATAGATTTTAAATATTTACCATTATGGTGCTGGAGATAGATTTTAAATATTTACCACTATTAAAGAAAATGGTTGTTAAATCCTGCCTGTAGCTATTTAAAAGATAGGGAAGGTTAGTCTTAGTATGAGGACAAGTTTTTGCTACTTAAGGTTTGCTTGGTGCATATAATATGATGTATATATATTTAAACATGTACATGTATTTTTATTGTATGATTTTTTGCTGATTTTTACCTCTTGTTTTCACGAAATGTGGATTGCCAGTTTGTACATTGCATTGGAATGTTTTTTTTGCCAATCTGCATTTCTGAGACTTGTTCTGATTTTGAATCATAGAATAGCATTTTGATGTTTTTCATTATTTTCTCCATAATCTGCATGTTGCAGGCCAAAGCCTCCTGGGCAAATGATGAAATTTGTGTAGATCTTTTTCATTATGTTTGTTTTGATATGAATTCAGAAGTTTAACTTAAGAAAATGTATTCAGTGTTGTTACTTTCATCTCCCCATATGATTGTATTACTTTGCGTAATTTCTGGTTGATAATCCTGTAAACCCCTGTTTTGGAAAGATGTTGGACTTAAATTGTGGCACTGGAGATTCTGTTTGAAAAATGCAGATCTGTATTCGTTAGCTTAATCAGATGGATTTTACTGTCTGTAGTAAGTGTGCGAGTGTATCATAACTGCAGCATTGGATGATAAGTGAAACATCACAGTTTTATAATCTGCGGTTCAGGATGCAGTTATGATCAATATGTCATTCACAACAAATTGTTTGTGAATCAACACGAGATGCCATTTTAATTTTGATATGATTGGAAGCTTGTCAGTGACTTTGTTATAAAAATGCTGTTTATTGATTAGAGAAATTAACAGCTCTGACTTTTTGATAGAATTTTTTAATATTTAATTACAAATGGGTATAATCTTTATGTTTCAGACATCTGGAAGGAGGCAAAGAGATCCATGGTTTGAACTGTGAACATCCTAATTTGGAAGTCCAGCATAGTCACTATGTAATTCTTTGGATCTCTAGGAATTCTTATGGAATATTTGCTTATGTAACTACCATGGAAATTATGGTTTTGAAATTGGACACAGAAGTCCAGGGCATCTTCCTAATAGTTACTTAATTTACTTTTTAGCTACCGGTAATCATTTTACAGGACATACTTTTGGAGAAATTCCATACTTTCCATCATGGAATTCAGTTTGCCTTTTCCAGAAAACTTGGACAGCAATGGTGTTTTACTGCAGCAATTTACCACTTTCTGTGGTAGATTTGAACATTACCAGAAGAATACCGCAACGATGGACAGTCGTGTTCCCCAGACATCAATTTTGCTATTTGCAGCCAGTAATTGCTTAAGCAAACTTGCGGAATCCCTGAAAAGATATAACCTGGACCTCCAGAAGCTAAGCAAAGTACTGGAAATGGTTGAAAGCACGTGCCTGCCTTATTTCATTCTTCTCTTTGAAAGATTTAGGTTTTTCACTCTTGAACAAGATGCCTCAGAGAGTTTGATGGATTTTGTTAAGACCTTAAGGAAGCAAGGAGAGCTCTGTGAATTTGGTAATACAAGAGACAGCATTATGACCAAGGCCTTAATCAGCAGAACAAGAGATAACAGTATTTGGCAGTCTCTCCAGAAAAGTGGGGAATTATGCTTTGATGAAGCTGTAAATTTGTGCACTGAAGTACAAAACCAAGGTGGTATTACAAACATGAGACGTTGTCGGACAAAGCAGGTTCCAGCTAAACCCAATGAAGTGCAGCAACAAAGTAGTGAAGGAGGCAGGTATGTGATGCCAGAAAATGATCTTTGCAATGAAGACACAGATGGAGATGACGAAGATTTTCATCCCGCAGTAAAACCTAAGAAAAAACAAACAAATTCATCCATTAAGATAGGGAAGAGGAAAAAACAGTACCTGTGCAATATTTGTGGGAGCAAGTACCAATGCAGGAGATCTTTGAGGAGGCACATGTGTTCTAAACATCCAGAAGCACCTTGCAAACTTTGTAAAATAGACAATATCAATGGACAGGAGACTATCATTCGATGTAAATATCATGTGCCCTCAGAGGGAGAAGTAAAGTTTCTATGCTGGTATTGTGATGCTCCATTCTCTGATCAGAATCATTACAGGCAACACTGTCTGACTCACTCTACCATTGGGGTATTTCGTTGTGATTTATGCCAAACAAAACATAGTATAACTCGCATCATAGGGCACTTGAAAGGGCATCTTTCTCCCAGGTACAAGTGTGACATCTGTTCCACCCATTTCAACAGACCCGAATCTCTCGCATCCCACAAAAAGACCCACTCTTCTCGCCAAGTTTATGCATGTCCCGTATGCTCTAAAACATTTGTCAGAGCTGATCGCCTCAAAGAACACAAGAGAACTCATTTGGGAAAGAAGAGGTATACGTGTGAACTTTGTGGAAAATCTTTCTCACAGAAAATGAGTTTTGTATACCATGCACGTTGGCATTCAGGAGAAAAACCATATGAATGTGAAATTTGTGGTGCCAGAGCAAGAACATCAGGAGATTTGCGGAAACATAAAAGAATCCACAGTGACAAACGGCCTTACGTCTGTGAAGTTTGTGGGAAAAGCTTCCGTTGCATATCCAACCTAAATAGACATCGTAAATCCCACAGTGGGAAAAGGTCATACGTGTGTGATGTTTGTGGTAGGACTTTCATTTATGTAGAAGGACTGAGGGATCATATTAAAGCAGGGCGTTGCCCTGGAAGGAAGAATGAGGGGGGAAGTAAAAGTACACCCAAATCTAGAGCACCAAAGGAAAGTAATAGTAATATTGTCAAACCTGAAAGAGAAGGGAACTTCAGTCTACCTCCTCCAATGGTCAACTCCACAGCTGTTTGGTCAACACAAACTCCACATGAAACTTTGGTCCATGATTTTCCAGCCTGGCAATACCCACAGCCTGAGGGTGTGACAAATCCTGTTGTGTTCCCACCATACTATAGTGCTCCCCCATACATGTAACATGAATGAAGAAGAAACCAACTCACTGGTCTAACAACAGTATTAATATGGCCTTCATGTAAAGCACTATCTACCTGTGTGACAGGATCAGAGACAGTAAGGTGAAGATTTTCTTACATGAACCTTCTGCATTTGAAACGTGCCCATGAATGTGTCCCTTTTTGTAGTGACTCTGTAACTCCATTTTCATTTCAAGCAGGATTGCCCATGATGATGAATGCAGAAAGATTATGAAGAAGAGAAAAAAGACAGATCGTTATTGAAATTGCAAGTTTTTTGTTGAAAATAGCCAACATTGTCAACCTGAATGATGTTTACTAGACAAGAGGGACAATTTGTGCTCCATAGTGGCAAACACCCTGCATAGCATTTGACAATCAAGTCTGAATATTTTTCATGTTTTGTTCCCTTGTAGGAAGATTGAATCCAATGACCATTTTAATGAGCTTTGTGTATCTTTTTTTTTTTATGCTCTGGTGTGTTTTAACAGTCTTTCACTGTTGTGATTACAGTACTGCATTTCTTTGGAATCATCTGTGCAGTTTTTTGACATTAGCAATATGTTGACCACAAAGAGAAAAACAAACACATTCAAGAATTGTCTTACTGTGATTGTGACACATACAGAATCCTGTGAATTGTCATTTACCATTTTTTGACTTTACATTGCATGAATGTGCACAAGAAAAACAGCAAACATTTGTCACCGATTACAGATAACATTGAATTGAAATAGGGCCTTGTGTGATTTTTTCTTCTTTTTTTTAAAGGGTGTCAAGAATGTGTCCAAATGTAATGTGCAATCATTTTTATACTTAATAGAATTGTACTTCATACAATGATTTGTATTGAAAAGGATGCCTTGAGAAATTACCGTTTTGTAGTTGATGTTAATGGAAGTACAGGAACTTTAGGGATGGGGCTGTGAGAGTAAGAGAAAGAAAAGACAACTTTCTGGATGTATTGAAAGTTGTTTTTGTTTTTTTTTTCACCTGGTTGTTTAGTATTATTATACTATAGGCATTGGAAAAGGATAACTGAAACTGATTGTATGGCAGCCTCACAGGAATTATAATATAATCTCCAGTTTGAAACCTGGCTTAAGTACAACGTGTGATTGATACAAAGTACATATTACAACTTGTCTGTTTTATCTCTGATTTATGGCAGGTTTGACATCTTTGTTTTAGGAGGATCACTGCGCATAGCATTTAAACATGGAGTCTGATTTATGACATAGTTCAGTATCTCTTGTTATCCACCTTTAAAAAGAGTTATGTGTTTATATGGCAAAGTTGGAGGGTCAGTGACTTTATTATTTTGGTGCATAAGATAATCCTTTTATTGTTGAAATGAGAATTATATGTTTTTTAATGTTCTTCCTCTAGTGATGTAGTCTGTGGCTGAAAGTGATAGATGTCAACACTTGCTACATTAGCTGTTGTTGTGTAATCTTGATCATACCTGTCCTCAATAGGTCTTTGTTTATTTTATTATTCTGAGTGAGAAAACTACACGTAACATGTTCCTGTAGTTTGTTTGACTCTTGCATTCATACACCTGGGTATATCTTTTAGACACCTGGATGGATACAACTATGTTTGACCTCTGTTACTGCTCTTGACCTGTCACCGATGTATAATAAAATTCTCACCTAATATATGCCATTTTGGCTATCACTTATCAGCATTTGTTGTTTTGGTATTTTCTGACATAACTTCCCTTCAACTTTCAGATAAATGGAATGCATATGAGAGAAATGGCAAGTGAACCGGCATCATGTGAGAAATTGGTGATATAAACCTTTCTGGAAAGTTCAAGGTAATCATGGAATTTAAGGTGCCCTTACCCATATTGGAAAAAACTGGGTCTCTGCTGCAAAACTGGACCGCCTTCTGTCAAAGATTTGAGTATCACCAAAAATTAAAACCAGCTCAGTCTTCGTCCTTACTGCTGTTTGCTGCACATCACCAGATGGCAGATTTGGCGAAAGCCTTGAAAAGTTTTGATCTTGATTGTCCCAAATTGAGCAGGATTTTGCAAACTGTGGAAAAAATGTGTTTGCCTTATTTTATACTATTATTTGAGAGATTCCGATACTTTACGCTTATTCAGGATGCATCAGAAACATCTCAGGATATGGGGGCAATACTGGTGAAAAAGCAGGCTGAAATCTGCGAATTTGGTGAGCTGAATGAAAGTGTGAGTCATCTTATCACTGTCTCCACCGCCCATGAAATAGTTAAACTAGATCGGAAAGCCAGTGCACAAAGTGGGACGCAACAACCCTCAAAAGATAGGGCTGTGGTTGTCTCTGATGGATCTGAGATTGGTTCAGCACTCCAAACAACAAGTAATGAAAAATCTGAACTTCAGAGTGTCCCAAACTTGACTGAAGGTGATCAACAGCTTCAGGTCAGTGAAACCTGTGGCCAGGAGGTATTTCCTCTCCAGCTCCAACAAGGGACGAGGACAAACTCCAGCAGCATTCTCTCGCAAAAAAGATTAAACGTCTCAAGAAATAGAGTGAATAATTTCAGTACCAGACAAAGTAACCAGGCTTTAGAAGAGGAGGGCAGCAGAGAAAACAATTGGAAAAGGCCAAAGGCCACTGGCTCAAAGAGGAAAGTTGTAAGTGGTAAAAACTTAACTTGTGTTTTATGTAAAAAGGGATTTAAAGGAGAGAAATGTTTTCGGAAGCACGTGGTAACTAAACATGGGGATTTATGTGAAATGACTTGCCAGCATTGTGGTACAACATTTATGGATGCCATGGAATACATTGAGCACTGTCATAATCATAATGTCAGTCCAGATGTTGCATGTCCTCAGACTAATAATGACAAACGGTCAAATTCTTTGAAAACATATCAAGTCTTTAGCTGTGATTTTTGTAACCAGACATATTCCAAGGAAGAGCAGCTGAAGAGACATGTCAGTTCCTGTCATTCCGATTGTGCAAATTTTTTGTGCTGGAATTGTTCTGAAGTACTGCCTGATTTACCAGCATACCGACTGCATTGTGAGACCCATGTTGTGAAAAACCGTTTTACTTGTGAACTTTGCCACAAACAGCACCATAGTATCACTCGCCTTATTGGACATCTGAAAAATCATCTGTTGTGTCGGGTAAAGTGTGACATCTGTGGAATGGTTTTCTCCAAGCTCAAGTATGTGGAGGCACACAAGAGAAAACATGTGAATGAACCAGCGTACGAATGCCAGCTCTGTGGAAAGAATTTCTTAACAAATAATCGCTTACAGTATCACATGCAACGACATTCCGGTGAGAAAAAGTATACATGTGAATTGTGTGGCAAGTCATTTTCACAGAAAATGAGTTTTAGCTACCACAAACTGTGGCATGCTGGTCTCAAGCCTTATGCTTGTGATATCTGTGGGCAGCAGTATAGATCATCGGGAGACCTCAACCGACATAAAGGAAAACACAGCAATAAGCGATCCCATGTCTGTGAGCTATGTGGGAAAGGGTTCCGTTACAGCTCATCTTTGGTTGAGCACCGGAAAGGTCACAGTGATGTGAGATCCTATCAGTGTAATGTTTGCCTTAAAACTTTCATCTATCGCAGTGGGCTGAGAAATCATATCAGAGAAGCCCGTTGCCCAGGCCCTGGAATGGGAAGTGAGCCACCCAGAAAGAGTATGAAAATATTCCCCTCGAAAAATGTCAGCACAGATCTGCCAGTGGCACCAACAGATCCAAAAGTAAGTTTATCCACAGCAAGTGCAGAATCCTGGGAAAATAATTCACTGCAGTGGCGGAGCATGGTCAGACAACAGTCAGAAGGTGGACCAAGTGTTCTACTGGTACCACCTTTCTATTGAAATTATTTGTGTCTTCAATTCATGTGGGATTTTTTCTGTACACATCTGTTTTATGACAAGGAAATCAGCAATGCAATTAACCTAGGATTCTTTAGAAGTGGATATTTATTTTTTTTTCACAAGCAGAAAACTTTCAGGAATAATTAAGAAGAAAGCACCTTGTAATGAAACAGCTTCACGAAAACTGTCGGGGGGGGGGGGGGGGGGGGGGGAATTCAATTTTTTTCATTCTTTTGACAAGAGTTTAACATGCATAAGCCTTAAAGTCATTTTGATTACGTCTTTGCTTTTATATGGCATACTTTGTCAAAATTCTATACTGTGTCTGTAATAATAAATAGTAAAGAGTTGCACTTGCAGTGTACAATATTTTGTTTGCTTCTAGACAAAAATATTATTATATTATTGTTTACACACTGCATTATGAATACAAATCAGTCTTGAGATTAAAAAACCTTGGTGATTTTAGCTCTGCATTTTATCACATGCACATAAGGTATCTTTGCATCCTGTACAAATTTCTAAGATGCCTGCCATCACATGATTATTATTCCAGATTGTTTTTGCTTCCTGTATTTACTCATCTGTCTGGCCTGTTCTCTCTTTATCATGATGTATCAGCTTTTAATATTCTATGTATTGTATTGTACAGTGTCTTTCACACAATTTATATAACGGCCAGGCAGCCACATACAGTAATTGAGCATGTTGGTAAGGATGAGAAAAATTGAGATTTGAATTTGATGTAAAACAAATGTACATGTGTAGCATAAATTTTTGGATCTTTTTAATAAGTTCGGAAATTGAAAATCTGTTGATATCATTGCATACATTGTGGATCTAATTCCTACTTACTTACATTAACAAGTCATTGGAACATCATGTACTTCCAAATTATACTTGTATTTACCATTAATGTTGAGTTTTGTTAACATTTTAAGCGTTTGTTTAATCTGGATGACAAATAACAGGGGAGATTGTTGTTTTTCCATTTCCATTGTTTTCAAAAGCAGGAAAACTTCTTTTCTGAAAGTAAGCTGCACAGCGAATTTTCCCAGTGCCGGAACAGTGCAAAATGTTTATTAAAGAAAATAAATAAAAAAGGAAACTTTCCAAGCTATTCAACTTACTGAGAATACCTACAGCTAAAGAAAAGAAAATCACCTTAATACTTTGATATTGCAATTACATGTATAATTGTATGTATTTGAACTTTTCAAGACATTGGGTAATCCATTTTTATATTATCAGGGTTCTGGTGTAGCGTTTTTGATGCTTAATTGTGTCTGCTGTTCACAAATTATGTCAGACTGAATTTGAAGGAGTTGCCCCTGCCGTGCACCCAGGTGATTTATGTCATAGTACATGTACAGCATTGACCAAAACATGCAGACAATCTCAGGTCCATGTTGTTCATGCATTACGTGTTTGTTCACTTTTTAAATCACAAAAAAAAATTCACCCAGATATTTACATGTAAATGATTTTCACAGGCCTTATAGTAAAGTAATAGTATACGTAATTCAGAGAACATCGTTTAGATTTTACTTTTTTTAGGTGGTTTCAAAAACCAATCCAGTTGAGACTCAGAAATTTGCAATGTCCAGCATACATAATGTAATTTATTTATATTGATTGGGTCAATCAATGCAACATGAATACAGTGTGAGTTAGTATGTGAACCATTGCAACAATGACAGGAAACTTACATTTTCATAAAGTTTCATCACCATAGAGCTCATTGCAGTCTGCAGCCATCTAGCTACTGTCTGATCCCAAAGGACCTGCATTGTGATTGGTTCAAATTCTACTAGACTTCATGTAGTGTGATTATATTTTTGGTTTGTAAATAGTGTAACTCATTGATCATTTACATGTTGAGTTCAATATTTTCTGATTAAATATAACTTGTAAGATTGTAACAAACAAGATGATAAAGTACATATTTGGATTACACAAATTTATGACATTCGATTCTCTAATGGCTATAATTATCACTGCTGTTCATTTCATCATTATTATTTTGGATTTTAGTTTTGCTTCTGATTTTTTTTTTTTTAATGTTTGTGTATATATATATATTTATATGTTTCAAACATTGTCTGTTTTAAATACATGTGCGTCTCACATACTGGCGTATCTTTATGATTTTGGTGGTTTTTGGTCATGACCACCATCTCATGATGAATATTGATATAGATTCTACTGTATGTAATGTTTAAAGGTTTGAGGAAAATGTTTTGCCACATCCAGGAATTACAAAATTTGCCAAAACTTTGAAATTTATGCTCCCCTCTAAAATGAGAAAATTTTTGCTGTCAGTACAATCATGAGAAAGACAATGAATGTACAGTACTGCACTATTGTTCTTTTCTTACCTCCCCATCGCACTTCTCCAAGAAATTCAGGTGGTCCATCTTGTTATGGGTTTGATTTTCTCAACTCAACAGCAAATTATGTGGAGCTAATTGTGAAAAAAAAGATCCTATAAATTGTGTTAAAAATAGATTTGTTCCTTGTTTGTTTCACAGGTGTATTTAATTGTATTTTAATCAGATTGAATAACGTTCCTTTATATTGTGCTAGCATTGTATAATAAAGCATAATTTCTTTGCGCCAAAGTTTCCTGGAGTCTCTGGTTTGTGGAGTACATTTTTATCATGTTGTTTAAATCTGTTGTGTTTCTGGAGTACTGTCCTGAATGGAATGGTTGATTACATGTCATGTTGTGGACGTACATTTAATCATTTATTATATTCTTTTCTTTATTGCTGTCTGTCTAAACCTAGTGTCTACTTGTGTTCTCTTTCATTCTCAGTCACAAGCTCATATATACTGCCTATAGTCTGTAAGACAAGAATGATTTGCATACATTTATTTCTTGATTCACCTGTCTGTCCCTCTTTCTTCCCAGTAGTGTATCATACATGACATGAAATATTACCACAGAAAAACTGGAGGGTTGCAGCAAGGGTTTTTAAAGCAAAGTAAAAAAATTAGCAAAAAGAAAATGTACGTTGCATAGCAAAGCCTCACGTAAGAAATTTAAAGTAGGCAAACGAAACAATAAAATTGAATGCAAACAAAAGGAGAAGACAGAAAATTCGATATTTTTTCAAAGGAACGAAAAAATGGGAAATTAAACATGAAAACAATACATGAATGTATTTCATTTCATTATACATGTAATATGTTTCTTTTATTTTATTTTCGATTGTTTTATCATTTAATTTTGCAATTTTTCTTTCTGTTGATTTTTTTTTCTTTTCTTTCCTTGAAAGGGGTTTTAACTGAAATATCAGTATTTTCTGTCTTCCCTTTTTCTTTGCGTTTTATTGTATCGTTTGGGTATTATTTCATGTACGCAAGGCTTTGCTACTTACATTTTCTAGTTGCCAATTTTTGACCGTACACCACATGGTGCATGTACTGTACACACATAATGTACAGTACAATAAATACTGTTCAGAAAAATGTACGTGTATTATTATGTCAAATTCCTCCCCCCCCCCCCCTCCCCCCCCGAAAATCTGATGATATATAAAATGTCATGTGTACTGGGTATGTTTAGTTGTTTTTCTTTACTTTACCAACTTTACTAGCTGAGTTACAAGGTTATGCTGCTTCCTGTTTTTAGGAATCAGTCGGTATAAATGTACATGTATTTATGTTAAACTGTACAGTTCTGTACAATATGCATAATAGAAATAAAACGGTTTTCTTATTCTCCTGAAAATTACATTACTTATGTAATGCTGACATACAACAGCTCTCTTGGTCGGCGATGAAACAATACGGTACATGACATAGTACATGTGTGTGAAGCGTTTAGTAGTGTATATCTATGGTGTGAAGTCAACATAATATATTATACAAAAAGAAAAAGTTGTATTAGCAAAGCTTCGCGTTGAAATGATACAAACAGAAACGATACAATCAAAGGAAAGGAAAGATAAATTAAGCTTATGGTATACAGTGTATTCACCTTCTTCAGGAAAAATACTGTAACAGGATAAAAAAAATTAAGCAAATTCTTGTTTTTAAAAAATCAAACACGACACGGACATACATGTGCAATGCATACTAATACTAATAGTAATACTACATGTATGTTATATTTTTTAATATTTCTTTATTTGCACACATGCGCGTATTTATAATTCATTTTGTGCTTTCTTCACACTTCATTGTGTACGAGGTCGTTTTTACTTCATAGCTTGAATTGAAATAAGTGATTTCAGATTGAATCCAACACATTACTAAGAGTTTGAGAGGCTGATGTGGTAGAGAACACCTTATCTTCCCATTAACTGGAAAAAAAAATGTGACTCGATGCTTCCTTAAATTCTACATGTATTTAATTGTGCATGCACTGCAAGCCATTCAGTCGAATACACAACAAACAACAAAAAAGTATTAAAATGCGTGTGATGTTTATTTTAGGATTGCTTATTATTTTGCTTGTAATGGGGGCGGTGTCACCACACTAAAGAAATAAAATACGAAATCAATCAAGCAACCACAATAGTTCACTTCACTATTCAAATCTGGTTTTGCCACTCAATTTAATTTTAACTTTTCAAGACGTCCACTCGTCGCTGTTTGTTCTGTTTCTGCCTGGTATGGTTCGGCCCTGCCTGAGAGGAGAGATATTGATTCAAGCTTTCATGGAAGTACAGTAGGTAACAATATTTTTGTCACTGGTTCAAACGAGCATGAGCTCGAAATCCTAACGTGCCGGAAAAAGTCTTTTCACATACGAAAAGAGAGAATTCAACTCCAAGTGGCAGAATCCAGGTGTAATAAATTCTACATGTATTACATGTCGTAATTATACTAGTGTCAAAAGAATGATTTCAGTTTATTTACAAGGATGCAGAAAAGACCGATACTTTGTGTTTCAATCGCTTTAAGTAGTCACGGCAGTGCTCATGAAACGCCTATTGTACTGTAATCAAAATAGGTACACAAATAGATCAACAAACAAAAGGGAACAACATGGCCCGTGTTCGTGTTTTGATGTTGGCAAAACAGACAACACTGCAGAACTGAAGCCCCTACAGCTTCTAAGAGTAAGCGTGCAACATGCCCACTGATCAAGAAGCATACACTTTATTGTAATGAAATAGATCTAGATCTAATCGACAGATCTGGTCTACACAGTAAAGCTAGTACATCCGGTATTGCACTACTCTTGTACTAGCCTAGGCCTTAGTGCTCTATAATGCACTTTTCTAGGAAGGTCTTCCCCCCTTACCAAAAAGATAACAAACATAATAATTAATATGATGAAGACCTCCCCTGACCCGCACTTTCGTTCTTTCTTTCTTTGTCCCATACAAATTACTAAACCCAACCTTTTTGATATAAGCCTGCTCAAAAGTCCCCTCTTTAGTGTGTTTTCTTGACTGGCGCCACAGACAAATAAATCAACCAGACTGGAAACACAAGCTTTGGGCTGTGTCATTTTTGACAGAAGTTAATGAGATGCGGCCGTATACCCAACATGGCCTCCGCTCGGGAAATTCCGATTCTAGTTCTATCTGCAGTAGAAATTTATTTTTATTTTTGTCAAGATTGGTTGTAATGCATTAACTTGCCTTTACCTTTCATTTTATTGTCTACAGCTGCCTTTTTTTCATTGTTATAAATGATGATCGTATAAACTTTTAGCAACCGCTGCATGGTATTAGCTATGCTGAAGCGTTGGTCGCAACCGTAAACCTACAATGGCGGACCTTTTGCTGTTTTTTGACGTCACACAATGGGCTCATTCAGTCTGGGTATTTTATTAGTCTGTCTGGCGCAGGTGGGTGGAGGACCTCCCCTTTTTTATTTTTCCGAGCTAGATCTAGGCTAGATTCTAGATCATCTAGTCTAGATGTAGTCTAGAAAAATTTTAAAATCTAGACCTCTGTCGATCCAGATCAGTCATTGAGTAGGAGGCCCCATCATCTTGCATATATCTGATTGCTTGTAATTTATAAATTCATGAAGTTGTGCCTACGCAGGATACTTTAGGTCATGAAATATATATAAACATGAAATTATTTTCAGGGTAATGACAGTTAATTGTTTGCAAAGTCTTCCACAATCTAGGTCTAATTGTGTCAAGATTCTTAACTGTCATCCCACAATGAGTGAGCTCATCCATGTAACGGCCAGTGATGGGATAGCTGGTAGCCAGTCAGCTACTTGCTCACATGTTGCCACCAGCCTCGGCAGTTGGGTCATTTTGAACCTGTGTACTGTATCATGTTTACTTTAGTATGCAATAACAAAAATACGTGCTGGATAAAGTGTATGTGACCTCTATAGTATAGTATTTGAAAAAGGCTACCCTTATTGGTCCAAATGGGCTGATAAGCCTAGGCTAATCCTTATTTGTCCGAAAGGAAACATCACGTGCCCTTTGTCGCAATTCTCAGTAGGGTGTCACTGAGCCGCACATTTACTAAAAAACCATCCCAGTAGAGGTCTAACTTGCCAGGGGGCCCTGCTAGCATTTGTCAACATGGGACACAGTTTCCTCTAGATTGTATTATACCATTTATAGTACAGTCATTCAGTGCAAGCTTAATTTTCTATGCAGTAAGATGAACCTGTTATTAAAGTGATGTCTGTAGTTGTGTTTTCTGTGTGGGTGTGTGTGTGACTGTCTGTCTGAAGTTTGTGGGTGTATAAGAAATAGAATAAATTCTCAACAACGACATATATGTAAATTTAAACAGAAACTGATTTAAATTGGTCCGGAGAAGACTTTCCACATCAACAGAGTCATAGGGTCTCAGTTATATGCTGTCAAAATTTCTGTTTGTTTCAGAAATCTGAGATGTGAAGATTGCCATCCAGAAAATGTAGACAGAAGAGTCATTCACTTCCTATACCCGGAAATTTCATCATGGAGTTCAGTTTGCCCCTTGAGCTCGATGCAGATAGTTTATTGTCTAAAAGATGGAGCCACTTCCACCAGAGGTTCCTGTATTATCAAAAGACAAGTGCATTACATGATCCATGGACAAACATTGTTTCTGTCTTGCTTTTCGCAGGTCGGAATGAGATTGACAACATGTGTGCCTCACTCAAAATGTATGACATTGATTTCATTAAACTGAACAAAATACTGGAAGTGGTGGAGAAAGCATGTATGCCCAATTTTGTCCTCTTATTTGAAAGGTTTCATTTCTTCACTTTGGAACCAGAACCTTCTGAAACTGAGTCAGATACTATAAGTAGATTGAACAGGCAAGCAGAGATTTGTCAGTTCGGTACCTTGAGAGAGAGCATATTAACAGAAGCAATCACAAGATGGATGTCAGATCAGAAGTTACAGCACGTCGCAAATGTCAATTTGAATCAGGCCGATAGATCTGGCAGTGAATTAAATGCTGAGAAGTCTTCAAATATTCCACCTGACAATTTGTCAAATAGTGTGACCAAAAGACCTAAATTATTGCAAGATGAAGACAGTAAACAGAAGACCACCAAAAGAGTTAGAAAAAGAGGTAGAAAACCAAAGCATTCAAGACAGCAGCAAAAATCTTGCAAAGATAAAAAATACGCAAAATGTGTTGATACTGAAAGTGAAAGTTCTAGCGTAACTCTTTCTACCAATCAAAATGGTGCAGCAGGAATTGTTAGGATTGGAAAGGTTAGAAATATTCATGCATCAGGACCACACCCAGATGCAAATTCAGATAAGCAGCCTAAAAAAGACAAGAGTTTAATTTGTTTTGTGTGTGGGAAAGCCTTTGCAGGAATTAAGTGGCTTCAGAATCACTTCACTGCACACCACCCGAACTGTGAAGATTTCTCTTGTACCTTTTGTGATGAGAAGTGGGAAAATGTCACTGACTATGCAAATCATTTTGCACTTCACTTCCCAGAACTAGAGCACAAGAAAGTGAGAGCTAGAAGGCTATCTGCCACTCGGAGATCCTCACATACTCTCTCTTGTCATTTATGCAGTGCAAAATTTAGCAAGGAAGCGTTACTGAGACATCACATGTCAAATAAACATCCAAACTGCCACGAGTTCATCTGTGCCCATTGCAGCAAACTGTACACTGATTTCAAGCAATATTTAAGACATACCAAGAGAGTGCATAATTTACAGTCAAAAATGCTTACTTGTGATTTGTGCCAAGCTAAGTTCTTTCAGAGGAAAAGACTGAGCATACATCTGCGAAAACATTTAGACTTACGGCAGCATCAGTGCGAACAATGTGGAAAAGCTTACAATGAGCGCCAAATGCTTGTTGCACATTTACGTTTACATTCCTCAACAAAGAGCCATAAATGCGATATTTGTGGAAAAAATTTCCTGGCAGTATCTCTGTTGACCAAACATATGCGATCCCACACAGGGGAGAAACCATACACATGTGAGCTGTGTGGTAAATCTTACAGTGACATATCAGCTTTCCAGTACCACCAGCACTGGCATGCAGGAGAACAGCCTTACGCTTGTGAAATTTGTGGGAAGAGAACACGGTCAGTAGGAGAGAAAAATAAACACAAACGTGTCCACAGTGATAAAAAACCTTATGTGTGTGAATATTGCGGAAAAGCCTTTCGATTTATTTCTAATCTGATAGAACATCGAAAAGGCCACAGTGGTAAAAGGGTGCATATCTGTAACATTTGTGGTCAGTCGTTCATATACAGAAGTGGTTTGACAAGACATTTGCAGCTACGTTGTCCTGGGAATAAAAACTTGACGAGGAGGCCAAGGAATTCATCTGCCCCTCATCCAGCAGTGACAACTGCATTCCCCAGCTCTCACCCAAGACCAGAGAACCAGAACCTTGCTGGAACATCTCAAGATGACTTTCTCACATGGCATTCCATGATAACAACTTACGGGATGGAAGGGAGCAGCAGTGTCGTCTTAGTACCCCAGTTTGGATAGCATAATTATATCCTGTGAATTTGGGCAACTGGTTTTTCCATTGTAGAATACTGTGGCATCACCTCATCCAGTCTTCCCCCTTATAAATTCAAAGCAAAGAAACTAGATACAATAAGATGAGACAGCCCGCAGGTGTAGCGTGCACAGATTTCGTACCGCCATCCTGCAGAGTATGCGTGGAAATCATGAAGAATGCTGTCTTTTACAAAACCAATGTAGGGAAAAAACTGAATTTTGTTCACTGTTCAGCTATCACCACAGGCCTTGATTGAAGGCGCTTGTTTTGTTTATAACTCACTAGGAAAACCTTGGCTATTTTATTTTTTAAATTTTTTAGTCACAGCAGTACTGTAACAAATCTGCATCAGTAATTTATCATTACATTATCAAGTATTCTTTTCATGCAGTGTACCATGGGACCCACCTCCGATCAGCGTGCAAACTGATGTGAGGGCAGGAATTTTTTCAGCGGCGCGAAGAAGGGAGTGTCTCATCTTATTGTATCTAGTATCTTTGTTGAAAGTTGACAGGCTGCATCTTTTCCAGCTCGTCCATTGAAATACATGTACTGATAAATAAACCTCATTTGCTGATTCTCTGAATTCAATGTGGCCTGGAGTGCCAGAGGCCTCTGGTTCAGATTGAAAGGTTTGTTAAGAAACAGTGTGTGAACAGTACCGATCAAGCCATTTTCACCACAATCAGAGTGACATTATCATAACAGTTGACCAAGGAGTAAGGAGTGTTTATGAGATCAGGAAGCAGTGGTGAGCAAATTGTATAGAGTAGCATTTTGTCACTAGCCACAATCTAGAATTAGAGAACTGAAAGTTGCAGCACAGCAAATTTGACAAAAAGGGAGAAAACTTTTTATCATATTTTAACATTCCTCTGTTTTATATCAAGTAGCAGGTTGAAAAACCAGATTTGCATTTTATTTCTTAATTCTACTCTTCACTTTCCATTGTGCCTAAAACATAATCTTTTAATTTGTACATGTAATAGTGTTGCTAATATGTGAGCGAGCCTCACTAACCTCAGCGGAAGTTGCACTTTTTCAGTTCTGAGTTATGAATATATCATAAAGTATGAAATCTCATCTTTAATTTGGTGTAAAAATTATTGCAATGCTCCTTTTTATCGCAAAGCCCCCCCGGTCAAAAACGGAGGCAACTTCCGAGAAAATGGCCATTAAAGATGGAGGAGCGAGTTTTCACTCTCGGCGAGATGGTTGGCCTTGCTATCTCCCTAGCAGCGGGTACTTGTAATTAATCTACGGCATTGAAATTTTGCATGTCTGTGCCAATAAAAGTGATACATGCCCTGTGAAAATTTTGTGACAATAGGTTTAATTATTAATTTTGAAGTTATTGGGAGTTCAATGAACCCCATTATTGCTGTGATACTCGATGTCAAAGGCAAAATTAAAGGCATTAAAAGCTGTATTTATCATATTTAGAGGCTGATTTGAGACTTAGTACAGTATTTTCACAGAATGTAGAAATATGGTTGAACTTCAAACATTGACCAACACGATTTTCTCCGTTTAGTCAAGTGCGACTTCCATTGACGTTAGTGGGGCTCACTCACATTTATATATCATATTTATACATGTATGTGATTCAATTTTAGTGCATTTTTCCTTCATTTGAAAGCCCCTAGCTTTATCCTATGCAAAAAAATCATGCAGAAGAAAGTCCGTGGTGAAATCTACACAGTTGCTGTAAAGAAAGCATTACTTACATGCTTGATTCATGAATTAGGATGACAGTGTATTTCAATTTCTTGTGGAAGAAGTTTCTATGCAGTGAAATTTGCTTCTAATCTGTATTGTTTACAGTTAATTTCAAAACACACTTTAATGACATCATGTAATGATGTGGACGTGTCGAATGTCCTAGACAACAAATTTCTGGGAACAGATTTTGTGAAAACTGGATGAAAAGCTGCAGCAAAATACCTTGTACAACAATTGTTGTGTTTGTAGAGCATATGATGGAAGCATAATTCATGAAGATTGAAAGTTGTACACCATGTTGCAATTATACCTAAAATACTTGCAGTCATGATTCTATCATACTATGTCACTGTTCATTTGATGTACAGTTGAATCATTATGTCACTATGCAACTTTTACATTCTTAGAATATTGGGGCCAAAAATTTTGTTATAGGGAAATTCTTTTAGATTTACTCAAAAGATGAGTGTTCTTACCCAGTCTGCATAATGATGCATTGAGATTATTCAGTAGTACAAGTGCATTGAAGCCATGTAGGCAAAAAGAGTATTTGAGGGGGGAAATATACATCTATGTACTTGAGTAGAGTTAAAAGTTTGTTGGTCTAAATTTTAAGACTAACAACAACTTTATATTGGTGGTAACACACATCTGACATTTTGTGACTTTTATGAAGTTTCTGTACATGAAGTTACAGGTACATGTAAACCTCAACCATACGTAAACTGTTAATTAACTATAAAAGTTTATAATTGCATGGTCAGAATTTATTTATATTATGTATGTTTTTAAGCAAGACTACACTGTTCATTTTGGAGTCCAGGTGAACTTGGGCATGGTATTAAACCAATCCAGTTGATTGATGAACTTACCTGTACATGTATTTATTGTCAGACCCACTTTTCTTCCCCCTTTGTCCATTAGGTACAAACATTTTCCAAGGATTACTGCACACCACTTTTACTCTTTCATTTTAAATACATACCATTGTACAATGTCATTGTATTCTCACTTTACAGAAATGTGAGATCTTTCCTTTTTCCCCACTTGTTGTGTGCAGGATTTGGATCATTACAGATAAAGTAATTTTGATACTCCAGCTTTTGGACTCCATCACAATTCACATTGTTGGCTGCATTATGTGTATTGTACCAGGTGCATGATCTCCATCATTTACATAAAAAAAAAGGATGATCTGTGTTTACTAGTATTTCATTTTGTCATAATGCACAACAGTTATTGCTTTTGCTTGTAAAGTAACATTATTAATGAATTATGCAAGTTAGAAAGGTTGCTGGTGTAAAAGTATTGTATGCTGTCATACACTGTAATACATGTATACAGACATGTACATGTACTTGAATCGTGCATTGAAAATCAGTACCCAAACTACAATAGTGATATTGTTGAACATCTGTAGGTGAAAGCCATAATAATAATGTTGTGTATTATAGTGAAACCTGATTAAAGGCCTTACTTTCTTGAACAGATATTGTGGCGTTTTGGTTTTGGTTTGATGTGGATGACGATTTTGTTCCCACGTCCAGATTGAATCATGATTATACATAACAAACATAAATTTACATGTAGTTGCGTTAAAGTCAGTGGGTCATCCCAAATAAGCAGTTTTGAGAAAACTAAAGTGGAAAATTTATAGCTCTGGGCAAATGCCTAGGTTTCATTATTTTGTTTGTTGATGGATTATTATATACACGTGCTTACAACTGATTGGGAGCGAAACTGCTCACAATAGTAGGACAACGCCCACTTTTGAGTCACACCGTCCCGCATTCCTAAATTTGAAAACTGCGGGATAGTCCAATTTAGTCCAACCTTTCTTAAAAAGACCATTTTTGTGATATCCACTCTGCTAGATCAGTAGATGCGACATCGTAGGTGCACCACAGGCCACACTAACTTTGACCAGCGAGCACTGAAGAGACATTTATAAGAGACCCGACCTCAGCTTTGTCCTGTGATGATTGTTGATTGTTTATATTAAAATTTTACTCCAGGATAGGCCGTTTGCTCATGGACATGCGAATGCGATATTAGACATTACTTGTGCTTCATTTGCGCTCATTACACGTACATCGGGTTTGTGGATCTTCCCTCCCCGCTTAATTGTTATGCTGTATTTCCCATTTCATTTCATTGGCTGAGAGTTTGTTTTTATCTCTATAGATCTCTTTATAAACTTATCCCGATATCCAGTCTTCCTCTGTAAAAATAAAATGCTTTAAAAAACAATTCTGCCATTTTTAGAGAGAAAGTGAAATTATACCGAGCAGTAATATCGAGCTCAATCAAAATGTTTATGGGCATTCGTGGTGCACGAAAATTGATCCGCTTTATTCAGGTTAACGAAATGCTGTATCTAGTAATTCTACAGGCCTAACAGTGGGACACGGCGAGAGTGTGGAGAGAAGAAAAAATAAATTAGTCAAGGATCGTACTTTCCCATCGCTCTGTAATGTATAATTTACATTGTAATTATAATACACTCCAGTGTATACATGTATCTTTTCTGAGTTTTCTCACTACAGCCCACATCCTCATTCCTACAGATAAAATGAAACAGAGACAGTCGCTGACTGAGCCGACAGTAATCAATTAATCCCCGTTAGCCGTTACTGAATTTTATTGTTTCATATTACATGTAATATAATTAGAGGCTGCAACTATGACTATTACATAGTTTGCTTATGTCTCATACGCGGGTGGTGGCGGGCGCTTCTGGTAAGGTCTTCTTCTGCCCTTTCATTCTGTAACTGTAAATATTCTGTCTGTCATCTCGCTTCTTCATATAACACAATGTGACCGTTGTTCTGTCGGCGTGTATTTTCTAAACTCAAACCCAAAACTCATCTCTCATACAAGTACTCACACTCACTTACTAAATCATGGCAGCAGCTAAACAAAAGCACAATAGTATTCTTTGTTGGCCCACTGCCCTCTTGAGTACACATTTTTGTGTGTGGCGTGTGTGTGTGTGTCATTCTCGCAGGCCAATCATGAATGACCTGAAAATAAGAATGTTAATGAGAAAAAAAACAAAAAAAACTCGACCTCGCGTACTGTGATGATTGTCATAAAAGAGAGACAAAATAAACACGTGAAAAGTTACAGATTTATGGAAGCTCATCAGATCAGAGGAAAGGTACGGTATTCTACCTCGTTATGTTCTTATTTTCTGCATACCTCAGTAACATCAAGGAAACCTACAGGTCAAATGATATACATGTACTTGGATCAGCATCTGTCGGACAACTCTAGATTGCCTGTGAAATAACTCAAGCTTTTCGCTATAGTCTAACGAATCCCAGTTTCATCGGTTTGTTAGGTAGGAACAGTGCGTGGTAGACCTATTCTTCTCTCTGATTATAATACATGTATGAGGATTTTAGATTATAACCCGAGGTGCACCACTTGGCTGACACAATCATACTTTCATCGACGGGGCAGCACGCGGAACTAACACACCGACACCGACGCTCGCGGACGTTTCACTGCCACAAACATCGCACGAAAGCAGTTTCCACAGCACGCCTGCCCAAGCGCCCGCAAGTCATCAAGCAGACGTGTTCACGTGTCACGCACACGGCAGGCAGCAGTACAGCTCGGCCTCAATCGACATAAAATCCGTCTGGAGTGTTATCGAATACGGAAAACCTTTTTATGCCAATGCGTATTGGTGCTTAAAAACAGCTCCATTTACACAGTTCGTATTTCAGTGATCTAATTGTGTTACCTGCTAAAAATGATAAAGAACTGAGCGATGGCGAAAAAAAAATTAAAAAATTCATAATTGTAATGCAAAAGAAATGTCACCGTGAACAACATGAAAAAACTGGTCTAGCATTAGGAGGTCGCAGACGTCCAATTGACGGTTGAACAGTTTGTTGGTAAATTGATCCCATTGGTGATTTTGCATTGCCCATTTTCTAGTCAGATTCTTTGATTATGTTTACAATGAAAGCGAACGCTCAACACCACATTACCGTTCTGCAAATACAGAGTGTTCCGGTATCCCAAATTACCTTGTAACACTGGCTAATATGCGGAAGACACAGCTCACAATGCGCGAAACTCTGGCAGAATTAGATAACATTACGAAGTGATGTTGGCTGAAGATGATACTGCATGGGTACGGAAGTCAAATTTCCCAGCAGATCAGAATCAGATAACGTTTGTGTTTGGCCAGTGTATCGGAGGAATCGATATTATATCTGAAATCGCCCTCCCGTCATCGCGTTACAGACGGGGACAGACAGCCACGGCACGTTTCAATTGAAGCGTGCTTTCGCCTTGCCGTGTTGTATGAAGAAAGTGAAGAGGTTGAATACTCTCTGTGTCAAGTGCGTGAGACAGGAATATGGACGAAGTAAAGTTGATCGAGGCAGTTAAGATCAGAACTCTAATTTATGATAAAAACCACGAAGATCATTTTCACCGTGCGGCCGTTGCAAGAGCATGGGAAGAAATCGGAGACGAAATTGGGTACGATGGTAAGTTCAGCCTTTTGATTCATTCACTTGGTATCGCGCGTAATTAATAATGCTACACATTGTGGGAGACTACAGTTCCTCATGGGGTTGTGGGTTACAAGTCAAGGGGCTTGTAAGCTCTTTGGGGTAAGTGGACTCCATAAGTTCAGAGGCGAGAAAAATGATGTCTTTTTTTTTTTTTTAGCAATGACGCAGCCCCCATGAGATTGTAAGCCAGGTGGTAAATGGTGTGAAAGATTAAACTGATGTTACGTGTACCTGACACTATGACAAAAGGAAGCGTCATGCTTCTACCCTATAAAATATTTTTTTTAATAATGAATTCTGTTTTGGTACATTATTAGTGTATGATGAGTCCAATAGTGTAATTGTATCGTGCATTCTGGTAATGAAGCAATACACGCACAGTGTACCTAATTACACTAATCGTTAACTGGACAGGGAAGAGTTTGGGGACGTTCAAATATAATCTTATACCTTTTTTGGGAGTTTTTGACCCCCCCCCCCTTTCTTACAATTTTCTTACATTTGCTTCTCCCCCCCCCCCCCCCCCCAAATCCCGTAACATTACAATAATACATGTAATAATTCTACATTGCACACGTACTCTTTCTTACAAATGAGGGAAAAATGAGACTCATGTCAAAGTCAACGTCAAAACTGCCTTAGATTTGTTATCATCAACAAAGGGGTTTTTCATCATATAAATGTCAAAGATATTTCTAAAAACAGCGGCATCTGCTGAGCTATCTTGAAAATCCGGGTCTTGTTCTCCTCTTCCTCCACGTCCATTTCTTCCTCCATCCTGTGCAAAGCCCTGTGTCTCTTCAGTGCAGCATTGCTTGGAAAATACTATTCCTTTTTATATTCTCACCTCACAAAAGTGTAATATTACATTGGTTCAAGACTCCCCCCCCCCCCCCCCGTTTCTTACATACAGGAGCCAAACACCACCCCCACCCCCCCCCCCCTCCGAGGCGTAAGATTATATTTGAACGTCCCCTTTCGCGCGTCCCAACCACCCAGACGGTTAATTCCTATAGCCAACCCTAAAGCTACACATGTATTCCGAATCCTATCCCATCCCCAGCACTACCCCTTATCCCTTCAACCAGGAACAAAAAGAAAATACACGCGTATTGGGACATCCTGTGAAGAATTGTAAAAATTCAAAGTGGTCTTGACATACGGAACTCTTTTCTCTGGACAATTAAATCTGGTTAGTTGTGTGTGCGTCCAAGTGTCTTCATGGGTTGAAGACATTGCCCGGTCGGACGAATGTGTAATTTGTTAACAGTACCGGTAGGCCCTACAGTAAACACAGTGTTCTGAGACCGAAGGGCGAGGTAAAATGTGTAAGGTACAGTGCCTCATTAATTGGTAGGTATTGTAAAACAGATCTATGTAAGCAAATGATGGTATATTTGCACAAGGGTGCAGAAGTTGTGATTATATCCAAAAGAACGTCAGAGCATTTCCTTGTGGTCTTCAACATGTTTGGTAAGGTACATGTACATTATACATGATGAATCGGAAACATGTCCGTAGGTAGCCTATCCAAAACTTCCCGGCGGTCTTCTCTCTCTCTCTCTCTCTCTCTCTCTCTCTCTCTCTCTCTCTCTCTCTCTCTCTCTCTCTCTCTCTCTCTCTCTCTGACTCAGTCCGTTTGTCTGTCCCTGTCAGTGTCTCTCTCATTCTACCCCTCCTCTCTCTTCTCCGCTCCCTCTCTGTGCCCTCTTAACCGCAGATTAGTGTGCGAATTTCCCAGATTTGCATTCTCCTTAGCTGCTTACCAGTGATCACAAGAGTGTCCAGATCAAGCAGCGTTCATTTTATAATAAGTTTCATATGAATAAAATGTGGTATGTAGCTTGTTCGTAACACATACAATTTTAGTCTGAACTTACGGATTACAATTTTTTTTTTGTTTGTTTGTCTTTTCCAGCCGTAACATGTAAGAAACGATGGATTGCTATCAAGGATTACTTCGTGAAACGGTATAAAGAAAGAGTAAACCCAAAGTATGGCCCGTCGATGTGCAAAAAGAGGAAGTGGCATCTGTATGATCACCTGGCGTTTCTCATTCCATGGTATCATCGTCATCGATCTCAACCGGATGGCCATTATGTCTATGAGGAACCGATCAATTTACCTATTAACAAATTTGAAACAGATGAGGCTGAGACTCAATCGGAAATCGCTTTCTCGGAAAATGAAAGTTGTGGATCTCCAAAATTAAGGGACGAAATTGTAAAAGCCACGAACAAACAACATTCGGGACTGGAAGTGGAAACTGTCAGGATTCATGAACCCGATACAGTTATTGATGACAACGAACTATTTTTAAGGAGTCTTTTACCATCCATAAGAAGTTTAGGCATGCTCAAGGCCTTTGAATTTCGCTACGAAGTGCATGGATTACTATTGAAATACCTGAAACAAAATGATACCAAAGCCTGCCAGACGAATGAAGAAACGAATTCGTCTCACTGAACGCCACACTTTTTTGTTCTCCACCCCGGAATTCTTCTCATTGCACCACGTAGTGGCATAATGGTTTTTCGACCGGATTCTCGCCAGAGCACTTGATTCAAGACTTCTTCATGCCGTCAGACCCAGGGACGTTCCTGATGCTCCCAGTGCCATACAGACCCCAGATCTGAATTTTCTCACGCCACCAGATTCCAGTTCGTTTCCGTCTTCCAGATTTTCTTCATTCTACCAGTTCTCAATTTACCACAGCCTACCAGATCCCAATTCTCTTCAGTCTTCCAGATTCCATTTTTCTGTCGCCTTTCAAAGTCCAGTTCTATTCAGCCCGTGGACAGCTGTTTTTTGTTGTTGTTGTTGTTTTTTTCAGCTGCCGTATCCCATGTTCTCCAGCGTACATGACCGTTTTGGGGTTTTTTTTTCTGCCTTCCCGAATGTTTTTCCATCACATCCCACTTTTCTTCGATTCACAAGGACTCACTTTTCTTCAGCCCACAAGACCACACTTTGGTCAGTCCACGGGATCCCGACTGTAACACCACATCTCGGCGTTTTCCAGCCCGTCATCCTTAATTAAAACTCAGTTGCAACCGCCAGTGACTGTTCATCAGCTACTCACGATGACTATAAATTAACAGTTATTCGGTAAAGGTACATGAATTATTGTGAGTAGGCCTATGTTTGGTATTATTTGCAGATCTTGTTTTTAAAATACATGAACACAAACTGCAGGTTTGTCCATGCATTGATTTTTGTGCCATTCATTAAACTCTCTCTCTCTCTCTCTCTCTCTCTCTCTCTCTCTCTCTCTCTCTCTCTCTCTCTCTCTCTCTCTCTCTCTCTCTCTCTCTCTCTCTCTCTCTCTCCCTCTCACTCTCTCTCTCTCTCTCTCTCTCTCTCTATCTCATTGCTGATGTGATAGTCATAAATGGGTGAGTGCAGGTTATAGCTTTAACCTCGAATATCCTGACCTCGAGTTTGCCCCAACTGTCAATTTTCTCACTTTCCTGCCACAATACGTGTATTCCTGTTGATTCATTCATAAAATAATTTCTTATTGTAGAGCTACCGGGCCGGCTCGTTATTTCAGTCATAAACAAGGATAAAAAAAAAAAACTGCTTGCCGGGCGCAAATATGACTTCCTTTCATCCGTCAGTTCGTTGTCACTTGTCCGCTAAATGAGTCAAAATGCACTTGAAATACAAAGGAGAAAAATAGACTTGAATAAAATTAATGACTGTGTTCCGGTCCTTTATTTCCGTCTATTTAACACAAGCGTGTTCTTTATAAGGAATATTAGATTTGTGTGAATTTTCAGAACAGTGGATTCTCCAAATATCACGATGACGTGGTTCGTGGCTTTTGGCCTCAACAGCATAAGCGAAGTCTACTACCAGGACAGGTGAACTGGCATTGTGGTCTACCCTGCCTCTTGCCCAGAAGCGCTGCAGCTTTCTCCCTCTTGTCCAGAAACACTGTCCCCGGGCTCATCGCATTGGAGGCCTCACGTTTGTAGACTGCAGCATCTGCGCTTTGCGTGTCTGCAAAAAGAAACAAAAAGACATGAGTAATTTAAACAGAAAATCTTTGTGCTGAAATTCCGGAGGGATGTACCGGTAAAGATAGGTTTTCACGTGAATGGAATATAGAATTTATGGCAACGGAAACGTCAAAAACCATTCAAGTAGTGAAATAGACGAGACAGAATGTTTTCATGCCTACGGAAGCGCCGTTTCCAAACACATGGAAACACTCTTGTCTGTTTACTGCTTGATGGATTTTTGACGCTGCCGTTTCCCTTTCGCCACACACGAAAATACGGCTTTAGTGGTGCTGATTTACTCACTCACCAGTGTCACGGCTTTCGTGTGCACTTTGAGCACACATGGACGACATTTAAACACAAGTACATGTAATAAGGTTATTAATTGCACACCTTAAGAATTTCACAGGCAGACAGATAGCAATATAGATACATGTACATGTAATAATTGATGTAGACAGACAGAAAGACAGACAAATTATGGCAAACAGGAAAAGTGGTTTAACCTCGAGTAAGAAATAATACCAAACGATGCAATAAAACTCGAAGGGAAAGAGAAGACAAATCGAGCTTTCGGCATACATGTACTTACCTTCGTCAGGACAAAAAATAAAAAAAAACCGCTAAAGAATGGAAAATTTAATCAATAAAACAATTAAGCAAATAAATTTTTTTTTACAAAATATAGACATGTAAAAATCAATGCGAATATGACTATGAGTACTCAGCTGCGAGTCCACACTTGGATTGTCGGAGGACAGCACAGACAGACAGACAGATCTACTTTTTATAAAGAAATTCAATTCAAAAACAATGCAGAGTCCCGTGGATTGTGATATTTCATTTTCTCTTTTTTTTTTAAATAAAAATTTCCATCATGTATAATGAAGGTAGCCTAAGTTACTGTTGTGTCATGTGTGGAAGTGTGACTTCGAGTAGCCAGTGCAGTAGGAAAACATTTATATAAGGTATTGCAGAGAGGCTAAAACCGCATTTCAGTTACAATTAATGAATTATATAAAAAAAATATACATGTAATTTTAAAGGAGCTACATGATCAATATTACCGTAGCGAGAAACCGGTAGCCCAAATAATGTTTCAGGGCTGGGGTTTGGTTATGAAGGCTACACATGTAGCACCAATAAACACTCCCTTTTATATTGTGTGACCTTATGTAGCCTCCATGAGTACATGTAGTTTGATTATTAAGGCTATATGTAGCCTATTATAAGGTCACTAAATTTTAAAACCTACGTCATCAATCACACTCACAGCAAGAAAACATCTTTGGTCTATCCCAGTCTAACCGATTGCATGTTATCCTGAACCTAATGATGTACCAAGATCATAGGGGTACGCTGGAAGAATACTACTACTAGCTCTTTGTCTGCCATGGATATTTCCACACTTGCCGACACAGGAGGACAATAGTGGGGAGATGAATGAAGACTATACAGCGCATTTATTAATAGAAAGTTTACTTTCTTTCCTTCCCGAAACAAAATAGCCTAGCATTCTTCGATCTTGTGTACTGATACATTGGTGACTGGCACACATGTGACCAGAGGAAGAACCGATATGATTGGCACACAAAGAGCTAGAATGGTCATTGTATTGCCTCCTGCCCGGGGACCATTTTTTCTTTGGTAAAATGTGAGCGAAATACTGTTGATTATATTATATTATTGCTTTTGTTAGAGGACGGTAGTGTTTTAAATAATAAGCCATAGAAGAACAGTGAATCATCAGTTGCCCTGTCTGGAACAGACATTAGCGATCATGGCTCTCCACTCGGATCTGTCATCAGCCAACCTCAAGAAGGAGTTGTTGTCGTGACGTTTATTTGTTATCCACGAATTAAGACTTTCAGTGAACGTTTTTCTCTGTCTACTCTACCCCCTGCTTTTCCCTGCCTTCGATCTTCACTGTGACTGCTAGATGTTCGAGGGTCCTGAGGCGACAGATGTGTCCTAGAAATTTCAGTTGCCTCTGTCTTATTCATTATTCACATTGTATTAATTAATGATCTTTTCAGATTCGAGTCTCCCAATACTGACTCATTTGGTTTTTTTCTCCATCCATGATATTCTCAATATTCATCTAATAAACCACATCTCTGCTGCTTCTAGTTTCCTCTCCATTTCTTTGTTCAGTGTGCACATTCACATCCGTATAAAAGCACTGACCACACATACATGTATGTTTTCAAGACTCTGATTTTAGTGGTCGTTGATCATATATTTCTGTTCATTAATATTGGTCTCATTTTTTAGAATGAATCTTTGGCCATTATTATTCTTTTCTTTATTTAACTTATGCTCCTACCATCTGATGTTATCAAATAAGAGCAGTGAATACAATTCATTATTTTCTGTCTTTGGTGTTGTAATCAGACTACGCTCCTTTAACAACCGCCGCTTAATATCAGAAAGTAAAGATCTATGTATAGAGAGATCTCACTTCAGCCAAATTGCAAAACTAGGCCGCTGCGGTAAACAAGAAATTGAAGTTTTAGTTTCATTACATGTATTTATTTATTTCTATATTTAATTTAATTTTTATTAATTTTGTCAATCTCCATCTGTTATCCCTGCAATCTTTTCAATTTAAATTCAATACATGTGCATGTATATTATATATATTTCTTTTCAAATTCATACGTTCGTGCCAAGTTCATAATCTAGCGAACTGCAGAACAAAACCAGGAAACTATGCGCTTTTCGCCTTAATTCCTTAAGATAGTACACGTTGCAGTTTGCGATGGATGAAGAAAACTATAGGTGTTCGTAGTGACTGAGTGAGCACGGCCACGACAATTTTAAAACTTTCCCACGCGCCATTCTTAACAAACATTCTTAGTTTTTCTCTTTGACGAAATATTATAAAAACCACAGAAAACTGTGGGGTCGCAGCAGGACTATAAGCAATGTCAAAAACGGGCACATTAGTTTTTCTCTTGTCCATGTTTTTGCCGCGTATGACGTTTAAAGCGTGCGTGTTCACCAAACGAACGGCCCAGTGCGCACACATCGTGTCTAAGAATTACAGAAGTGCACAGACTCCAGTGATGGGAGTAAATATATTAGTAAGTGCGTTACTGCAGTTTGAAAAATACCAGTAAACACGAGCAAAGTTTGGAAGATTGAACGAAATTTGTAAAATTAGGTTTATCCTGCCATTGCCGGGTACCCCAGCTACTTAACTATAACACTTAAATTTTCTCTTGTACCCATGTTTGAAGAAAATTAATTAAAACCCATACCCCGCGCGCTACCCGTAAAGCCCGCTGCACGGTCAGTGACCTTACTCACGGAGAATCTTATCTGGGGTCACTGACCCGTGCCGCTATGCGATGACCACAAACGCTGTCCACGTGGTTCGGTTTTTATTGATCGGTATGAAAACATTCGCTGCTATGCCTTATCACGCTTAATAATGAATTAACCAGCAAAACCTTAGTCTGTCAGTCTCTAACAAATGATTTGACTTATGATTCCAAACTGACAGCTGTAGTTTTCGTGAGAACGAAGCATGATAACTAGCCACGCCCTCTCAAGCCCTACACAAATGGTTTCATTCTGATTGACACATAAACCAATGTGGGCATTTGGGGCAAAGATTATTTCAGAGCTTGTTTCTGATTGGTTCTTAGATACAGACAACTCCAGATGGTGGTCAGCTTGTGAGAAAATGAGATAATATTGCAAATTTGTTGAGCAACAGTTTGCATGTCGATGTTACATCTTTTGATAGTGTGGGGAGAGCCTTTGAAAGCTTAGTCTTTGTGATTCCGACCAGTGGTTCACTGGTTAACATGTCCATGTCACAATGCGTTTGATTTAGAAGAGATACAGTGAACAATAACACGGTGGTTACGTCTCAAAAAGGTCAGTGACCTGATGCGTGAAAATACGGCTTGCGCGTGGCGCGGTCAGCTTGACCTTCCCAACTTTTGTCGCCCGTGCGGCGCAAGCGCTTGCGAGTAAATACCGACAATTGCCGCCCCTCGCAGGGTGAGGGTTAAGAGAGCTCAGGTAGCACATTTTAACCAATTTAATGTAAAAAAGATACAATGTATTATGTTCCATACCGAACTGTACTAGAAACCGAAGTAAACTAGACTCTAGTACTAGAGACGGTCACATTTGATGACACCGCGAACATTCTGCACAGTGCTGTTATTGTTAAAGGAACACTGCAGTTCTACAACTGAAAGCCACAAAGACTGCTGAGGTTACGGACTATAGAATCCAGTATTTAACAGGTCCCACCTTACCTGTTGTAGTGGAGACATCGGAGGTGCAGAAGGCCAACAGCACCAGAGCTACGACTACACTTTGACCAGAAAACATCGTGTCCACTTCAAGTCTCAAACACTGAATTGGAGAATTAGAATGCCAGCCGGTGAATCTTTGGGTGAAAAACAGATACATATGAATATAAATATAATTTAATTAATAATACATGTACAGGGACATCAACATCATCATTCTTTCGATAAGCGTTCAATTTTGAGTACCATGTACATGCAATTTCCTTACCAACGAGGCGTGTATTGCGTCCGCACATGCAAGATCAGTAAGAAGACTGCATGACAAACGTTCGACGTGGCGCAATTTCAGATGCTGACCGACTACAAAGACATATCATGTGTTCTAATTAGAATTTCAAAATGTGTTGATGCCAGTTATCCCCCCCCCTCCCCCCCCCCCCCCCCCACTTAATGTCAAACTGTCAAAGGAATAAAGTCATGATTGTTTTACATGAACTAAACACAGATTACGACAAAACAACTCGGATCATGACACAAGCACACAGTATTACCAGTTCTAAAGCAGGGTTTTCATGTGTACGGCAACGGAAACGTCAAAAACACTTCAAGTAGTGAAACAGAAAGAATGGTTTCATGTGTCGTTTCCGTACACGTGGAAACACTTTTTCTTTTTATTACTTAATGAATTTTTGACGTTTCCCTTTTCATACACATGAAAACACGGCTAAAAGCTGGTTTTTCTTGTGTACGGAAAAAGGCACCGGAAACCATCAAATACCCTTCAAGTAGTAAAATAGAAAGAATGGTTGCAAGTGCCGTTTCTGTATCCGAGGAAACACTCTTTCTTTTTACTACTTAACGGATTTTTAACGTTTCCGTTGGCGTTTCCGTTTCAGTACACATGAAGACCCGGCTTAAAGCGTTTTGTCACGTTCTGATTTTCTTTGAATAACTTCGTTTTTGCATAATAATATATATATATATAGTAATATCTACTTTCAATTTTCAAGCAGATCTACGTCTATTCAAAGGGGTGACATGACAAAGAAGTGACATAAATACCGTATCAAAGGACTAACTCTTAATAAAGTGAAAAACAAATATCCTAAAAGAGTGACATATCAAAGGTCTAATACCTAGAACAAAGAACCCCTAAGAACAAGTGCGGGGGCAGGCATCACCCGCGCCTTGTGAAAAGGGTCTCAGCCACCCGCACATGAGTGTCATGAGGGAAAGGGGTCTGTTAAGACATTCGTTGAAAAGATCCCATTCCAACTATGTGCGGAATCTGGTCGGCAAAAGACCCCAAAACGGGCCTCCTCGGTGCATCTCGCCCGGGCGCGGACAACACCCGCCTTCCGCGCCGCGTGAAAAGTCCCTTTTAAAACATCAGCCGTTTGTTTGCACCGACCCGCAGGTAAGCCCGGGCGGGCGCGGGGTGTGTGTGAAAGGGGTCACGTATGTACTTCTAGTACATGTACCACCTGAAGCTTAAGTGGTCCTGTCCACAGCATCCGCTCCGCTATTTTTTTTTTTACGGAAAATGACCTATGAAAATAAAACACTCTTTGTCTCTATAGCAGTGAGGAGCGGGACAGATGCTGTAGACCAGTATAAAGAGGTAAAGAGCATTTTAGTTTTTCTTAGGTCATTTTTGGAAAAAATAGCGGAGCGGATGCTGTGGACAAGACCACTTACGTCGGGAAATCAACAACCTGAAATATAGAGTCTACGTCTCTGAAGAGCCGAAAGCGCCTGAACTTTACAGTCTTAAACAAAAGGTGGGGCGAGAGCAATAATGCATTATTACTGAAGGAATACACTAAGGTGCCACCCATAAATTACCCAGCCAGAATGCTTACGTCAATCAGACGTAGGTTTGTACAGGGTTTCCGTAGGGTTGGTAGATTAGCATAGGGGTGGATTTGCTGCATCAGACCGGGACGTCGGCCCTATGTCGTAACCAGCTAATCCACGTGGGAACGATGTCATTCCTATGTGCAAACGGCGTCAATCCTACGCGTCGCATTTCGGTGGGGCTGCTGGCTGGGTATCTACGCTCGGGGGGAGGGGGTTGCGCTCCCATCCCAGGGTATGAAAAGTGTACGTAGGTGGGGGTGTGTGCGCTCTCAGGGTATGAAAAGTGCACGTGGATGTGTGTGCTCCCAGGGTATGAAAAGTGTACTTAGGAGCGAGGGGCGGTTTCCGAGGAACGGAGTAAACTTTTCAGGTATGGTAATGAGTAAAGAAATTTGGTTTTACGTGTCTTTACTTTCATAATCACTATACATAAAATGCGATTATAGGCTTATTACAATCATGTAGTTATTTCTATCTCATGATACAGTCCAACAGTCTAGATGCCAGATGCCATTTGAGGTTTTAAAACATTAAGGCCTTAGCAAGGACAGTCACTTTGATAATGGTCGTACGCCCCTGCGAAAGGGGTGGGGTGGAGGGGGGGGGTGGAGGTTAAACTTGAAATCAAGCATTTAAACGTCCAAAAAGGGGTGGGAGTGTGGGGAAGAGCGATCGAAAATCTCCAAAATCTTACGTGGGTACTTTATAGATAATGGATAGCCCCGGAAAAACTCAGAATCATAATACATTGTACATCTACGCGTTTTTTTAATTGTGCAAGAAGTTCCATTTGAAATTTAAGAAACTCAGTGCTGTCTTCAGTAATTTCGACCTCCTTGCCTCGACTGACCTAATCAAATAAGATAAGATCCAACGATTTCATTAAATCTATATTTTAGAATCCAATTAAAGATAAGTTTCAAAATGTAATTAAATTTGAATTTTAGAATTTAATTAAATGTAGTGTGTGCAATTTACATATTTAATTAATTATAAAATGGAATATAACTCCTGACAATCGACTTTATTACTTTAGTAATCAAATAACAGAAAGATTTGATTTTGCCAAACAAAGAGTCAGTCAGTAAAATAGACAGTATATTAATTATTATTTCCCATTCAGCCCGGCACAGACCCGTTATTTGTCTGAGATTTCCCTCCCCCCTTCCCCCCTTCCCTCAATCTCCACCCCCACCCCTTCCGAGGCGTCCCAAATTGAAGAGCTTTTTTTGTTTTGTTCTGTTTTGTTTTGTTTTTTTCAAAACTGGATACCGGTAAGTCAAATTTTGCGTGAGTTATGGCCCCTTTCAGATAATCATTCAAAATGAGTGCAAGACATAGAGTTGGTGCGTGGCCTTGTAGTTACGAAGGCCACGGTTGGTGTTCGGGTAAAACTTCCAATGTCCCGTTTTGATCTATGTTCGGACTTATCCACTTTTGGAAAGAAGCTCTTCAATTGCCGAAGAGCTTCCAATACAAAGTAAATTCGGGCCACACATGATGATAAACACGATTCCCCAAGAATTGAGATACTAAAATATATTATTATTTTAGGAAGCATTTATTATTACCAGTGAGACATTTAACAATAATAATAATAATAATAAGACACAGCGGTTATATAACAACCCAGTGAACAACCAGGCTGTAAGCGCTTTACAACATTTATATCATATAATCACACACACAATACACAGGCCTACTCGGGAAAAGAAAAATTGACATTCAGAGTGTAAAAATATGATGTCTCTTCAGCTCATGTTTAAAAGTCATAAAAATGTTCAGTCTCTCTCAAAGACAGAGGCAGAGAATTCCAAAATCTGAGGCCCTTGATAAGAGAAAGATTTTTCACCCATGGTCTTAAGCTGGCCCCGCGGAAAATTGTGTTCGGTCTAAAATTGTAAAAATTGCGGCCACATTGCGGTAAATGATGAAAAGGCTAATTTGAACTGTATTGTAAGTACAGTGTAGGCTTCTGTATCAGCACATGCAGGCCATATGTATTTCTTATTTATTCTGATCTTGGAATGATCGGAAGAAAATCAAAAGCTGTGGGGCTGAATAACTTAATAATGATTTTAATTTTTATAATCAGTGTTTCTGTTAGAATGTGATTGACTGAGAAAAAAAAGTTACGGATACTCTTTTTTCACTTTCTGTATCTAAGGCTAATCTATTCTTTTTTTTTTTTCTTCCAGTTCCAGAGAGGAGTGAACTTTGTCACTGTCAGGAGTGGGTAGCTATATGTTTGCTGCCGCTAACATCCTATAACATCCCAATTATCCAAGGCTGACCACCCTGCTGTTAGGGAATTTGTACAGAAGGGAGTGGTTAATGGTGGCTCATTGTTTTGTAAAGCACGTAAGGCCCACGCAGTAGGGAGGGGGCCTGCTATTTAAATAATAAAATATGTGTATTTTTGTTCATTCATGAACGCAATTTTTTTGGTGCAATTTTTACTGTTTTTTGCATGCAATTTTTGCCATTCCGAATGCATTTTTTAAAATTTCAAAATGCAATATTCCGCGGGGCCAGCTTAAGGGACACCTTGGGAATTTTAAACTTTTTAGTGTCTGCAGATGATCTAAGATGTCGTGATGGTACATAGGAGGTCGAAAGAGCATTTAAATAAGTTGGTGCGTTTTTATACATAAAAAAATTTGTGACACAGGGTAGCCAGCTTATGGCTATACTTTATTCGTTTTTCTGCCGGTAGCCAGTGCAAACACTGCAAGTAGAGCTTGGTGCATGATCTCTTTTCCTTTTAACGTCCAGACGTCATCAACTCCACAAAGATCTTCAATTAATGCACTCCGTTTATTTTGAGCACATAACCTTTTAAGGTCTTACGGTCTACCCGTAACTGGAATGATTACCGAATCCAGAAAAACGCTCAAGCCTTTTAATGGGACACTAGAGGAAAAGATATTAAAAATTGTAAACTTGAAAGAAAGATTACTAAAGCTGGGTTTTCACGTGTACGGAAACGGAAACGGCAAAAAAAAAATCCATCAAGTAGTAAAAAGAAAGAGTGTTTCTATGTGTACGGAAATGACGTTTTCGTACACATGAAAACATTCTTTCTATTTCACTACTTGACGGTTTTTTGACGTTTCCGTCTCCGTTTCAGTTTCCGTACACATGAAAGCCAAGCTTAGCCCTATCCCCAAATTCCAAACCTATTATCAAACCTGTCAGTAACCCTTAGTCCTATCAGACACTTACTCTTCAACTCCACATAACCGGACATAACATGTATACATGTAATATATGTACATCGGTATACCTCCATCGTATTCAGTTTACCTGTAATAACTTTTCTAAAGCTACCTGTGAAACGGATGTTATATTAGTCTCGGGAGGATGTCGGTGGCTCCGCCTCTGAATTGCAAAAACATGTCACCCGTTTAAGAGGTTTTCATTCCATTGAGGACATGTGCGTGTTTATTACGCCGAGTGCCGTGTCGCATGTCACCGAATTGCTGTGTCAAGTAGCCTAATGTACAGCCTGCCTTCATAACTGCCTATTCAGTTCCGTTGTTCGGGTGAGACTTTCTCAGTGTTCATTTTAAGGACAGAAGAAGATTCGGTCTGCCGGATTCTGTGACATCTCGGAAGGTCTAGAAACATCTGGATTTTGTTTCGAGAACTGTGGTTTTAATTGATTCAAATTTTCGTGGATACGTATTGGAAATTGGTGTGTTGTAGTTCAACAACGACTGTGTATTCAAAGGTAAGTAAGTGCTTTATTTAGAACTTTATTTAGAACTGGTGGTAGATCTAAATATTGGTCTAATATTAATGAAGATCATTTATACAGCGCCCAATCCAAACAATTTGCTCTAGGCGCTTTACAGATAGTCTTGTTCTCTCCGTCTGCAACTCACCCCCTCTCTCTCTCTCTCTTTCCCTCCTTCTCTCTCTCTCTCCCTCTATTTCTCTATCCCAAACACAATCTATTGCATAGCCTAACTCTAATGCGAGACATTCATTGTATACATGGACACACACACAACATCAGAAATTAAACAATAAAACAGCAAAAATAAAGTGAACTGAGAAAGTAAATGGATTGGGAATAAGGCTTCACGACTGAAAGTGGGTTTTTTGGTGTTTTTTTACAGGTGGGTTTTCAGACCAGTTTTGAAATTTGACTCGGTGAATGACTCGTTTAGTTACGGGGCCATTCATATTGTTGTACAGGTAGTGCCTTTAATTTTGGCGAGTTTGATCCCATCTCCCTCTTGTATGCTTGTCAGACCCTTGGTTTCAACCCCCTGTCCTTTTTGTAAGAACCATTAAAATGTTGAATGTATTTGATAGAGCCTTGGTATTTTGAAACTTAAACATGGCTTTTTCCACGGACCATTTAAATGCGTCATTAAAAACATGGATCTAGATCTAGCCTGGATTGGATTAGTATTTTGTAAGTAAAATCTCACGTCTAATTTGGTTGAAAACGTGTGAGTAAAACTAAACTGTTTCAGTCATTACCATACGCTTTTTGGGGGTGGGGTGGGAAAGTACGTACTTTGTGGACGGCCCTAGACCAAAAGACTAGATTTATGGCAGCCGAAAGCGGCAGCCCGTCATTTCCACCCAGCTAACATACGGAAAGCCGACGTGTAAGTTCAAGTTTGCCCATAGAAAAGACGTCATTTTGAAGAAGCTGAAGAATCTAATAAGACTTTGGTGACGAAGGTTCCCGACTTAGGTCCTACCCTGCTTCTCTAAGCTGAAACTTGGCCGTCTCCCAGCAAGAATCCTACGTCAATCCGATATAGATTTTCGCAGGATTGATGGGATTACCATAGGGGCGGGTTCCCTACGTCAAACCGACATGGGCGCGATGTCGTAACCAGCGGATCTATGTAGGAACGACACCATTCCTGTGTGCAAATTTGACGTCCATCCTATGTGGATCCGCTGGTTACGACATCTTGCCTGGGTCAGTTTATTGTAGGGAATCAGCCCCTAAGGTAATCCTACCAACCTTACGGAAATCCTGTACGAAAGCTACGTCGGACGAACGTGAGGATGCTGGCTGGGTTTAAGCACACTCCTTACCCCCCCCCCCCACCCACCCACCTTTTCCCCCATCCCGCTCCATAGGGACAAGGACAAAGGCCAAAAAAGTTCAGAACCATCTTTGTCTTCTCAAATTCGAACCAGATCTATCTATGCGTATGAATTCATATGATTTTTATAATGTTCAAGGTGTGTTGATAAAACATTCCTTTTAAAATGAAAAACAACTTGAGATGGCCTACCCAGCCCGCTGTCTCAGAATGGATGAATCAGTGTATATATATATATATATCAGTACTGTGGTCTTGGAAATCGGAGGCCCGCTCCCGTCAAGGCTACAATACGCATACCACTGCAGAAATTCTTCTCATACACGTGGCATAAATACCGTATCACAGGCTTGGTTTGGGCTGAAGATCTCCAAAACACGAGCGCTGGTAAAAATATGAAGTTGAAGAAATCTAAAAAGACTTTGGTGACATACGGTATTACAGGCTTGGTTTGGGTCTGAAGATCTACAATCTAAAACACGAACGCTGGTAAAAATGTGAGTGTGCATGAGAAAACCCACAATATGTCGACAGCTGATTTTGAGAAAAACGGCTTTGAAGTGAAAATATGGGTCCGACACAAACTTCCAACTTGGCTGTTGTTTAGGGGACCGTGGCATGTTACAGGGTAAACTGTAGACGAGCAGTGAACACTACTCACTATGATCTCTATAAAGGCTTTGTAATTAGTCTACGGTCTCCTAACAAGATCCAAAAACGTCCGACTTGGCTGTTGTTTAGGGGACCGTGGCATGTTACAGGGTAAACTGTATATGAGCAGTGAACACTACTCACTATGATCGCTTTACCGGCTTAGTTATTAGACTACGGTCTCCTAACAGCAATTACTCCAATATTAATGGGTCAATTAGCTATTGCCACTTTTAGGATTAAATGCCGTTGTCTCAAAATCTTGTTTTAGGGGTGTCACTGACTTCAATTTATCAGAAATGTCTTGTCTTTTATTATATGTGTGATGTTTCCACTTTCTCTCACTCTTCCTCTCACTAACTTTCTTCTGACACCAGCCGTGATAGGCACGGCACAAACACACTATCTCTCTTCTATAAGTTATAACAAACGATATCTGTATTGCTTATCTATACAATAATTATTAATTCATTCAATAATAATAGGAACATAGGTCATACAATTTCACGTGAATTTCGATGGAATGAAATCAATGCAAATCAGTACATGATAATTAAAAGGCTTCGTAATATTCAATTCCTAGCACATTTTATAAAACACATGGGTGCATTCAGCATAAGGAAACCTCTCCTTTAGGGGTGTATGGCGCTATCTGGGCACTGGTTCTTCCTCTCTACTCTGGCTTGACTGCGCAGTTAGATCAACAGGTATCGGCAGGTACCAATAGGTCGGGAAACCAAGAAGCCACGATGTCGTTAATCAAAGGACAAGAAGTTGAGAAACCAAGAAGGTGTTGTTCTTCCTCCTCTGTAGAAAAACAATCGCAACTTCCTAATCTACTGCTGGAAGGCATGACTTCCATACTTACTCCATGACGGATATTCATCATTAATACTTTTAACCGCTGACACTGTTATAAGTCAGGCTGCAGCTCCCATACTCCATAGGCTCCCATATAGGCAATAGAATAAACGATCAATACAGTTTTAATGATATTTACAAGTTCCCCACGAAGAATAACGCTCTCTCTAACAGACCCCATCCTATAAGGTTTCGTAACATATATATAACGGCGTTTCCGTGACTCTCTCAGAGGCAGTAGTTATACCAAAGTAAACCCCCTAGATTTAGGTTCTACAAATATGAACATTAAGTAAAATACACATACATCGTACAATTAACTTACCACTCAGCAACAGCTCAAATGCCGACAAGATACCAACGATACCACGCTCTGACAAAGGATGTTTGCGGGTTCCCTGACCTTCCCCACTCACAAGACTAGTACAAAGTTACAGTTGCAGTTGTGGTCTCCTCTTCGGCACGAAGCTGGTGAGTGCTCTCAGCGGTCTGAAGTTGGAAGGAGCGTTCGGGGATTTATACCCAGTCAGGTAGCGTCCCAAGACGCTCACCGAGTGTACATTAGTTATCCTAATAGCCACCCCCGTCGACTCCACGTCAAATACTATTGAAGCATCTCTACCCCCCAAGCAATTCCCAGGTGATCTGATCGTCAAGTACGGCGGTCAAGTAAACACTACCCTTTTCGGGTGTCAAAGCGCTTTCCGTTGTATCCCTTACTTTCCCCCTCTGGCCTACAATAACTCTGTCTCCCCGCCGTCAACTATCTTCCCACGCTAGTTATACCTTGCCAATCTGTCACCCTGTTACAATATGTACAGAACTCAAAATGTCATGTTTTCGACATATTGTGGGTTTTCTCATGCACACTCACAAATATGAAGTTGAAGAAATCTAAAAAGACTGGTAACACACGGTATTACAGGCTTGGTTTGGGGCTGAAAATCTACAGTCTAAAACACGAGCGCTGGTAAAAAATATCAAGCTGAAGGAATCTAAAAAGACTTGGTGACATACGGTATTATAGGCTTCGTTTTGGGCTGAAGATCTACAATCTAAAACATGAACGCTGGTAAAAATATGAAGTTGAAGAAATCTAAAAAGACTTTGGTGACATACAGTATTACAGGCTTGGTTTTGGGCTGAAGATCTACAATCTAAAACACGAGCGCTGCTAAAAAATATCAAGCTGAAGGAATCTAAAAAGACTTTGGTGACATACGGTATTACAGGCTTGGTTTTGAGCTGAAGATCTACAGTCTGGTAAAAAGATCAAGTTGAAGAAGTCTAAAAAACCTTTGGGGGCGAGGGCTCCCGGCAGCGGCTCTACCCTGCTTCTCTAAGCCGAAATTATATTTTCGTCAAATCAGAGATGTAGCATACTTAATGAAAATTAGGTTTCACACGCAGCAAAGCAAACAATCGGTTCAAACTGCAGTTAATAATGCCCAATAATATCATACTTTACAATGATTTTTTTTCCGAATTGCATGTAACAATAAAGAAAACACCCAACACCTCAGTTTTCAACTCTGAAGCAAAACAACAATCTCTGGTCATTAAAATTCGATGCTCTTGTCTTACTAATAGTATTTAAGTCGTTCTTCCAAAGCTTTTTTTTTTTTTTTGTCAAGGACCATGTATGAAAATAAGTTTTTAAAAAAAAGCGAATATATAGATCTCATGTAACTGGCTAGCGTCTCTTCTCATCAAATTTGACAAACATTAAAAAAAGTATTAAAAGGGCCTATAATGAGACTCTCAGTTTAAACAAACAAAGAAACAAAAAAACAAAAAAACAAAAGCCCCAAGATATAGCATTTTGTTCAACTTCTATATAGGCCTACAGTTCAAGTGTTCGTTTTTCTTTGTTGCTATCGAGAAGTTGTGAAATCCAAGTATGATTAAACAGTTTCCTATGAACATCATCATTGTTTTCACAACAAAAAGAAAACCAGCATCATGACAATGAGAAATTAGCTTAAGTCAAGCGTATCTTGAATTCTTTCAAAAACTAGACATGCTAAAGTATTGTGCAAGTGTCTATTAACTGCAACTTTGATTTTTTAAAACAATACATGTATCTATCTATCTATCTATCTATCTATCTATCTATCTATCTATCTATCTATCTATCTATCTATCTATCTATCTATCTATCTATCTATCTATCTATCTATCTATCTATCTATCTATCTATCTAGCTATCTGTCTGTCTGTCTATCTATCTATCTATCTATCTATCTATCTATCTATCTATCTATCTATCTATCTGTCTGTCTATCTATCTATCTATCTATCTATCTATCTATCTATCTATCTATCTATCTATCTATCTATCTATCTATGTATCTATCTATCTAGCTATCTGCCTACCTGTCTGTCTGTCTATCTATCTATCTATCTATCTATCTATCTATCTATCTATCTATCTATCTATCTATCTATCTATCTATCTATCAGTCTGTCTATCTATCTATCTATCTATCTATCAGTCTATCTATCTATTTATCGATCTATCTACCTATCTATCTATCTATCTATCTATCTATCTATCTATCTATCTATCTATCTATCTATCTATCTATCTATCTATCTATCTATCTATCTATCTATCTCTCTATCAGTCTGTCTATCTATCTATCTGTCTATCTATCTATCTATCTATCTATCTATCTATCTATCTATCTATCTATCTATCTATCTATCTATCTATCTATCTATCTATCTATCTATCTATCTATCTATCTATCTATCTATCTGTGTGTGTGTGTGTGTCTAAATTTAGCAAAATCGGGTAAGTCAACTCCTTTCATCCTGATTGGTATGTAATGTGATTTTAAATCATTAGAAAATACCCGTTAAATAAGATTGGGAGGAGGAGATAAGATGGCTGTAATAAATAGTGTTGGGTTTCCCCACTGCAATTTCAGGTTCACTTACAGTAGCCTAGAGATAAAGAAGCGTGGATGTTTCATCAGTGAGATTTTAATGTACGTATGTACTCCTAACAACAACTGAGATTTATGGTACATAGCGTAATGGCTATTTTTAGCGAAAATACGTTTTAATGTTGCAGCCAATCGTATTCTTTAAAAAAAAATACCATTTCAAAAGGAGGTCAAGTTTCGATCTTCGATATGACGAGGTTGTCTCAATGAACAGCGTGAGGTTTCCTCGTGAGAGATCCGGTAGATATTTTGAAAAAAAAAAGGGGGGGGGGGGGGGGGAGAAAACGTGATATTTTGGAAATGAACTTTTTTTTTAATGATCTTGTTACGCGAGTGGAAATCCCTCAAGAACGCATTTCACTGTAAAAACATCAACACAGCGTCTAGGACTTGCGTCGATAAGAAAGAAACAAGAGTTCAGTAAGATACTGCTTTTAGCAACGTCAAAAGAAAGCATTGTTGCGTGTCGCGTGTCGATGTCAGGCCACATCATAGGCGGAACTGAAATGGGGGTGGGGTGCAACAATAATTATGACATTAAAGGTACGGTAATTTCCATGGGGGTGAGGTGAAAGAGTGGGAAAAACGTGCTTGTCTCTTTAATTCAAAACCGTAACTGAAAAGCGTGAGTCACTTTCACAGAACCCCCTCCCTTTCTCCCCCCGTGTACACTTTTCATATACTGGGGGGGGGGGGGGGATCACCCTCCCTCATCCCAGCATACGTCTCGGTCATACCACAATTGTGAGTGTGCATGAGAAAACCCACAATATGTCGAAAACATGACATTTTGAGTTCTGTACATATAATAAAAGACAAGACATTTCTGATAAATTGAAGTCAGTGACACCCCTAAAACAAGATTTTGAGACAACGGCATTTAATCCTAAAAGTGGCAATAGCTAATTGACCCATTAATATTGGAGTAATTGCTGTTAGGAGACCGTAGTCTAATAACTAAGCCGGTAAAGCGATCATAGTGAGTAGTGTTCACTGCTCATATACAGTTTACCCTGTAACATGCCACGGTCCCCTAAACAACAGCCAAGTCGGACGTTTTTGGATCTTGTTAGGAGACCGTAGTCTAATTACAAAGCCTTTATAGAGATCATAGTGAGTAGTGTTCACTGCTCGTCTACAGTTTACCCTGTAACATGCCACGGTCCCCTAAACAACAGCCAAGTTGGAAGTTTGTGTCGGACCCATATTTTCACTTCAAAGCCGTTTTTCTCAAAATCAGCTCTGTCGACATATTGTGGGTTTTCTCATGCACACTCACAATTGCCCAAGTCATGTTTCGGTTGTTGTTTCTGTTGAGAATCAAAGAAAACTGTTTATTTCGAATAAATATAGTGGAGTTGTTAGGGAAGTGTAGTATTTTCATAGCTATACCTTACTGAACGAGTATTTTACATAGCAATCTGTGGTTGAACAATGAACATAACTCAGTACTTTCTCAGTTGGCCTTGTCATTAGAATTCTCTCTCTCTCTCTCTCTCTCCCCCCCCCCCCACCAACAACAGCCTGGAGTGGTGACTTAGGTGGATGTGGGTTTCAGTTTAAAAACTCATTTAAGTCAACCAAATCAAAACAGCGTGGAACAGTGCAAAGTGACTGTCTGATTAGAGTGAACATGTCATAACACCGAAGAACAACAGACAAAAATGACGGAAGCAATTGAGGATTGACGGTGACAATACGTGCTTAATGGCAGGCTTCTATTTGCACATAATTGACACAGATGGCTATGACCAAAAATGACGACCAGTGTCATTTTGAAAGGAATATTGAGTGGGTAAAGTGACACTCAAACTTTATATTATAAAAAAAGAAAAGAAAGAAGGAAGAAAAAAAACCAGATGGAGGGGAAATGAAGTTAATGGTCAAACTGCACCCGAGGTGTGACAGAACATTTCCATCAGGGAACAGAACAGGACACATTTATTTTTATACAAAATCCGACTACTCTGTCCCGTCCCGGATGTGTCTGACAGGTTGCTCTATGGATGACAGAGAAGGGGATGAAGGAATGAAATAAGACAAATCTCTTTCTCTGTCTGTCTGTCTGTCTGTCTGTCTGTCCCTCTCCCCATCAGATTACAAGAAAAAGAAAGTGTATGTAGCAATATTAATCCCCGCCCTTCCCCCCCCCCTATAAAAAAAAAAAAATCTGTTCAGCCTCCTCTCTTTCTTTTTTTTCTCTGTCTCTGTCTCTCTCTCTCTCTCTCTGCCTCCCTCTTTTTTCTTATTTTGTCTCTCTCTTTCTTTTTTCTTCTCTGTCTCTGTCTCTCTTCTCTGTCTCCCTCTTTTTTCTTATTTTGTCTCTGTCTTTCTTTTTTTTCTTCTCTGCCTCTGTCTCTCTCTCTCTCTCTCTCTCTCTCTCTTTCTTCTCTGACTCTCTCTCTCTCTCTCTCTCTCTCCCTCTATGTGTGTTTCTCTTGTCATCAGATGTACACAGACAAGAAAAAGAAATACATGTAACAATGTTAATTATCCCCCCCCCCTCCCTAACCCCCTTTAACCACCTCCTTCTCTGTCCGTCTCTCTCTCTCATATACACCATAGGTTACACCGAAGAAACGGTAAATTAAATGTAAACAACTAAAATATTTCAAATTATTTTTCTCCTCCTCCCTTTCCCCTCCCCTGGTCTATTTAAAAAAAAAATTCCACTCCACCTCCCAAAACACACACACGTATCATAATTTATATAAGGCTTAAAGTGGTCCAAGGAGCTTGCTATGGTCTCGTAATCATATCCCCGTGACAGGGGATAATACTCTGTCTCGGGAAAAACCCAGCTCGTACTCAGTGACGTCAACGACGAATACTTAGCTATCTCCCTTTGCATTCGTAATCCTATCTTTCCTCTCTTCATTTCATTGTCAGATTTTACCCGGATATGACCGTGCCGTCATGCTATTATATTTTTCTTAGAATTGCTCGTGGTCCAATGATTTCCTCGGGAAGTCTGAATTGCGCTGTCATCTTTAATTTTGTGTTTATTCCTGTAACACATGGCACACTACAAAAGCCCAGGGGCCCTGCTGTTTACTTTTCATCCACAAACTTACCATTGAGTTTTCACCTCAGCAGTGGTGGACCTACATTTTTGGGACACTGAGGCTTGACCTGTTATGGGGCGCCTTCACAAACTGCAATAATAGGGCAACATCCAACTGTTATGGGACACCTTCGCAAACAGCAATATTAGGGAAACATTCAACCGTTATGAGACCCTTTCACAACCAACAATATTAGGGCAACACCCAACTGTTATGGGACCCTTTCACAACCAGCAATATTAGGACAATATCCAACTGTTATGGGACCCCTTCACAACCAGCAATATTAGGACAATATCCAACTGTTATGGGACCCTTTCACAACCAGCAATATTAGGGCAATATAAAACTGTTATGGGACCCTTTCACAACCAGCAATATTAGGGCAATATAAAACTGTTATGGGACCCTTTCACAACCAGCAATATTAGGGCAATATCCAACTGTTATGGGACCCTTTCACAACCAGCAATATTAGGGCAATATCCAACTGTTATGGGACCCTTTCACAACCAGCAATATTAGGGCAACATCCAACTGTTATGGGACCCTTTCGCAACCAACACTATTAGGGCAACATCCAACTGTTATGGGACCCTTTCACAACCAGCAATATTAGGGCAACATCCAACTGTTATGGGACCCTTTCACAACCAGCAATATTAGGGCAACATCCAACTGTTATGGGACCCTTTCACAACCAGCAATATTAGGGCAACATCCAACTGTTATGGGACCCTTTCGCAGCCAACACTATTAGGGCACATCCAACTGTTACGGGACCCCTTTGCAACCAGCAATATTAGGGCAACATCCAGCTGTTATGGGACCCTTTCACAACCAGCAATATTAGGGCAACATCCAGCTGTTATGGGACCCTTTCACAACCAGCAATATTAGGGCAACATCCAACTGTTATGGGACCCTTTCGCAGCCAACACTATTAGGGCACATCCAACTGTTACGGGACCCCTTTGCAACCAGCAATATTAGGGCAACATTTAACTGTTATGGGACCCTTTCACAACCAGCAATATTAGGGCAACATCCAGCTGTTATGGGACCCTTTCACAACCAGCAATATTAGGGCAACATCCAACTGTTATGGGACCCTTTCGCAGCCAACACTATTAGGGCACATCCAACTGTTACGGGACCCCTTTGCAACCAGCAATATTAGGGCAACATTTAACTGTTGTGGGGCCCCTTCACAACCAGCAAATTTAGGGCAACATCCAAAATTCACTCATGAAAAAAAAAGTTTCTTCAGCCCCTCCCCCCCACCCCCGAATTAGGGGCCTGAAGCTTAAGCTTCATAATTTCATATTAGATCCGCCACTGCACCTAAGACTGACACAATGAAATTGCGATTGACTTCAGATTATAACAGGATAAATACAACATTAAAAGCCCCACTCGCGGCAATGGAAGTACTGACATAGTACACCGCATACCCAGCCGGCATCCCTGCGTCAATCCAACATAAATTTGTACAGGATATCCGTAGGACTGTTGGGATTACAGTAGGTGCGGGTTCCCTACATCAAACTGACGTCGGCACTATGTCATAACCAGCGGATCTACGTAGAAACGATGTCATTCTATGAACAAACGACGACAATCCTACGCGTGATATTTCCATAGGGTACTTGGATGTACTTTATGGGTATTGTGAAACTGTCGTCGCTAACACCATTTTTGTGTATTCTGAGCTGTTTCCAAATTGTAGTTTACATCCTATTTCTTTCCTCGTGGAACTGACAAGACACATTTTTTGGTCACGATCTGACATGGTCTCGTGACTAGAAAGTACAGATGTAAATGTCATTATTGTTTGACACACAACAAAAGAAAACGCCGAGGGCATGTGTGTGTGTGGGTTCAATGGCGATGACTGTATTTTTCTTTCCATTTCTTCCTTCCTGTTATTATTTTTTTGTTTGTTTTTTTCAATGGCTATGGCTGTATGTTTCTTGCTTTGTTTCTTTTAATGACGATGACCTTATTTTTTAAATAATGACAATTGTATTTTTCTTTCTTTCTTTCTTTTTTAAGGCGATGACTATTTTTTCTTTCTTTCCTTTTCCATTCAACTTTTTTTAAAAATGATATTGACTGCATTATTTTTTGTGTAATGACGTTGATTGTATTTTCCTCATTAAACACTTCTTGTGGGCGTTTTGTTTTTGTTTTTTGCTGGTGCTGCTTTTCTTTTACTTCCTGCTCGCATTTTTATCCCCGGTGATAAATTTACATGCAGACGGTGAATAAGTTTCGGTTTTGACCCAGGACGCGAGATGACGAATCGTTAATTGCATCATATCTGCTTTATCTCAGTAACAGTGACCTATATAAATAGTGGCGCATCACTGCTCCGTAATGCCCGAGTGTTAGAGTCAGAGCAATGGTATCTTGAAATGGGAAGTGAATTGGACGTTTTCTTCTCGGGTTAGAAATAATTTATTTTCACATAAAATTTTTAGTCTCTCTCCCCCTAGCTCTTTTCCTCTCTCTCACACTCTGTCTCTGCCTCTTTCCCCCCTCTCCTTCTGCGTCTTTCTCTTCCCCCCCCCCTCCCCCTCAATCTTTTTCTCCGTCTCTCTCCCCACTCTCTCTGGCTCTCTCTCTTTTCCGCCTCTCTCTTTGCCTCTTTCCCCCTCCTTCCCCTCCTCTGTCTTTCTCTTCTCTCTCTCTCACACATTCTCTCTCCCTCTCTCCCTCTAGCTCTCTCCTACTCCCCCCCCTATGTCTCTGCCTCTTTCTCCCCTTTTTCCCTCTTCTCTCCCCCTGTCTTTCTTTCTCTCTCCCTCTCTCCCTCTAGCCCGCTCCCTCTCTCTCTCCGCCTCTGCCTCTTTTCCGCTTCCTCTTCCCTCTCCTTCTGTGCCTCTCTGTTTCTCTCCCTCTCAATCTTTCTCTCCATCTCTCTTCCAGTCCCCACTCTCTCCAGCTCTCTCCCTTTTCCGTCTCTGTCTTTGCCTCTTTCCTCCCCTCCCTCCCCTCCTCTGTCTTTCTCTTTCTCTCTCACACTTTCTCCCCATCTCTCTCCCTCTCCCTCTAGCTCTCTCCTACTCTCTCCCCCCCCATATGTCTCTGCCTCTTTCTCCCTCTCTCTCCTCCTGTCTTTCTTTCTCTCTCTTTCCCCCTCTCTCTCTCCGTCTCTGCTTCTTTTCCCCCTCTCCTTCGGTGTCTCTCCCTCTCAATCTTTCTCTCCATCTCTCTTCCGGTATTCACTATCTCCTCTCTCCCTTTTCCGCCTCTCTCTTTACCTCTTTCTTCGCCTCCCTATCCCCTCCTTTGTCTTTCTCTTTCTCTTTCTCTCTCCCTCGAGTCGCTGCCTCTTTCTCCCCTTTCTCCCTCTGTCTCCTCCTGTCTTTCTTTCTCCCCCTCCCCTTCTCTCTCTCTCCGATATTCAAACTATAGCATCATTTGCATTATTGATTTGCTGCCTACACGTCAAACAGTGAAAGCACACACGATCACAATGATGATAATAATTCAGAATACATTAACAGTCTTCATTGTCATTAATACAGTGTAGTTACTTTTGCTTCTGTCCCGTCAGTGGCAGCGAGAAAATGTTTTTAGAGCTAGGAAATTTGTCATAGTCGAATTAACCATAATAATATCACGTGTTTAGATTATATTGTCAAAAGCATTCAATAGCAGTTATAATATTTTTATTGAATATTTCAGAACTGACCATGTCCAAATTTGGCTTTTTGAGAAAATCGGTCAGTTCTGGCATGTTACCAATTATAAATCCATGGACATCATCATCATCATACTATAAAATGGATCTATAGGGTGAGCATGTAATCACTTAGAACTTCGTGACTATGTGGCCAACAATTATGAAATTCTGAGCGCTGCCTCAATCTTTGACCATAAATTATCCGGCCACATCAATTTCGGACAAAAATTCAGTCTTTAATGTGATCTATTTACGACATGTTGTTTTTTTTTTTGAGCCGCAAAAAAGAGACACATTTTGAGTCAAGTGGAATTGAAAACTGTGATAGGAATTGCATGCTTCATTTCTCTTTACAGTACACATAGCTGTCGGAATCCAACTTTAGCACAAGTGAGTATTCTGCAAGGAATTATGGTGTGACGGTAAAGTCTAATAGTGTTTGCATTGAATCCAGGGGCCGTTATTAATGTGACCTAAACCCAAGTATGTAGATAAGCATCAGGATTTCGCAAAAAGAATTGGTAAAATTTATCTTCCTCTGATTCGCAAGTAAACCTAAACAGCAGTTTAATTAGATTTCCGAGGTCATGTGAAACATTACGGCATAGATATTTATAGACATAATGGAAAACCGCTAGAAATGTCAAATTAATTGGGCTATAATCGGAAAATGGGCCAAAATGGGTGTAGTTAGTTCTGGTCGACAGCCGGTGATATAATATTATTCAGTATGCTATTAAATAGCATGGTAATAATGATGAAGTAGGGGAGACAGCGAAGCAGTTTGCGCTGACACATAATATTGATTTAACCACAAAGCTTTTTATTGCAATGAATGTTCCGTGGCTCAGCAGCTTAATCAATCATGATTAGAGGGGAGGAAAAAGGTAGAAAATGGAAAGATTACGTCATGGCATTACATAGCAAAGCTGTTGTTGAACTTGTCCCACGTGCGAGAGGACGCGAGCTCACCTTTAATCACATGTGACACGCGCATTCTTGTGCGGTGAGTCATAGCTACTGGCTCACTCATTCTTTCTACATTGGTGGGGCAATGAACGTGGTTCTCAGCCTGTACGAGGGACCACACAGCCACCGCCGTTAGTTTTCTTTTGCTAAATACATTAAAAGAAAGAAAGAAAAAAAACAGGTGGGTTCTGAAACAGAAACAGATTTATTGATCGAACTCTGAACATACTTAACACTGTATGTGAAAAGTGAAGCTATGGAATATTAATGTAGGCTACAGATGGACGGGTGGATAGATGGATGGATGGATTGGATGGATGGATGGATGGATGGATGGATGGATGGATGGATGGATGGATGGATGGGTGGACGGATGGATGGATGAATTGGATAGATGGATGAGTGGCTAGATGGATGAGTGGCTAGATGTATGTATGTATGTATGTATGTATGTATGTATGTATGTATGTATGTATGTATGTATGTATGTATGTATGTATGTATGTATTGTCCGCGGCCGTGGCATTATCCAGGGGTGTCCCTGGAGCTCCATCGTTTTCATCCAAGCCATGGATGCTTGGCTCCGCTGGATGGCTTCACCATACACTGACGTATGCATCCCGAACCCGTGTCAGGCGTACATGGACGACGTGTCGATGACTGCAACCACAGAACATGACATGAAAGCAATGATCACAAAAAGTGAACAATTTATGAACTTTACCGCAATGGAAATTAAGCACAAGAAGTGCGCTGTCCTACATGGACAAAGAACTGGGAACAACTGGTCTAAAAACGATAATACATCAAAAGTGACATTTGAAATTCAGAACGATAAGATTCCTATGTTTGGGAGAGATAAAAAATATACTTACTTAGGTCATGACCTCAACTTAAGCGGAACCTCCCTAAAAGAGCAAATGAAAAAGGCAACAGATAATTTTGAAAATGTTTTAACTAAGATTGAAAACTCAGTCTTACCTTTGGCATACAAAATTGAAGCTGTTAATTCTATGGCTATTTCTAAACTAATCTTTTATTTCAATAACCTATCAATCCCAGATACTGTTTTGCAACACCTAGAGGATTGTATTATCAATTTTGTAAGAAATGTACTAGGACTTAATCAGTCATCGACCCGTTCTTTTGTCTTTGTCCCTTTGAAGACGGGTGGACTGGGAATATTGAAACCATCCACAATGTATTATGTTAAAAGAGTCACCTTTTTACTATCTATGCTCAATTGTGACGACGAGCAGGTTCGAAAGACAACGCGCAACGCGCTTCATTTACACATGTCAAAGCGAAAAGTTAAAGAGGTACAAGATAGGACGCAACATCATTTTGGTGGCTTCGAGTTGACAGAGAAAAATATACTGAAAAAGGAAAGCAAAGTTAACTGGGGGGCTTCCGACTTTGTCGAAATGAATAGATTGTGTACAAAATTGAAATCTTCTTTAAATTTTGATGCAGAGAATGATCTTTTCACTTTGTCAATGTACGATAGCAACAATACTTTAATGTCCACCACCAATGTACACACGCTATCAAAATATTTCAAACAACAAAGAATGAAAGAAGATATTGATTATTGGCGTAACTTGGAACAACAGGGTCAAATTTTTAACAGTGTCATGAAATGCATGCATTCATCATCCAGTGCTGTTCTGAAAAACTCAAGTGTGAATGACAATAGCATAAAATTTACAATGAAGGGGAGATTACAACTTCTTGAAACAAATGTTAACATGAATAAATATTACCCCGAGGCATTCCCTCGATCATGTTCCCTTTGCAACCATCCATATGACACAAACTCACATATTCTCAATGGATGTCAACAATTTAAAGGAATGTACTCAGAAAGGCATGACAGAATTGTAAATTATTTGTATGAACACATCTCCAATAAATTAGCCAGTGATATTTGTGTAGTGACAACCAACAAATGTGTTCAGGTGGACGAAAACATCCCCAACAAGCCTGACATACTCATATTAGATGAAAAGAACAAAGATGCTTTTATTGTAGAAATTGCTGTTCCATTTGACAAATTCATCGATTTATGTTTTCATGAAAAGTTTTTGAAATATCTATCACTGCATAATAATATGAATGACAAGGGCTATCACTGTAGAATCATTGTTATTATCGTGGGAGCATTGGGGACTGTTCATAACAAAGCCGCATCAGGGTTAAAAATGCTAGGTTTCAGCAATAGGCAGTCAACTAGCATGTGCAAGTTTATCAGCATTAGCGCAATTATAGGTTCGCAAAGAGTATGGAAAAGAAGGTATAATTTAATCTGATTGAAATAACGTACAAAATGTAATGTCTATTGTACGGAATATATTGGTGTGTTGTACAGCTGAAGATGGTTGAATATGTGATTATGTAAATGGATGTATTCATTGCATGTAAAAATCATATAGTCAATAAAGTTCTTGAAATATGTATGTGTGTGTGTATGTATGTATGTATGTATGTATGGATGGATGGATGGATGGATGGATGGATGGATGGATGGATGGATGGATGGGTGGAAGGAAGGAAGGATGGATGGATGGATGGATGGATGGATGGATGGATGGATGGATGGATGGATGGATGGATGGATGGGTGTATGGATGGATGGATGGGATGGATGAGTTGGCGAGATGGATCAGTGGCGAGATGGATGGATAGATGGATAGATGGATAGATGGATAGATGGATGGATGAATGGATGGAAGAACGTACATCTTCTCGACACATTGCCGAGTCTCATAACTCCTGTGCACTATGGATACACCTTTTTTTTTTTTGATGCAGTTAATATTTGGGTGTTATTTCCTGTGGCGTAATGCTGTTGTTTTGTCCTTGCTTTGAAGAAAACAAGCAATTCCGATAATAATACAATTGTGTCAATTAAAAAATGTTGCGTATTATATATTATTAATATTAATGACGGCATGACAATCTACTTCGATGGTAATGCATTTTGGTCTCGACCGTCTTGTGACCGGGATCATAACCTATCTGTCACCTTATGTATTTCCACCATGGTATAATATGACGATGATATTGCACCTTTTTCAGGAAATAAAGAATTTTGACATATACATGGATGGGTGGGTGGATGGATCAGTGGACGGATGGGTGAGTGACTAGGTGGATGGGTGGAAGGACAGATGTATGTATACATGGATGAATGAGTGGATGGATGGATAAATGGTTGGATGGATTGATGAATGTATGAAACGAGGAGTGGATGTGTGGATATTGGATGGATGGGTTGATAGTTAGATAGATAGATCATTGTATGAGTGTAAGGATATGCAGTGATCTATTATCATGGTAACTGCTGACTGGAGCACATAGCAACACCAATAAAACCGCCTTCTGTTCAATCGCCCCTAATGTTGGTGTCACTGAAATGGTTTTGAGGACCGCTGATTATGGCGCTGCCCTTGGTTAGATCGATACGCCGGTAGTCGTTCTAACTGCGCCGCACGCTTCGCTTGTTAACGCCTGTCTGGACGGGGGAAACAAACCGAAGCATCGACCCTGAATATCAACTTTACTTCAGTTTCACCCTCAGGTGAACCATTGATTCAAAGCCGCCTCGCTTCGCTGAAAGAGTTGTCAACTGTAGGCTGAAAGAGAACTGGGGATGCTTTGGTAGAGCATCTTATTTCACCACGAGTGAAGGCAGATTCTAGCAGTGTGTATGGTATCGCGAATGAGTCACTGTACAGGAAACACTTATTGTCAACACACAACGTTATCAAGGCTGTAGATAAAATTCTTGTCATACCATGCTGCTGTTAGTAGTTACCACCTGGGCCAAAACATATTTTAAACACAAATATTTCACTCAGCTGTCTGGCAACTTGGCAAAGGTGAATTGTTGATAAGGTATGTGACAAAAAAAAAAAAAAAAATTAAACTGCGCACATCAATTTCCACTGGACCGCTGACACTGCTAATTGAATGGTTACGGTGCAATGCGGACGTGTACGTTACACGTATTCGTTTGGTTAGATATCGTGTGTAAATTCAGTTCTCTGGAAAGACATGTGAAACTATTCGCCAGGAGACAGCAATGTTCTCTTTTGGATGGCCAGGGTTATTCTTGCTGTGAACATGACGGATTTGTGTACTTTGCCTAATGGGCTATCTGTTGAGTTTTTGAAAAGAGGATTCGATGTTTTTCAAAAACAACAAACCGAACACCCTCAGTCGTGATGGCGGTGCGCGGTGTGTACTTTGCGTGATGGGTATCCATTGAGTTTTTCGAAAGGTTTGTTAAGTTTTTCAAATATATAGTAAACTGAAAACCTGTAATATCTCGGCGCGTGTTTGAGAAAACTAACTTAGCTACGGTACATAATGTAATTCACTGAGGATTGATACAGTGTTAAAGATACTGCTAAATTTTAAAACATGTATGTAAAATGATATTGTGTATTTCAACATTTGGTACGTACTGAAGTTATCAGAACATTTTTAGTGGCATCTACAATTATTGATGGAATAACGAAAGAGTCACCAGAGCTTCCGTTTTACACTCCATAAATCAACCCTATCAATGTCGTAGAAGAAACAGATTGAACGTAGAAGTAAACTGACACGCATAACGTCTTAAATTTCCTTGATAAATATGGGAGTATTTTCACAGAATATTAATATATAAGAACTGTACTGATTTTGAATCATTATAAAGTCTTTTGGCTTTTGGCATTCCGTGACTTTGTCTAGGTATAGCAATCGATTGTCCAGCCTGGCAAAATCATGATTTCAAGCTTTGGTTTTCTAATAACACATCAATCCTAACACCATTTCCACAGTCTTGAATAATAAATGTGTTTCTCTGAATCGACCGTGAAGTTGTGGCCATTATGTCACTGAAGGGAAGACTAGGCAAAACCATACCGATATTTGAAGTACAAATGCAACAGCGCACAGATGATGTCTGTGTTCGCCCGTGCTTGACAAGCTATTATTATTATATCCCTGGTTTGACAGGTATAGCTACTGATATTTAGTGTGCAACGATCGGCAATTCCATATGAACACCTCAGCATTAAAAAGAAAGCCAAAAACGGACGAGGTATCAAAAAGACTGTGCCCACTGGATCTTTTCAATGACATGCTCAATAACCAACCCTGGTCTTCAAAAGTTCCTTTGTTGTTATGGTTGTTTCATGTCAGGGATTGAAGTTTATATGCGAAATGATGAGGATGTCATTTTGTGTGATTCTGACAGCTGCAATGAATATGTTATAAATTCTTACTCAAGTTGTTAGTCACTGTACTGATGCCATAAAACAACCACGGCAAGTCAAGGACATTATTATCACATAAGGTAAGCATGTCTTGGTTACATTTTTGTTGTCTCTGTAGTAACGATTGGTCGTAAATAATAAAGCTACATATCGTCGTCCATCTCACTTTCTGGGTTATCGTACAATTTGTCATATTTCAGGAGACCATTTCAAAGTTTTGGACATTTTCGTTGTTCTAGCATGTGGCAAAAAACGTTTCTGCTCATAACTTCAAAACTATTAAAGATAGCGATACGTTGCGTTCTTTTGTGAGAATACAGATCTACCGCCACCAATAATAAGGTAGTCCTTACTCAAAATTACCAAAATTGTTGATACGTCAATTCGTGACATGGTTGACATACTATAATAATAAATAAAAGACAAAAATCAAGTCAAATCACACGATCAACAAGTGTTATATCGGGCATATTATATATATATTTCTTTTGTTTTGTTTGTTCTGTGACAGTAGATCTATATTATTAGTTATTTGTTCCAACCTTTCAGATCAGCTGTATCAATTTTTAACTTTACACATTTGAACCTTGGCTGTTGTCAGTGTTGATCACAGGACCGCCATGTTGATCATACAGACAATGGGAGGTCCACAGACTGTAATTTGTAATTAGAATATAAATAGAACGTTGGCAATGTTTTCACCTCTCACTGGCTCGAAGAAATGCACTTGTTAATTTTGGAATTATTAATATCAGTGTTGTTGTTGTGGTCGTCGTCGTTATCATCATCGTCGTGGACGTCGTCGTCATCATCACCATCGTCGTCGTAGTCGTCATCATCGTAATCGTCGTCATCGTCATCATCATCATCGTCGTCGCCGACATCGTCATCATCATCATCGTCGTCGCCGACATCGTCATCATCATCATCGTCGTCGTCGTCATCGTCATCATCATCATCGTCGTCGCCGTCATCATCATCATTGTCCTTATTATTATCACAATTATCATCATAAATCATCACCATTATTATTATTATTATTATTATTAGATCTATTATTATTATAAAAAGTCTCGGACCGAAATATTGTTTTGATGGGAGTTTTCTTGTAGTCACGCTTTCCCAGGAATTTCAATTGTTTTGTTGTTTTTTTATTTGTTTGAAAGTTAAAGCTTTTCACTCTGCCTACTGGAACAGCTGGTGAGGCAAACCACAGAAGCGCTGACATAATGAATTTTTGACATTACCATCTCCGTGCACACGAGAACTCACCTTCATTTTTTTTTTTCAATTTCCAACAGGGTGTTGGGTGTTGGTAACATTTAAATGTGCACAATATGCAGTTTTCTGTGCACTCACATGTTTTGCATCGTAATTTATGTATGTGTGTGTGTTTGCGCAATTCAGATATTATTACTGTATGTGTATTCAGATATGGAAAGAAGAGATAGAAAGACAAACCTGGAAAAAAAAAACACAGTGGCGGAAAATTGGACTGCATGGCAAGTGAATATGAGGGGGGGGGGCGGGGGTTGAAGAGAGAAGGGGACGAAGGGGAGAGGGGAGAGAGGAGGGGGGTTGGTCACGAAATTGGAAGCGTCAAAGAGATGGAGGAGCAAAAGAGTGAGAAAGAAAGAAGGTTTTTAAAAGAGAGAGACAGAATGTTAATGAGTCGAATGATGAAGGGGAGGGGGGGGGGGCGTGGAGAGAGAGAGAGAGAGAGAGAGAGAGAGAAGAAACCAGAGAAGGGGGTGAAAAAAGATCGAAGGAAAAGCAAAGACGATATGGAAAGGATTGGAGCATAGATGGATTGGAGAGATAGATAAAGTAAGAAACCGGGGATAGGTACAAATAAGAGATTCAGAAATTCAAAATATTTGAACAAAGAAAAACCTATGGGAAAAGAAAAACAATACAATAAAGATTTGGGATTGGATCAAAAGGTTTCATTTTAAGGCTTCTCAAACACAGCCGCTGACATGAATAGATCTACAAATAAAGCACTAAAATTAGACCCACTCTATATTTTGCACGAAATAATTATTCCTTTCTTTTCCTTTATTATGTACACTCATGTACACCTTTCTCTAGGCGTTGACGTTCTTCTGACGAATTCTTTGGCCTCATATTCTGGTTTCGGTTACGTTTCCTAAATTTGACAGTGTTAATCTAAGCAAACCAGATTTAACAAGAAAAGAGCCCAGTAAAAAGCAATGAATCATTTAAACGGGACGAAAGAAGGGCAAGTACTTGTGCTTGTAAATGCCCTGTCCCCACCCTGCCAGATGACTGATGTATTGAAATCCTGGCAGCAATAAAACTGTTAGTATCAAACACGAGAGAATTCATTCAAGTCAAGGACGTCGGTATCTCAATGGGGAATGATAGTTACAGTGGCGTGGTCATTTCGTTGAAAGGTAGGGTGCAGTGGAGGGGAGGGGGGGGAGGTTTAGTGTTTTAGACTGAGCTTTGGGAGAGGAGAGGGAGGTGGGATATGTTTTGGTTCCTTTGCATTTTGAACCTTTGGGATTTTAAGAAATAGGCGTTGCCTTGTTGATCTGCTATGTATGTGTGTATTTTTGTATAACTCTTTAATCCCATTTGGGAAATTTGCCTTTGTGCCATTGCACCCCAGTTACAACTGGAGCAGGCACGTCGTTGCCACAGTGCAGCGCCGGTCGGCGTTTTTTTTTTTTTGATGGTGGGGGGGGGGAGATGAGGAGGGGGGGGGGAGTGGTAGGGATGAATTTTATTTAATTTTGCCCGGGCAGCGGAATGTTCGGCTTGCTCTTTACGATTTCCAACTGCGCTTGTGTGTTTGTTTGTGTGTTTTATGTCAGGCCCAAATGAGTATTTGATAGTTGAATAACCACAATTAAATGTTGGAAATCGCTGTAGAAAAGGTAAAGTAAACCATGTATTCCTTAGGGGATTGTTTTGTTTTTACTTTCGTTAGTGGGAGAAGCTTTCTGGATACTCTGGACCCTTTCCAGAGGGACGCCACTGGCATCGAATCCCTAGTGTATCACCCCTAGGGTTTGTACTCCCAAAGTAACCCCCTTCTTTTCACCTTTCCATGCCCGAAGCATTGGTCTGAAGTGAATTTTTTTAATATGGTTACATCACAGTGCTTCCCCCTCTCCCCTTCCCAAGCCCGAATTAACTTCTTTACAAGTGGAGATGAAAGAAAGGGGCTGGCTGTCTATGGCTCAAGTACGCTCCATTTGTCGGTTTTTACCCCCACCCCCTCCCTCCCTCTACCTCTCCCCTTGTACGAGCCCATACGACCATTAGAATTGTGCATGCCCACGACAAGGTCTTGGAATTAACTTTTACGTGGCAGATGGCACGAACCTTTTGACAGTTTCATCGGATTAAATAGCCTCCATTCCATTTTTATAGAGTCCTGCACCCTTTTTCTGTTTTTGGTTGTTGAGAAACAAAACAAAACAAAAACATCGAACTTCTCAATTCATTATCATAACTGACAAAGGTACATTGGAAATGGAACGTACGCCCCCCCCCCCCCCCAACTTTCCAACCCAAAGAAAAAAACAACAACCTACTCTTTTCATTATGTTGGGGTGAAATCCCTCCCCTTTGCGCCATACGTTGAGGGAAGAACCGCGTTCCGAAAATCCAGGCCTGGAACTCATGGCTAGGTACTCGTATTTTGTAAATCAATCTTCGATTTTTTTCATTTGTTCAATTTTCTATCCTGTTCCATTTTCTTTTCCTGAAGAAGATCAATATTATCGATCGAAAGCTTGATTTGTCTTCCCTTCTCTTTTGTGTTTTAGTGTATCGTTTCTGGATTATTTCTTACGCGAGGCTTTTGCTACCTACAACTTTTTCTTTCTGCCATAATTATTTTGACTTCCCACCATGACGGTGTAGACTACGTAGTTCACGATTGGCCCTTTAATTACACAATACAGTAATTTATTGTCGTGGGGGCTGTCCCCAGTTTGTGTTCGGCGGTAATGGATAATAATAGCTGTGATACAACAGTACAAGACCTAGACCTACCCATTGAAAGATATAATACATATACTGATAAACGCTGAGATTACCCCACCCAAATTATACAATGAACTGATGTAGGCCATGGAAGAGGAAGTAACGAAAGAGCTCATTGAAGGGTATCAAAATGTGTCCTCGCTTCTATTTTAAGCTGGGCTGGATCTGATATACAAAAATCGTGATATTTGGTATAAATAGATCAAGAAACAACTTCGACAGCAACACCAAGATAAGGACGTTGACTTTTAATACTTGCTTATGCAACAATTTTTACACGAAACGTCATAGATTTTACTGGATTGGAATGCTTTTTTTATATTCATGGGACGGGAGGGGATTCGTTTGGAGGCCATCGGTAAAGTACACACACTCAAAATAGAAAGGGGAGTTTGCCCGTAGTTTTTTGTTTTGTTTTGGGGGTTGGCTATGGGAAACGTGCATTTCGGACCTACATGTTTGGGACCCTAAAGCTTGAACTGTTATGGGGTCCCTTCACAACCAGCAACAATAGAACAAATCCAAAATTCACTTATTAGAGTTTCTTTAGGACCCCTCCCGGATCAGGAGGCCCTGGAGCTGAAACTTCATTAGTTTCATAGCAGATCCGCCGCTGGGAACGTGCATATTCTGGCTATAGATGCCTTTGGATTATGATACTGAAGTAAAACGTATGTTGTTTTTTTTGTGTATTTACTTCTTTATAAGTTTCTTTTTCAGCAAATTAAGTTGTTGGATTACATAAAATCAATGTTTCTAATTGTCAAGTAGTCCGTACAAAATGCTACCTTAATGCTGGGTTTTCATATGTACGGAAACGGAAACGGCAACGGAAACGTCAAAAAAAATTCAAGTAGTGAAATAGAAAGAATGGTTCCGTACGCCGTTTCCGTATACATGGAAACACTCTTTGTTTTTACTACTTGATGGATTTTTGCCATTGCCTTTTCCGTTTCCGTAGACACGAAAACCCACCTTAAGTCTCCTAACGTCCAGGCTTTACTATGGACGTCAATCATCATTCTACTGGTCGTACGGTAGTACGAAAGGAGAGGTGAGGGGGAGGCTAAGCGCATGAAATGTGTATATAGGGCAGGTCTGGTGGGTGGGTTGGCCATTGTTTAGGAAGTATCATTTCGTCACCGTTGCCTAAGACTGTAGATCTAGTAACTAAAAAATTCGAAAAATCGAGTTTCATTTGATGATAGTCCCTCGTATTCAAGGAAGATGTAACGGTATAGTCATTAAATTGCGTATGCGGAGATGGCTCTGTGGTCCAAGTTGGGACTTCAGTCACGAGCACACAGAGCACTGGATGTCTGCTGCCGTCCCGGGGATGGATTCTGCTAGGTGGCGCGACGTTCTTTAGCAGCCTGGGCCTTGATGAAGCAGGCCGCCTCAACATTCCTTGAAGCTTGTCTTATAATGTCACGCCATTGTGTTCTGTCTTTGGCTGCCTGGACAAGGTCAACAGAGGAGGTGCTGCACTACTGAAGACTGTCTTTCAGACTTGATGCTGCACCACTGAAGACTGTCTTTCAGACTAGATGCTGCACCACTGAAGACTGTCTTTCAGACTTGATGCTGCACCACTGAAGACCGTCTTTCAGACTAGATGCTGCACCACTGAAGACTGTCTTTCAGACTAGATGCTGCACCACTGAAGACTGTCTTTCAGACTTGATGCTGCACCACTGAAGACTGTCTTTCAGACTAGATACTGCATCACTGAAGACTGTCTTTCGGACTAGATGCTGCACCACTGAAGACTGTCTTTCAGACTAGATACTGCACCAGTGAAGACTGTCTTTCAGACTAGATGCTGCACCACTGAAGACTGTCTTTCAGACTAGATACTGCACCACTGAAGACTGTCTTTCAGACTAGATGCTGCACCACTGAAGACTGTCTTTCAGACTAGATACTGCACCACTGATGACCGTCTTTCAGACTAGATGCTGCACCACTGAAGACTGTCTTTCAGACTAGATACTGCACCACTGAAGACTGTCTTTCAGACAAGATGCTGCACCACTGAAGACTGTCTTTCAGACAAGATGCTGCACCACTGAAGACTGTCTTTCAGACTAAATGCTGCACCACTGAAGACTGTCTTTCAGACAAAATGCTGCACCACTGAAGACTGTCTTTCAGACAAGATGCTGCACCGCCGAAGACTGTCTTTCAGACAAGATGCTGCACCACTGAAGACTGTCTTTCAGACTAAATGCTGCACCACTGAAGACTGTCTTTCAGACAAGATGCTGCACCACTGAAGACTGTCTTTCAGACAAGATGCTGCACCACTGAAGACTGTCTTTCAGACAAGATGCTGCACCACTGAAGACTGTCTTTCAGACTAGATGCTGCACCAATGAAGACTGTCTTTCAGACTATCTTTGTAGCGTTTACTTGGGCGGCCTCTCCTTCTGTGACCTTGCGTTCGCTCTCCATGCAACAACTGTTCAGGGATGCGGTGGTCATCCATCCTTGTACATGCCCACACCAGCGGAGCGATTTTTATAATATACTGAATGTTCAACTACATTCAAAGCCGCATCGAATGATCTTGGATCTAGATCCCTGAGCCGAAAAATAATCGAATGGCAAACTGTCAAACAGTCATCATCCTTAGACCCATTGTGCTAAAATAAGACAGTTTTTTTCTTCTCCTGAAAAGTAGTCATAACCAGGAAACGGTGACGTTTTTCTTTATCACCTTCAAAATCATCATCGACAACACCAGCCTCCCAGAGACATAGACTGACACGTAGATAACAACTGCTGATAGCTTGGTAACATACTAGACAAGATGTTGTATTGCCCAATTAATGCTAGATTGTTACGCAAGAACTGTATGCGTGGAACTGTTATTTGCACAAAATAATTTACGGCGTCTCTTGTCACTTGGAGTTACCTCCCCCTGATGCCGGAATGTCGGCCCTGGCAACCGTATAGATCTATCGATGGCAACAATGAAGTGGTTGTCTCTTAGCCAGTGTTTGGTTCCTGCTATTTTTAATGTTTATATGAGAGAAGAGAGAGAGAGAGAGAGAGAGAGAGAGAGAGAGAGAGAGAGAGAGAGAGAGAGAGAGAGAGAGAGAGAGAGAGAGAGAGAGAGAATGAGAGACACATGCATGTTATCCTGTGAAATCAGCCGAAAAGCTTTGATATTATTGTGTTTGACAAGGTTATTTCAGAACGGTTCATTCTTTGATCCACGGCCTCCATTTGATTCTTGAAAATAATTCTTGAAATAGAACGGCGTGCACTCTTTTTGTTTACAACACGTGTGTATGCGAGTGTGTGCGCACTGTCTTTGTGTGTGTGTGTGTGTGTGTGTGTGTATGCATCTGTGCTTGTGTGTGCAATACATACTTCACTATCAAGTGAAACTGTTTGAAAAATGAGGGTTCCAGTGTTGAGAGATGAGAGACTTTATTGACAGAATTCAAACCTGAGACATTCACCGCTATGACTGACAGTCAGCGTATACTCACAGTCCTACATGGGCCGATGAGCTCGCATCCACTTTTGTCCGCCATTAATTGAAAATGTCCTTAATACGAACTTTGCGATAAAGTGACTCAACCACTATTCTGGAATGATACTGAGAAATACTATATTCAACCATACTTTGTCATACAGATATCAACTGACAAAAGAAATTAGCATGGCATCCTGGTGAAATTGTTGATAAAACCGGTTGAGTTTGTAAAATCATAATTATTACACGGTATAAAGAAAATTCCTGAGAATGATCACCCCCCTACCTCCCCTACCCTAACTTTAAAAAAAGAAAGGGGGGTGGGGGTGGGAGGGAGGTGGTGAGGCAGAAAGATCATGTACCAGAGACCGTGAAGATCACGCATTGACTGAATTCGGTCAAGGGGAAGGAAATAAGGCTTTTATGTCTTATCTCCCCACTCAAGTAACAGGTTTTTAAACCCTGACATTTTGGTGCGGACAGCGGCGATATCGTATAATTTCCTATCGAATATATGATCATGTCCTAATGTAAGCTTATAAACTATTTAGACGGGATGTCATAAAAGAAATGTATTCACAAAAGAACTGCTTAGTGCTGTTTACAACTGTAGTGAAGTGCGTGGTCATCAGTATCTGGCCAAGAATGCCTATCAATTTGAACACTTGCGATAATTCAAATAATTGCACATATCTGTCCTCCTGTATTTGAGTAATAAATCTGGGATGTATTTCAACTGGCATTGTATTGACAGAATTATATTCAAGGTGTATGTTTTTGTTTTGTTTTGTTTTGTTTTCGCTACAGGTTCACATAGTAAAAATTCCCCTTTCTGCTGGAAATAAATTCAATAGACTAAATTTTTTGTTTCAAATGGGTATTTTGTTGTTGGCCACGTGTTTACATGGTAAATTTTCCCCCATCTGTTAAAGATAGATTTAATACACAAAAGGCATTTAATGTCTTCTGATTAAGTCAGCAAGCGAAACATGTCTGGGTTTTGTAAGCCCGCGTGCAGCCGGATCTACGCGTGGCTCAATGTGAACAAGAGCTTTGGTTCCATCCAGATTGTACAGAAGAATAGCCTTTACGAGTAATCTCGTAACTCGAGTATTCGTCACGTGATACGCCATGCTTAGTAATCCTCAATACGAACCCGTTTGAAGATTGTCATAGTAGTGCGGATAAGCAAGAGTGCAGGCAGATAAGTGTTCGTCTACTACCAACTGCCGTGAAAAGTAACAACAGGAATTTTGGAGTTAACAAATGAATCACCTGTGGCCTTCGGAGAAGGACAGGTACTTTACCTTTCTTATCTTCTGGAAATATTTACCGCGTATTAATGCTGAGTTGTGAACGTAGGACGATCGGTGTTAGCTAGTCTTTGAATTATCTTGTTAAATTTGAAAGAACGAAGATTTTCTGTTGATCGAGTTCTCTGGAAAAGGTACGTAAATTTGGCTTAATTAAACTGCCACTTCGCTGGCTTTAACTGTTATTTGGTTGGCTTTTACTTTGAAAAGTAACATAGCGTTATTGTGAAACATAATGGTGCTATATATATTCCACGTACTATAGTCGTCTAATAGGCCACGAATTGACTCGAAGCTGTTGTTTGGTGTCGTAGCTTTGGCATAGTGGAGTGGCTTATTTATTGGTACGAATTTGTCGTAATTCACGTGATTATAATAGATCTAGTTGTGGCATTGTGGTTGGAAGCTTACGAATTTTTTTTTACAAAAGGATGGATTTTGGGTCGAAAGCTCGAATTGTTTTTACGGGAATGCAGATTTGATTTTTGATGTTTTGATGTTCTGTACATAAACATATTTTTGCTGTCCCAGGCAACAATTGTTCTACTATTATTCATAATGAATGTCTGTCTTACATTTACATTAGTTTGTATCGCTCTAAATTTCTTCAGTTTTGGGTGGGAATTGTCCCCAATTTTGTTTGTTTTTGGGCAAAGATCCCGACCTCACTAATCTCAGATCGGACAGCTGTCACGATCCAGGAACTTTTTATCTGTGTAATTCATTTGTAATTCCCCCCCCCCCCCCCTTGTATTTCTGATAGTGGATCCTTATCTGAGAAAATCTTGTACGGAAATTTGAGACAAATCTGTTATCAAGTGCATAACTTGATATGAACACATACACATAGGCTAAGCGCTCTGAATGATTTGTGGTGTGTATGTGTGTGTGTGCGCGCGCGCCCACGCGCAATTCCCCCAAGTGATAATACTTAACTGAGTGACTATTTGGGCTACTCTGTCCATGGCCAGGCTGAATTTTGTTTATACAAAGAAGTCTGGGAGAACGCAAAGTTTAGGCTTAGAATTGTTTATCATAACCTTTTCATTGGCAGAATGGCTGCAGTAACCTGTACGGAAACTGAATACAAATTGCTCACAAGGTATCTTTTTCATTTTCTGATTTATCTTCTCTCTCTAACAAATGCTGCTCTAGATGTGAAAAGCTCCACAACCTCAACATGCTTAGTTTGTATTACAGTGAAACTGTCAGGAACTCTTTTTAGCACTTATTGCAGATAAGAAAACCCAGTTCTGGAGTAGACGGATAGAATATGATTATCGTTATTAAGTTGCTGTTGTCGTTTGCATGCATCAGAGTTAATTAAGGTATCCGTCATGATTTAACACATGCCTAGCTCGTATTTCAGCAGAAATGCTATGAGTTAGACATTTCACCCCCCCCCCCCCCCCTTTACGAAAGATAAAGGTACGAAGCCAGAAAGGAATGAAGGTGGCCTAAATTCCTATATAATATCTGTGTGTGATCTAAGGAAGAAATCGAATGAACACACTTTTAATGAAGAAATAATAGTCTGTCCTTCGAGAGATTTTCTTCTTATCAAATTATAATTATTTGGGTCCTAAAGTGCCAAATGTTCAAAACTTCCGTGTGACGTAATCCCCAGACAAGGGCGTTGTCAGCGTAGGCCATTCCGTGACCGAGCGGCTGACCGGTTTAGCACATTCGACAGACCCCTAGCAGGACACTGCAAAGAGTCAATCTCAGCACTTTTTTTAAAGGGAGGAGAGGGAGGGGGTGAGGAAGGGGAAGTGGAGATTACGTTAATGTTCACTCCAAGGAGCTTAGGTTCACTCAAGGATTAACACAGGAAGAGAAAGACTGAATAGGGCCTGAACCATGTGTGATACGCTCCAGTTCAGGATCTATGTCCTATAAATAAAAAAGCATTCCGTCTTCCACATATAAGTTTGAACGAAGGTAAATGAACAGACGAAAAGAAAAATACCGTATGAAATTTGATCGCATTACCATCTCCGTGTTTTGGCAGCAGTCGCATTCGCTCGAAATTCAAATCAAAACAAAGCTAAAACAGTTCTGCGAAGTGTCTCCAGGCAGTGCAACAGAAAGACAAATTTGATAGTAAATACCAACGTGGCACTTAAAAGAGACCGTATGAGCCAGTCTGAGGCCAAATTGACTCTTTAACACGCTTTTCATTTTTATTATCTTTTTAAAAAATGATTATGAAATTTTTATTCACATTTTAAAGCTTACATTTCATTACCGAACAGAGCATGGAAAATCATTCATTTTCATTCCTATTTAAACAACAGCAGCAACAGTAACAAAAAACCCCACAAAAATCGGTTCCCCTGGGTAAAAGGTAAGATGGCAATAGGGGTTATGGGATGGAATACAAAGGCAGGGCATGCTTCAGAATGACTCGCAGACAATCATCGAAAAAGACATCAAACAAGAAACATAACAGAGGGTCATATTAGTTTATCAAATGAAATCTGCCCCGTCTTTCTAGATCTATAATTTTGTGCGACAAATGCTGCTTTTGGCCACCACACAATAGAGTTTCAATACATGTAATAATAATAATAATACACAGCATTTGTATAACGCTTCATCCCGTTAACCACCAGGGTCTAAGCGCTTTACAACATTTATATTATATAACCACACACTCACAACACACAGGCATAGTCAGGAAAAAACGAAAAATGGACATTCAGAGTGTAAAAGATGGCTCTTCAGCTGATGTTTAAAATCATGAAATGTTCAGTCTCTCTCAAAGACAGGCAGTGAATGCCAAATCTGAGGCCCTTGAAAAGGAAAAGGCCCATGGTCTTAAGGGACATCTTAGGAATTTTAAACTTTTTAGTGTCTGCAGATGATCTAAGATAATGAAGTTACGCAACGCGTTTTTTTTTAATAATCATATGTAAAATAGTATTTCAGGCTCATACTGTCTTTTTTCATATCGAGGCAGTCTTATAGCCTGGCCCACCTGTAGGATAGGGCTTAAAAGCAGGAATTAGCAGTTGAATTCGCTGAAACACTCATAGCACGACATAATACATTTTACATGTATAATTAATTTATGCATAGCTCTCTAATAAAACCAAACATAATTATTAATAACGAGAAAAACAAATCCAATAAAAACCGGCACTGTTGTGGACAGTGATGTGGAGTCGGTAAAAAAATTTTCGACTCCGACTCCGATTCCGACTCCAGGCTTTTAAAAAAACACGGCTCCGACTCCGACTCCGACTCCAGGCTTTGAAAAAAGTCTGACTCCGACTCCGACTCCGACTCCAGACTTTAAATAAGTCCGACTCCGACTCCAGACTTTGAAAAAGTATGACTCCGCCTCAAGACTTTTAATATTGTTTTTGAAATCACTTTATCTGGTAGACAAACATCAAATATTTCATTTTTTCCCCCCACAATTCTACAAAAATAATGTTCACATTTTTAGATGTACAGGTTAAGTGTTGTCAGCAGTATTCCACGATGGCACAAGTCGATTATGCCTGATTTTTGTTATTTCAGCAACTTGGAAATTCGTAAAATATGCCTTCTGCCCTGGTGGGACCGTTGGTTGTTACAAGTCAAAAACATAAAAGCATTGACTTACGTCATTGTGGAATGATGCTGGCGATACACCCAACATAGCAAAATTTACTCCAATTAACAACAAATTCACTCCAAAACAACATATCAGTTGACATGTTCAAAATTTAATTTAATCCAAAAACTGTTATTGTATTAAATTGTGCAAAAATTATATTAATGATAATTGCATAAAAATTTTTTTAAACTGCAGTTGTATTAGCACATTGACGCACATAATACATGTATTGACCAAACATAACATACAATATACAGTAAATTCTCCCAATTAAGACTAACCAAATTGTCAGACAAAAAGATTGGAAGGGAGGTCATCTTACTTCGGAGATCATTTAAAAAATAAATAAGAAAAATAACTTAATCGGGAGGTAGGTCTTACTTAATTCGGAGAGTTGTAATCGGGATGGTTACTTTAACTATAATACAGTAATTGTCAAGACCAAAAGTGTTGTAACTAGAAGGTGGTCTTCATTGGGGAGATCATTTAAATTTTAAACCTTTTGCAATTCTGAAATGGGTACGAGTGTATTAATATTTTCTTTCTTTTTTAACATGAATTATTTTATGGTTCGACTCCGACTCCGACTCCGACTCCAGCCAAAATTTATTTTCCCGACTCCGACTCCGGCTCCAGTCGAAATTAATTTTTCGACTCCGACTCCGACTCCGACTCCAGGTGAACATACTTTTCGACTCCGACTCCGACTCCGACTCCGACTCCAGCAAAATGTACCGACTCCTCGACTCCGACTCCACGACTCCGACTCCGACTCCACATCACTGGTTGTGGACGGGGTGCTTTTTTTTATTAATGGACTTTGACCCTTAACTGGAGCGTATTACATGTGGTCCAGCCCCTATTCAGTCTTTCTCTTCCTGTATTAATTCCTTGAGTGGACTTGAGCTCCACATTTCATGGGCTTGCCAGGTGCAAGGTCTCAATGAACGCTAGATGCAGGGATTCCCCAGTGTGTGGGGTTTTCCCAGCGGAAATGCCGTCGAAGGTAATTTTTGTTAATGATGAGGAGCTAAATAATCCAGGAAGCGGTTCTCAAAGCTTCGAAATCCCCGGTGTATTTGTTTGTTATGATCTTGAACCGCGTCAACAGATGTTTGCTAACATGCAATAAAATTATGAAAATAGAAATCCATAAAAACGTAAACTTGTGGGGAAACTTTAGATGATCTCAAGAAATGTTTGTTATTTGGGAGGGATTGGAGGGGGAGGGGGGGGGGATAGGGATGACGTTTCTCTGAAAAAAAGGAAGTTAGATTTTTTTTGCAGACAAACCCGGGCAGGAGGGTGGGGTGGTGCTTTGAAAAAAAAAAAAAAGAAAAAGAACAAATCGTCACCTTTCCTCACAACTGTAGTAACTGGTTTTGGCTGCTTTGCAGCAGAAGCAGAAAACTGTTCTTATTTTTCAGCACAACTGGTCCAATGACGAAGACTTCATGAGAGTTTGGTGTTCGATTATTTTTCGGCTTGGGAGTTTAAAACCAAGATCATTCGATGCAGCTTTGAATGTAGTTAAACTTATATAAAATGGATTTAAAAAAAAAATTGAGTTCCTGCAGTCTTAGGGAACAGTGACGATATAGAAATACTGTTATTGCGCAATAGGACCCTCCCACCTCCCCCTTTCTCCCTTCTTTTTAAAGAAAAAAATATTACATAAAATTTGAAAAGTATTATTCAGTTAGCCAAAACTCTGTGGCTTATCATTCATTCTGGGGCAATATTTCATAGTTGAGAAGTCTTCCTTTGTATAACAAGTATCAAATTTCCTGGGTTTTTTTGCGTGTATTTCTCCTTTCCCCGATCCCCTGCTATGCCAATGGGGATCTCGTGGAAGATCTTCCAGTGCATTTCCTCTCGGATTGACGCTGCTTTTTAATCTCGGTTGTCAGTGCTCGTTCAACAGAGACATTGTCATTGAAATTTCTTAAGACTTGCAAACCTGCGAGAACGATTATTCTGGGGAACAAAAATTAAGTGCGTGAGAATAGACAGCGGCAGGGAACATCATCATCATTATCCTTCTCCTCATCATTGTTGTCGATGTCATCATCATAAGATAAGATAAGATAAGATAAGATAAGATAAGATAAGATAAGATAAGATAAGATAAGATAAGATAAGATAAGATAAGATAAGATAAGATAAGATAAGATAAGATATGACTTTATTATCCTGTTTCCAGGAAATTTGTTGTCACAGCATTCAGTAACAGTACAACAACAAATACAATATCTAAGACCTACAAGTCTTTAACGCACACCGCACATACGCACAGTGCTCACACAACATTAACAACAAGTAAGAACATTGCTCACATACACACACTGTAAGAACAATCCATTAGGAAAAACTAACAACAGCATAATACTACATCAAGAAACACCGCTACTTCGAATTGCGGATGGCAAAAAAGATCGTCTATAATAGCGCTCTCTGTTGGTTCTTAAATACAGTATTCGTCTACTTCTTTGGGATCGGATTATCTGATGGAACAAGGGGTGCGGGCAATCATTTAAAACTGATTTTAGTTTCTGTTGGCACGAATGCACGAATAACTCATCAAAGTTCACGTATTCACTGTTAGTTAGATGGCAAGCTTTTTTGATAATAGAGTTGTTAATTTTGTTCTTGTCGTGCTCCTTTGTATTTCCTCCCCAGGCTGTAATACAAAATAGAATGATACTCGGGATAGTTGATTTATAAAACATCTGAATGAGTGTTTTATCTACATTAAATGACATCATCACCATCATCGCCATCCTCCTTCTCATCATCATCACCATCAACAACAACAGCAACAACAACAATATCACTATCATCAAACTACCACCCACAACAACATCATGGTCATCATCGCCGCCACCACCAACAAAAAGCACCAGCTATCTGAATCCTTTCTGAATAAATCGCAATGTTCATCACTGTACGTCTTTTCAGATCGTAGTCAAGATGTAACCTGGGCCGGATGTTGCTGAAGTTCACCATGACAACACCACCTACAGTAGAGGATGTGCTGACCCTGACCCAGATTCCGCAACATGTCATACAGTTCGAAGCTTCCATCTTCGACACCGAGTTCATACAGACACTGGCAAATGACCTGGAAAGTTGTAAGCGACAAGTGGCTCGGCAGCTCAATTTCCCTGAGGTAAGAACTGATTGGATTGGATTTGATTTGTATACTTCTTCTTTAATCCCATTTTGGAAAATTTGCCTTTGTGTCATGGCAGCCCAGTTACATCTGGAGCAGACAAGTCGTCGCCACTGTGCAGCGCCGGTCGGCGGTTTTTTTTGGGGGGGGGGGGTGAGGGAGAGGAGGGGGAATGAGGGAGAGGAGGTGAGTGGTAAGGATGAATTTTATTTAATTTTGCCCGGGCAGCGGCCTGTTCGGCCTGCTCTTTACGATTTCCAACTGCCAAGGTATCTTTAACATGTGCAACGTGCACACGGGCTCTCCGAATTTTTTCGTCTTTATCCGAGAAGACTAGGTACTCGATCCTACCCCCGAATGGGATCAGGGACACGAAAATATGAGAAATTCTCAAACTTCCAACATGCCTGCACCGGCCGGGTCTTGAACCCGGTACCCTTGGCATGAGAGGCGAGTACCTTGCCTCTAGACCACCTTGTCCCACCTTGATGACAGGAACCCAGGGGTCCCAGCACATCGGGCATTCCCATAAGTGCTCCTCTCGCCGCTAGCTCCAATATCCATTCTAGGATTTTCCTAATAATTATTATGTTCCCAGTGGCTAGCTGGTCTGTGTCCCGCCTCAATCATTCTGGTTATAGTGGACACCTCGGTATCTTCTTCCCCTCCCAATCCATGTAGTTCATAATCGAGAATGTTCAGATTTGCTAATTTCATGTTGTTAATTGAACATCGTAACTCCTGTTTTGGGGCTTTTTTTTTAATGACGTCAACACCTCTTGTACCGTGTCTTACACTGAGACACTGCCATCGTACTATTTTAATGAAAAACTTCATGCTTCAGTGATCACTGTGTTCGGGAAAGCTCTCCCTATTTCCAGCAATGTTAGTGTCCTTATACAAGCACGTAACCTACCTTTGTAGGTATATATCCTAGTCGAGGACTTTCTTTACATACCGTATTTGAATATGTGGGGGTGTCGTACGTTACAATTTTCCCCCACGCTTTTCGTGGTGGAAAAGACCCAGTCTGTTTACGAGGGGGGGGGGGGGGGAGGAACCCCAGACCGTATATGTTAGAAAACGATAAGACTTGTATTGTGGCAACTCATTCGTGAAACGTTCGCACTGGGTAAACCTTACTTAACTATGGTCTCGACAGTTACCACCAGAACTTGTTTTCAGCGCCAGGCACAAATTTGTACAACGCTCATTCCAACTGCAGTCTTGTGATGTGTAGCGTTTGTTTAGTGTACAAGATTAATAATGATTGTACAAAAACCGCATACGGTAACATTCCAAAACAGTTCAGTTTGAAGACTTTCTGATTTTACTTTAAAAAGTCTTACTTTGTACTGTATTATTTTTCTGTGATACTCATACAAGGACCTGATTGGACAACAGTCGTCTTCATTATGAAAGATATTTTCAATTATTGATATGAATGAAATATTAATACAAACTGTGTTTTTTTCAACTATGAACGACCGTGGATTATGTTACAATGAAAGGTAAATATGGATGTTTGCTTCGGTGATCTGTTCAACATTTTTATCAAAGACTCAGCCAAAGTGAGAAAGTACAACTTATTCTGATCTGTGTTCATCATCATCACCACCACTACCACTACCGCCATCATCATTATCATCATCATCGCCATCATCATCATAATTATTGTGATTAAATTTATTCTTGCTACATAAATATAAATATACACACCAATGATATGGAATTCATGTTCCATCAAATAAGACCGGTGAAGAACCACAGAACCTAGTCATATAATGGATGGACCTTGCATTGATTTAAATGTTCGGTGACAGATTTCAATACAGTGCGAACTAGTAGGACACATCCAACCACGGTACCTAATTCTCTACTTTGTAACAATTCAGTTGTGATATTAGTTGCAGATAGATAGATAGATAGATAGATAGATAGATAGATAGATAGATAGATAGATAGATAGATAGATAGATAGATAGATGGATGGATGGATGGATCGATGGATGGATGGATGGATGGGTGGGTGGGTGGGTGGATGGATGGATGGATGGATGGATGGATGGATGGATGGATGGATGGATGGATGGATGGACATATAGATAGATAGATAGATAGATAGATAGATAGATAGATAGATAGATAGATAGATAGATAGACAGACAGACAGACAGACAGAGAGATAGATAGATAGATAGATAGATAGATAGATAGATAGATAGATAGATAGATAGATAGATAGATAGATAGATAGATAGATAGATAGATAGATAGATAGATAGATAGATAGATAGATAGATAATAGATGGATGGATGAATGATAGGATGACTGAGTAAATGGATTGGGTGGATGGATATGTGGATAGGTAGGTAGAGAGGTAGGTAGGTCAGTGGCTAGGCATGTAGGTAGGTAGGTAGGCAGGCAACTAGGTAGGTAGGTAGTTAGGTAGGGAGGCAGGCAGGCAAGTTGGTAGATAGGTAGGTAGGTAGGTAGTCAAAATTCGGCAAAAAGAAAAGGTTGTATGTTGCAAAGCCGAGGTAGGTAGGTAGGTAGGTAGGTAGGTAGATAAGTAAGTAGGGGTAGACAGGTAGATTGAAAACTCCTAATAGGGTGAAAAAACAGGAGATCTCACGAACAAGGCAACACGCGCCAAACAGGTGTTTATGTCCTTGACTTCTTTACGCTCTGTAGAATCCAAGCCGCACCCAGGTCATGAGTCTGGTTGCATTAGACACCAGGAATCTTGTCACACAAGTAAATGAAACCAGATTAACTCAAGAAAATCCCTTACAAAAGATTAAATCTAATTTCTCAAAGCTGGATTCGGTAATCTTGCGAATATCATTATAATGGTGTCTGTTTACTATTGTATGACATGTGTTTTTAATTTTTAAATACACGAGAAAGCCAATACGAAATAACCCTTTAAAAAAATCCTTTAAATAATTTTTCAAATCACGAGCTAAAGAATGAAATCGGAACGACTGATCTACTCGAAAGAATGGCAAAGGCATAGGGATATGAACCCAAAAACCTACAGCTAACAGTGCGAATGTCCTGTTAGCTCTAACGATCCGCCCACTAAGCTGTTGTACAGGCTGATGTGTGGGGGGAAAGATGACGTCAGGTGCACTAGGCTGACAGGTACCTCCTGTAATAATAGTACCGTAATTAACTTTTAAGCACTATAAATAGACATGGAGATGCACTGAAAAAAACAAAACAAAAGAAAAGAAATAGAAAACAGAAGAGAAATTCCTCTCACTGTCTAGATAAAATTCTAAATAATGTAAGTATATTACAGCACTGTCATCATTTGAATTTTATCCTATCATCACCATCATCATCGGCGGCGTCGTCTTCATAATCAACATCATCGCCCATCATTATCGTCACCACCACCACCACCACCATCGTCATCATCATCATCATGGTCGATGTCGTTATCATCACCACCATCACCACCATCATCGTCATCATCATCATCATGGTCGATGTCGTTATCACCACCACCACCACCATCATCGTCATCATCATCATCATGGTCGATGTCGTTATCATCACCACCATCACCATCATCCACATCACCATCATCCACATCATCATCATCATCGACGTCGTTGTCATCATCATTATCATCACCATCACCATACCACCGTCATCATCATCACGACCATCATAATCATCATCGGCGTGGTCATGGTCGATGTCGTCGTCCTCCTCCTCAATATCATCTTTGTCATCATCATCCTACTAGAACTACTACTGAGTACTAAGACTACTATTACCCATTGCCATCATCACAAATCCCATCGCTACTCACACTTTTCTCCACCATCGCCATTTACCGTAAACCTTACCTTGTTTTCTTCACAGCAATGCCATTTGTCAGAGGAGTTTTATCGCTGGTGCAAGAACAAAGGGTCTACACTGTTCGTCTTGTTCGGGGCCCTCAGCAACCTCCGACGGCCGGATTGCATTCACAGGATTTTACGGTATTTAGGTAAGTAAAACTCGTTACTGTCCGCCACAGACTAATAAAATACCCAGACTGGATGAGCCCATTGTGTGACGTCACAAAACAGCGAAAGGTCATGAACCATCCGCCACAATAGGTTTACGGTTGCGACCGACGCTTCAGCATAGCTACAATGCAACGGTCGCTAAAAGTCCATACGGTCATCATTTATAACAATAAAAAAAAAAAAAGGCAGCTGTAGACAATAAAATGAAAGGATAGGCAAGTTAATGCATTATTAATACACATACAACCAATCTTGACAAATAAAAAGAAATTTCTACTGCAGATAGAACTAGAATCGGAATTCCCCGAGCGGCGGCCACGTTGGTTATACGGCCGCATCTCATTAACTTCCGTAAAAAACGACACAGCCCGAACTTGTGTTTCCAGTCTGGTTGATTTATTAGTCTGTGCTGTCCGCTCATCGCCACAGGACCAAATTAAGACATTAAGAGGCCCTAAGCACTTTAAAGATTTTGATGCCCCCACATAAACAAAAATAAATCATAGAACAGAAATTTGTTTTTGGCTAGTTTAAAAATAAAGAAAGCCAGTCTTATGCGCCAGCAAATACTTTAATTTTTTCATTTATTGTGGGGAGCCCTTTTTTTTGTGGTTCCTGGTTCAGCTGCACCATTTGCAGTTTTGCACCATATAGTCCATGGTAAATCAGGTGACAAAAAAATTCTGTAGCGCCACCCACCCCCGCAATCCATTGATGCCCTGAGCACGTGTTTACTTTGTAAAATGGTTGATCCAGCCCTGCGTCGTCAACATGAATGTCGTTGCAGCTGTTTAAGTTAGTCTGTCGAGTTTGTCAACTGATGATGGATCACGGCTTGTTGTCTTAGTGAAATTGTTTATATCCGGTCGTGTGGGAGGGATGATGTTACCATTTTTTTCTAGTTCACAAGTGATCTCACGAGTCTATCCGTCCATCCATCCATTCAACTGCCCCCCCCCCTCCTTCATTCAATTGTCCAAGTATCCATCCATCTATTCATCCACCCACCCACCCACCGATTCATCCACCCGCCCACCCACCCATTCATCCACCCATCCATCCACCCACCATTCATCCATCCATCCACCCATCCATCCATTCACCCACCCATCTATCCATTCATCCATCCATCCACCCACCCACCCACCCATCCATCCATCCATCCGTCCATCCATCCATCCATCCACCCATCCATCCATTCAACCATCCATCCACTAACCTAATCTTGCCTCTGGATTATCTAACACGTATAAAAATAAATAGCGATGTCTTTGTATACGTGTATCCCCGGGGCCGGATTAAGAACGTTCGAGGCCCTAAGCATGTAAAATTTAAAGATGTTGATACACCCATACTGTATAAAAAGTAATTCAAAAAGAAAAAAAGCGAGTCTTACACGCCCGCAAACACTTTAAATTGTTCATTTGTTGTGGAGGCCCCATTTGTGGACCCTGGTTCAGCTGCACTATTTGCAGTTCTGCACCATAATAATTATGGTCCATGGTAAGTCCGGGGAATGAAAATTTTTCTGTGGTGCAAGTTCACCCAGCCCTGCTCTACAATAATGGTTCTCTTCACCCTTTCTGTCTACATTTTTTTTTCTCCCGTTTTCGTGTCTATCAATTGTTCTCTTCATCTTTTCTGTCTAATTTTTTTTCTTGTCTGTCTTTGTCTCTTTCAATTGTTCTCTTCACCCTTTATATCTATATTTTGTTTCTTTTGTATCCATCTATTACATCCTAGTCTATCATATCAGTCTTCTTGTCTTTCTACCCGTTTGCCTGTTTTTAAGTCTGTGTCTTGTTTGACACTTCCTGTTTGTCGGTGATCTAGCGATAACATTGCCCCTTCATCTATCATGTACGTTGTTATTCCTTTTTTTTTTTTTTTAACGCAACCGTCATATACACCTACAGTTATCTTCAAAGCAGGAGATGTCTTTTCACTTTCATACTGTTTGTCGGTGATCTAGCAATAACAATATGTTCCTCTATCATCTCCGTTGTTGTTTTTAGACGCCCCCCGCCGTAATACACAAGTAAAATTTTAATCTTCAAACCAGGAGACGTCCTTTCACTTTCCTACCGCCCCTCACTTCCTGCAAGATAAAAGGCTAAATCTCACCTGCTTTGAACAAAAGAAATTAAAAAAAAAAAAAACGGAACAAAACAAGAGAAAACACATTGCCTGGGAGCGGGAGTTGCTTAAGGCCCGTGGAATGCGGAATCAACTTGAGACGGATTCCACGAAATGACTTCGTTAAAACTACCAGAAGTTCTGGCAAACTTTCCTGGTCACCGTGTACTGTTAGAATCACCAGAATTTGGGTCGAAGCAGGTGTCAGTGTAAGTTCGTTTGTCTGGTTGTTATCTTGAAAATCGAAGTCTAAATTAACGTAATCAAAACTTGGCAAATGAAAAAGAAAAAGTTGCCCTTAGCAAAGCCTCGGAACGAAACAATAAAATGCAAAGTAAAATCTTCTTCCTGACCTTCATCAGTGGCCTCTTCGTAAAATGTCGCCAAAACCCCCTCAAGACAAGAGTGAACACTTTAGTAATTTGTACAGTTTATGGAATTCGGTCGTGCCCAAAAGTGTACCTTGAAAGTTTGATATAGCCTTCAATAATGGTCGGCAACTATATTTCACTTCTTCATGCCAAATTTCAGAAACATCCTTTCTATCTATCTATCTATCTATCTATCTATCTATCTATCTATCTACCTATCTATCTATCTATCTATCTATCTATCTATCTTTCTATCTATCTATCTATCTGTCTGTCTGTCTGTCTGTCTGTCTGTCTGTCTGTCTGTCTGTCTGTCTGTCTATCTATCTATCTGCCTGCCTGCCTGCCTGCCTGCCTGCATGTCTGTCTGTCTGTCTGTCTGTCCGTCTAAACCTATCTGGTGTTTTTTTTTCCTGTTAATTTTATAATATTTGTTTGTAATTTTCATGGCAAACATTATGTAGTGAAGAAACGCATTCACGCCCACACAGACCGGAACAGAACAACAAAACAGTTCAACAGTTCAAGGAACAGACACACCTGGGAGATGTAAAAACTGAAGGATGCAAAACCACAATGACTTCAGTAATCATGAATATTCGACCTGCGATTGGTTGTGGTCACTCATGTTGTAAATGCATACGACGAAGTGAGATAGGGACGGATGTACTTTATCTATCTATCTATCTATCTATCTATCTATCTATCTATCTATCTATCTATCTATCTATCTATCTATCTATCTATCTATCTATCTATCTAATTATCTATGTCTGTCTGTCTGTCTGTCTGTCTGTCTATCTATCTGTCTGTCTGTCTGTCTGTCTATCTATCTATCTGTCTATCTATCTATCTATCTATCTATCTATCTATCTATCTATCTATCTATCTATCTATCTATCTATCTATCTATCTATTCATCCATCCATCCATCTATCTATCTATCTATCTATCTATCTATCTATCTATCTATCTATCTATCTATCTATCTATGACTGTCTGTCTGTCTGCCTATCTGTCTATCTATCTATCTATCTATCTATCTATCTATCTATCTAATATCTGTCTGTCTGTCTGTCTGTCTGTCTATCTATCTATCTATCTATCTATCTATCTATCTATCTATCTATCTATCTATCTATCTCTCTATCTGTCTGTCTATCTATCTATCTATCTATCTATCTATCTATCTATCTATCTATCTATCTATCTATCTATCTATCTATGTCTATCTATCTATCTATCTATCTATACACATACACATTCAGAGAGAGAGAGAGAGAGGGAGAGAGTGAGTGAGAGAAAGAGAGAGAGTGAAAGAAAGAGAGAGAGAGTACAAGCAGGCTAGGGAGTGGATTCAGATAAAGAGAAATACACAGGTTCAAAGACCATAATAATCAGTGCAGAGATTTCTGTGTGTGAAGGTAACCGGAACTGTTGAATGAATCAGATGTTATGATGACACATCTAAAATGTAAGGACGACCTGTTGACGGTGTTCTGGGCGCGTGTTCTCTGTGGGCGTTCTAGCCTGGCTTGTTCTTAGCGATATAAAAGCTGTCCCTCTTCCCTGTTCTCATCATTCCCCCCCCCCCCCCCCCCAATCCCCAAATCACTTCTACCTCTCATGTCACCCCAGCCTCGCTGCCATCCTCGAGTAAAATATTCTTTGACGGAATTCAAATTTTCTATTACCTACATGTAATTATTCTTTGTCAATGAAATGAAAATAAATGAAACTGACATGACTCAGACCAATCCGGTAGGGGACCATTGCTGACCCACTTATCATTGTTACACTAGAAATATAGGCCTAGCAAGCTTGTATTATTATTGTACTGTATACTCTTTACTATTAACTTGGCTACTATGTCGACCGCTTTTCTTACTTTTGGGTTAGAGTCTAATTTGACTAAAATGGAATCTTCGAAGGTCATTAAACTCTTGTCTCCAGCGGAGGGGAGAAACGCAATGTTGTTTCAAAAGTAAATGGACCAAAACGAGAGTGGGGAGAAAGGGGTGGGTGGTATTGTCGCCGATCTGAGGGAAGGGAGGAGGAAGGGGAAAGACACAGGGCAGGGGACGCTATAAGGCTGGTCTTGCTCTGAGTTAACTCCGTTTTGCGTCTGTATGTCTCAGTGCCCGAGGTCTCTCTTTCCGCCAGCCAACTCAATACAAGTTTGACGCGTCCGAACCAATGAGATAACGTGAGGCCAAGCAGCTTATAATAGACAGTATAAGCTCCTTGCTTGAGGTGAACAGAATTGCATGTGCCTTGTTAGTGCTCAGAAAAGCGATGCCGGAGTGAAAGAAAGAAGAAAGACAAAAGTGATCAAGATGGGAGTCGAACCCGCCACCTCTGCCACGACACCAGACGCCTTGCCGAAGCAGTGAGACAGACTTGTTTCGGTTTCGCCAGTGGGCGAGGTCCCTTTTAACTCCATGGTCCATATCCCTTGCACGAAAACCGAGACAAAACAATGCTAACTCAGCACGCTGTCAGTTTAACGCTACACAGCCCAAATTGTCAGTTCTAGTTTTTAACTCCTTGCCGCTTCAGAGAGTTGGTCCACATAAAAAGAGCTATGACAGCCCACAGCAGTTGGGTTTTTCAGTATGTGGGTCAAAACTTTGGCTGTGACCTGTAAATATGTTTTCGTGGCTTGAACCACAGGTGGGCCAACAAGTGCATTATGTAAAACCTTTTCACCGAACGAGAGCGAAACTCAAGATCTAGATCCAAGAGCACTCGCTTGATAAAACAGGAATACTAGGCCTTGTCATAAAGAATGTTGAGCTTCAATGTGTTATTTTATCAATTTTGCGTTTGGAGTTTGCATTGGCCTGGAAACTTCATATCATTGCAAATCCAGTTTGAATCTCTGACTGCACAGCGCTGAAAACTTAGCAGCTGTAGCAGGCTAACGGCAGGACTAGGTTAATGTATTGCGTTTATTTTTTCTCGCTGGAGCCCCCAGGTATATGGAAAACAGTATCAAGTATCACGGGAAATCGGGGTGACCTTGGGTGGGGTCACGATAAAATAAAACGGGATTAGTACCACTGAGAACCCACACCCGACAACCGCTAACACCTAGGCTACCTTAGGCTAACACCGAACATTTCAAAGAAGGCAAGACAAGTTGTTATTATAATTTACGGGGCTAGGTTTCACACAGACATACTTTACTGTACGGGCCTTTTTCCCCATTAGATTTTTAACCTCACTTTAATTTGATCTTATTTATAGGAACCTGAGGACAGAAATCTAGCCCAAAGTAAGATAACGAAAAAACCCTGGAAGACGCAAAGTGACCCCTGTTGTGCCGTTACAACCCAAATCTCAAACTATTTAACGGAAGACAAAGTTTAATGACGAACATGGAAAGTGAAATTAGGAATAGATCTATATGAAGGTGAACGGGGAAGAGGAGGAAGAAAAAAGACGAAAGGGGAAATGAGAAGGGCGGAGATGGAAGACATGGGATTCTGGCTTGGCGGTACATAATATGGTGAAAGAATTCAAACCGAACGGCTCAGAGAAAGAGAGAGAGAGAGAGAGGGAGACACACACAGAGAGAGAGAGAGATAGAGAGATAGAGAGAGAGAGAGAGAGAGAGAGAGAGAGAGAGAAAGAGAGAGAGAGAGAGAGAGAGAGAGAGAGAGAGAAAGAGAGAGAGAGAGAGAGAGAGAGAGAGAACATGAAAAAGTTGACGAGTGTAAGGACGGAAAAAGTCGACGCAGCTCGAGATGCGGACGATGAAGAAGGAGCTAGAGGAAGAGAAAGAAGTAGTGAAAGAAGAGGGAGGAAAAAAAAAGCGACGGACAAAGAAGATGATGAACAAAGAGAAGCCAGGAGCCCTCCCCCCCCCCCTTCTTTTTTTTTTAAAATGGAGCAAGCAGAAAAAAATGAAGAAAGAGTTTTGTATTTTGGAGACGCGTAAAATGATACCGTTGTGTCTGCCCCACTAAATGGACAAAATTTCTCAGCTGCAGCTGTGTGACAAGCGAGGTGTTTACTTACACCCCAGTATTTCAAGGTCAGTCTGTTTGTGCACCCCGAGCGCTTTCCAAAGACAGCATACTGTTGCCTTGGCGCTTTATGTGCAGAGCAGGAGGGTAGGGTGATTTCCACCTGAAGGGTATTAAAGTTTTTACTACATTGCCACGATGTCATTCTGTGGCCAATTTTAAATAGAATTTTACCAGTGTTGCAAATCTCTTTCCTTAAGTAGAGCATTGATCGTGTTAATTCATTTTAATCCATGGCTCAGTTTTCTAGGCCTGTGGTATGCAGCACTGTATCACACCCATGTCGTGTCGAAGTGATCTGATCAATATGCACGTGGGCTGTCAACATCGCCATATTGTCAACATTCTTATCAGCCTAACGTGTGTAATGTTTATCTAAATGGCGGTTATTTTTTACCTGCATTTTTTTTTCTTTTTGTGTATTCCACGCAAAGCATTGTATTGACTCCACAAAGTTTATCAGTTCGAGCAAAAGAATGTAGAGTAGTACGAGTAACTCTTTCGCTTATTAAAATATTACGTTGTATAAGAACTGTAATGAAAACCCAATGACATCCCTTTTTTGGCTGCCATGTTGCCGCGCTTGCTTGGGCCATTCCCGCTGGTGTCGGTTGTCGGAGGGCAAGTGATACATCTTATTACTGCCCTAGTATTCTTTGGTTCGAGCCACCCGATCTAACTGTGGCAGTCACGACAAGACCCAGAATGCAATGACCGGACATGGAATATAGCAATGCCTTCTGCTGTGGACTATCAGGTGTTTACAAGCCCTCGGCTGAGAAACAGCATTAACTGTATTCGTCGTATTCGTTGTACATGTAATATCAATTAAAAAATAAAATTACAATTACATTTAAAACTAGTAATGGAATGGTACCCATGGAATCCTCCCTGCATTTCATAGAAAAACAGAGACTCAAATGGTTTGGCCACCCGTCACGAATGCCACCGAGTCAACCAGCCATGAGAGACTTCAACACCAAGCTCTCAGGCTACACGGGAAGAGGCAGACCACGCAAAAGATGGATTGAAGTAGTCAAAGGAACCCTGAGAAACAACAACATCTCAGTTGAAAGAGCGACAGAGTTGGCCTACCATAAACAAATGCATCTCCCCGCGACGCTCAACGGCAACAGAGGATGAAAAAGTAAAGTAAACTTTGACTAAAAGTATGAAATGGTATAATGGCGTGAAAAATATTAAGTTTACAAACACAGTAGTATGCAAAGTCAATAATTCCAACATGAACAGCCACATGGCAAGACTCAGTAGGGACAGCGGGAATTTTGTTCAAAGAACGCACACAACGTGTTGTCTCGTAACAAGTTGCCTAAACTCATGAGCTAAGACTTCAATAATTATAGGCGCATTCTGCGGATTATTCCTTGGTTCCGCCTAATTATAAACTCTTACGTCATAGCCTATTTGGTCTGCCACCATATTCACTTCTTAAGGCCCATATTTCAGAGAGAACCTTCCAGTAATTTCCGAGTTTTTTTCATGGTATACGGACTTTCATGTAATCTTATTATTAATATAAAAAAAAAAGTGGCGGGAGTAATTCATTGTGGTGCAATTTTGGCCTCTTTTTTTTGCTCGGAGCTACAGCCTAAATGACAGTTTAAATTATCATCTAATCCAGCCCAGTCGCTTTTGTGTCGACCGATTGTGTTGATTCAAGTTTCGGGTATTTTTAAGTAAAAGTTGTAAAAATGTAAAATACAAGGAGTTTTATTTTTGGCTCCCTGTAGTATGTCCATCGCACCGGAAACAATATTAATATGCGTGGACTTCCGTGCGCACTGTTTCCCTATCAGAAATGAGTGCATATTATTGCTCAGGAGCGCATGGAATCTGTAGTAAGACTGTAGAATAATAAATGGGAAGCTTTGTAGACCAGAAAGAGAGAGAGAGAGAGAGAGAGAGAGAGAGAGAGAGAGAGAGAGAGAGAGAGAGAGAGAGAGAGAGAGAGAGAGAGAGAGAGAGAGAGAGAGAGAGAGAGAGAGAGAGAGAGAGAGAGAGAGAGAGAGAGAACGGTGGGTTCACAGGTTTATCCCGGATAATGCCAGGAACTTCGTCGAGTAAATTAAAATTGATATGCTTATGTCAGTGTCTGCAGATGAGTGAGTTTGGCCCACATATTTTTTGTCAGGTCAGACTCACAGTGATAAGTTGGTACAGTAGTCGCATCTGGTACACATTATTTACTTGGAAAAGCCGAACAAAAACGTATGAATCTTGTCAGCGACAAATACAGTTTAAAAACTGCTTAAGGCTCCAAAACGGTCCCAGCTACTCTCATTTAGATCCTCGTAGCGTTAATAGTTTAGGAAACATAACATTTTATTAACGATAACAAATGTAGAAAAACGTAGTAATAAGTGTTGTAAATGTCCTGGAACTCAAATCTGAAATAAAAAGTAATTTAAAAAGTTGATCCGGCAGGTTAGAAGGAAAAAAACAAAACCAATCGTAACGTTTAATTCTCTTTACAAGAATTTCGTCGTGAGATTCACACTGTCGTTCATCGCTTGATCATTGTTTATCAGTTCAGTTCCAAAACTCGGATAATATCAGTTCTGCCCCCAGATTCATATTCCAACACCTAGTACACACTGCAAATTTTACGCTGATGGCTATTGATTATTTAGCAGCCCTGCCATGGGGCAAAATACCCGTAAATCTCACAGCTAGAACCAAAGTATCTTTGCTAGAGCTCACGGGGCGAACAACAAATTCTCAATTGCTGTGCTGAGGTCGATAAGAATGGATCGTAGTTGACCAAACACAATATATATATAGCCAGTCACTTTTAAAGAAAAAGAATGAAAAATGAAAATTATATCTATATATTATAATTATGATACCATTTCTAAATATGGACAATATGTTGTCAGCTGGTTCCAGTCACACGGATAAAAATTGTCAGTGACAGAAATGATGCAGACATGACAGGAGATCGAATGTCTAACGGGTTTTATGATTCTCCATGGTCAAGGTTAACGTTATCAACAAAAAGGAGTGAATCATGAAAGGATAAAAGGAAACTATTTCATATCTTATACATTTCACTCACTCATTCTTCATCTTTCTATGATTATTAATTAAAATTAATCCACGAAGGCCGAGCTTTTTTATTTATTCATTAAAATTTATTTTCATTCGCCAGTACACTGGCTGTCTATTTCAAGATTTGTATTTTTTTAATTTTTCAAAATATATCCTACACAATCATTGAGCCTTAGGTTACATTTTTATGCATTGTCATAGTTCACCCCACAAACACAAACATCGTGACAACACCGGGCAAAATTTAATGTGTCTGGGTCGTCACGCGTGGCATTCTGCTCTCTTCGTCCTCCGTCTCACACCATCTCGTCTGCCGGTTAGGTTGGCCCTCGTAAGCCAGGTGAATGTAGGTCACCAATATCCGCCTTTCGGCCTCGAATTCGAAAGGGGGCCTACTACCGTAAAGAACTCTTTTATGTCACCAGCGTATCGTTGTGCTGGAGAAGAAGATAGGGGCTGTCTTTGTCCCGGATGTTTACAATGGCCTGAAAATAGATGCGCATAAAACAGTTCTTCTGTTCGTGCACGGAACTGGCTAATGCAGATAGCTCCACTGTTCAGCCCAGTATGGTTGGGGCACTTCCGTCTTGTTCAACGAAGCGCAATACGAGACTTTAGCAGGCTACATCATTGTGTTTCGGGGCTATAGAGTATATCGAATATTGTGTTGCACAGTTCAATGTTGAGATTTGGTTTCTTGTGCTGTTAGAATTATGTGACAGATATTTACTGATATTAATGAGATACTGACGTATCAACATTTTCAGAAACGCGGACAATAAGGCACTTTTCTGGTAGATACCTTGAAAGAAAACACCGCGAACACATCTGTTTGTAAAGTGATTCGTTTTCTTCACACGGAGAAGGGATAACCAACACTCACGTGGATACAGAATCGTCAAGTTACCATAAAGGTGAACATTTTGGTTAACTAGTGAGTCGTGATTGATTCTGAGACAGACAGAAGCCTATTCAAGAGTGTGTCTTCTAGTCATCATCAATGACGATTTTAAATTCAGTTTCCCATAGAGGAAAAGAAGCCCCAAGTTTGTCATTACTGACGGCATACACTTCAGAAATCGGTGAGAAATTTGCGTTTGGCTCAGTTTCATGCTTGATCATTTACGCCTTTCACGCTCTCTCTCCTTCGCTCTCTTTCTCTCTCATTCACAGTTTTGTGTTTGCCAAAAGTTCAGACACATAATCCATTGGCATATTTCCCAATTGTAAACTAAAAGCATGTCCTGTGTTGTCCCCACATTTCAGACTTCGTCAAACCCAGCATTAGAAAAAGATGTCTTTGGCCGAAATTGATCCTTGCATAAACCCATAGATCGTGGAATGCCCGATCTATGAGAAACCTTAGCTTAGGGATTCCCCTACAGGAGTAAATTTTCTGAACCTGTATTTGAAGATAGACCTACATACAGGCTATTAAAAAAAAAAATTACAGTTAGATCTATACTTATATAGAGAAAAGATCTAAAGAATCTCGAAAATAGTGGATGAAAAGCAAGACCAAAGACTCATCGTTGATTGATGTCTTCTCATTCATGGGCTAGGCCTTCCTGTTTGGTTCTTACACTACCCGTACCTGATCATCACTAGTTTCTCATGAATAAGCGAAACAAGATTTATACAGTAGTTGTGCTATTATCATTGTCATTGTTATTTGAACTTAAAATAACTATCATGTCCGAAACAAGTGTTTTAAAATTTCCCCATCGTCATTTCCTCTCTCATGATAGAAGAAGTGTAAACTCAGATTGTTGGACCAAACAGGGTGGGAGCATAAGCTCCTTGGGTGGGAGTAATTTTGTTTATTTTTGGAAAGTGAAGAGGGAGGAAAACGGTTGGTACCTGCTCTTCCGTTCTCGATGTTCTTACAAAGGGAGATGTTGGGATGGCGCAAGTCTACCGAGATAAGGTTTGATGCATCACACCTGTCAGTCAATAATAAAAAAAATTATCATTTATAAACAACAAAAAGACGAAACTTATTAGTCAGCACAAAAAACAACAACAACAGACGCGGACGCCAGAGCAAAAACTGACCAGGCAGGAAATAACGTTGATGAGTCAAATTCCAAACGAATGAGGTCATGACTATAACGATCCTCTCTTCTTATCATGTTTTTCATCCCTCTGCCCTTGTCCATTGTCACCTCTACTACGATTCTTTCTTTCGCGCATTTATCTTTCCCCTCGTCTTTTCCTTTGTTGTTTTATTCGCTCTTGTCTGTCATTATTGCCTTCATTCTCTTTTCCCTCGGCCTCTACTTCACTCACTTATCACTTGTTGCATCACGCAGATTGATGATGATATATACATTCTTATAGTACCAATGCAGACCCGTGTGTCCCTTCTGCTTGTGGCTCACGAACAACGGAGAAACAAACGTTTCACTGAAAAAAAGTCTCATAATTGACCTCAGACACGTGCAGTGGTGTTAAATATTTCCCAGTCTAATAGAAGTGTCCTGTTCATGTTGGATCGTATGACCTGTGTTTCATCCTCTCTGTGACCGGGGAAGAGGGGAGGGGGTGTAATGGATTTACAGTATGGGTACATCGGGTAGGTGTCCAGTCTGATGGAACAAAGTCTCAGAGCTGTTTGAGGTTGTGTTGCTTTGCTTAATTAAACGCTCTATGAGAATGGCGGGAAAGCTGATCCATTGGTTTTGTTTGCCCTAGGCACGTCATCAACCGAAAGTGTGTGTAAGGTAAATTTACGTCAGTAGACAGAAGAAAAAATATCTAAAGATTAGTTACCTCGTAACTCTCGTATCTTTGTATTGTTCGCTGGGCCTTCGCCGGTTTCCTTGGCATGAAATTTTTAAAAAGAAGGAAAGAATTGTTTGTTCTATTTCACGAAAGGATACTTTATTCCGAATGCTTGCATGTGTGTCTGTTGTGACAGCGCTTGTTTATTGTGACTAGATGGGCCATTGTCTCCGTCTTCAGGCTTGAAAGAGAGAAATGTTTGGAGCGGTTTGGATTGTATCACAAGATGACACGTCTTCTCCCCTGTTGAGCATAGCAGTGTTTGTATTGTACTAATAGTACTTCAACCTTGCCACTTGATAAATTTATGACTGACATGCCTGTGTCCACTTGAGATTTACTGATGTCATTCCATGGTAAGTTCAACCAATGAACATGCAGAACAGTAGCCGTTATCACTGTGTGACGTTCAGGAATCGCTACCTCGGAAAGGTGCGGATGATCCATGTTGGAATATTCACCGCGTACAGTGTTAAAACAAAACAAAACACCCATACCATATATGGGCATCTTCTAAATAAGATGGTCCGGGACTAGTAATCGTGCCAAGAGAAAGTGGACCACCAGTTCATGGAAATTAGGCTTATGTAGTAAAAGTTATTGTAATATCAAGAATAACAAGTGTTTCGAGTGTATAACATTGCACAAAAGTCGTAGTTAGAAAATGTCATGTCAGCATAATGAAGCTCGTGTTTGTTACAGACCACTACAGGTTTGACATCCCATTATCTTGCTAGCCTCCCTACGTAAGTCCGACGTAGATTTGTAGAGGAGTTCCATAGGGGTGGTAGGATTACTGTAGGGGCGGATTTCGTATTTCAAACCGACGGCGGTGATGTGATGTCGTAAGCAGCGGATCTATGCAGGAACGATGTCATTCCTATGTGTAAACTTGACGTCAATCCTACGCATCATATTTCCGTAGGGCTGCTGGCTGGCCACGGTACAGACGTTGAGTCTTATACATTATGCTTTATAATGCTGGTTATTATGGGCGCAGTGCAAAGCCAGGACCGCTTGTTGCAGTTTTAAATGTGAAGTGACTACAGTCATATATTTTTGCCATATTGCCAGATTGGATTTTGTCGGCACAATGAATTTGAAAAGAAAACGTTTTAAGGCAAAGGTTTTGATTAGGTTGGGCTTGCTCGTCACAGTAATCTTTTTGATGGCGAAATGTCCATTTTGACCTGAAGATTCGAAGGGAAGCTAGCCACAAAGTAGTGACAAAAAACAAAACAAAAAAACAACGACAACAACAAAACATGTAAGCATGGCTGCCTTTGAACTTTACTATTACTCGCATCCAGGACCTACGTATTGTATGACATGAACTTCTCGCGAGACATTTGTACACAACCCTGCCCCACAAGTCCCCCCAACCATGTAACCACAATGATATTGATTTTTCAAACTTACAAACAAAAAGAACCCAACCCTCAGTCTTAGCAAGAGAAAATCCGGGTAGGCCTACGGTACACCGCGCAAATGCTTTGTAATAATAAAAAACAGGACTTCCTTATTCCGCTAGGTTTAATGTGACCCTCCAATACAAAATGCAGTTATTCCTTCTTCACAGTGTCATTCCCATGTGTATGAATAATTCAGTTCCGAGAGCGATCTCTTCCGTCAATAATTTATGACTAAACTATCCATACCATTGGGGATTCCCATAAGATATAGAGGTTCGCAGTTTCCAAATAAATATTTATGTACAGCGTTACCTTCAGCACAATAATAGGCGTTTTAATGTTATCCTATTACAAAATGTGTAGTTTTCTTTTGCTAGCCCTTTGATCTTCATGGAAATAATTTATGTCTGCAGTCACAATGACAGGCCAGAAATGAACTAGATCTATGCCTTGCTATCATACTAGCTCTGTGTTGTCTAGCCTGACAAGGACTATTGTGTGACTTTATAAAAATTTAATACATACTCAGCCGTTTCATTTTATCGATCACTTTGTCCACTTATCATTTTACCGATCTCTTTCTCCTTGCCCCCCTCCTCTTCTCTGCCGTTCAGTTTCAATTAAAACGTTGATATTTATTTATTTAGGTTCCCTCCCTTTTTTTGTGCGCTCTGCGCCTATACCGCCCCACAGTGTACCCTCAACTGTCTGTGCGATCAGTGTTATAGTATCCCGCGCTTGATTCTGATGCCCTTCCTTTGCCAAATAATTATAATTGCTCAGTCCAGGGCACACGTGAAACAATACCACTTCATAATGTTCAGGCATGCAGGTTTCGGTCCTGTGATGAACAGGTAGGGCTGTGTTTGTTTTACGGTTCTCTGAATTGAATAGGCATAAAAACTCATTGTGCATTAGGCCTTGAAGAAGTATATGCTGTCAACAAGAGAACAAAAAAAAATAAAAAAATAGAAGGGTGTTTTCAAAAACTTGTCAGTTTGCTGCGCCAGTTACTTTTTTGTGTGTGAAATGACCATGATTCATAATACATGTATCACGAAAGGTGGCTAAATCCAACAGGTGACCAGTAGCTGACCTTGTTCACTTCACTGACCATGCATGAGTCATAAGGTCAACTCCTGGGGATTTCCTACTAATGCAGTAATGGTGGTGATGGCCGGCGTACTCTGGCCCTCCTTACCATACTTTGTCAGTGTAAAACGACTGCCCCCCCCCCTCCTCCCCACCTTTCCCAAATGAATACCGTGGCCATCTGACCAGGTAATAATCTGGAAAGCCCGTCCATGAGCCCCTCCCTCCCGTTCCCCAAGCAAGTAATCGGGTCAAACCAAAAAACAGTATTATCGATCCTGTCACTGGCGTCAGTGTACCCCATGTTTCTGTGCCACGCGGGTAAAGATGGGTTGTTTGTTGGGAGGGGGGAAGTGAAGAGGGAGGGTGGGGAATTGATTTGATATTAAAAGCGTGAAAGGGTTTTAAAATATTAATTTAAATGAACTACAGCAATTAAAAAAAATAAAAAAATTTCCGGTTTAAAAATGACGGTACGACATGCACAACAATTATCAGCTCTTATGACTGACATGGGGCAAGAGTAGGTGGATCACGTTTTTAGTAGTAACGTTTTTGGCTTTTACTTCAAATTTAAAACTTTAAATTACCTGTTCCATTTACTTCATCATGCCAAGTATGCAACAAAGAACTGAAGAGTAGAATAGATCTACAAGTAAGGCCTCTCACATGTTTTGTTTTAAATCCTAACAAGGCCAAAGGAAAAAAAAAAAGCAAAAAAACCAGCTTGGTTTTTCTATCGTTTTTTTTTTTGTACAAGAGCTATTGTCTTCTTTGTTTCCTGTCACATCTGCTAGCTTGACAACCGCTTTTCATTTTCTTTTGGTCTGTCTATACAGGCTTCAGGTCCTCATTATCACTCTTTTTTTTGTCAAGTGACCTTCGCTGCTCACAGTAGTGTGGCTGTTCTCGTGTGTTTTATCCTGGTTATCGCTGTCTGTTCCACCGGCCCTCGGGTACTAGTAGTCATAATTGTCGCATTACCTTAACGAGCGTGTTATCACATTCGCTAGGCTGCCTTCAGGGCGAAAAGTAACTTCTGTATTGAGAATCTTCTTTCGTGTACAGGCTCATTATAATTTGTGTGGTGTGCAAAGTACATGTAGTCATTTTTGAATGAAAGATATGGGATTCTTGCGTTCAACATGTAGCCTACATCAATATCATTTCGTATGTGCATCAAATCACAGTCATATTCCGCCATCTTCATAGTGTCATTTCGCACTGTTCAGTGCATTATTGTGTTATAAAATATTCATTTCACGTCAGAAAGCAATGCATCTCTTTGTAAATTGTATCACACACTTTTGGCCAATATTCTTTATACAATAATATTAGAATACAATTTCTTCACAGCGTCTGAGATATGACGGGACATGTTCTTTTTGGATTTCCTCTGTTATCATGTAATTTTCTCATAGTCGTCTGAGATATGATGTAACATCTTCACCTTGTGTTTTCTCTATCATCATACCATTTTCTCATTGTCCCTGAAATGGCAAGACATTTGTTATCATCATTTAATTTCTTGTCAATAAGATGTGACAAGTCATCTTTTCCTTGGATTTCCTCTATCGTCATATAATTTTCTATCTCTGAGTTATGTCGAACATTCTTGTCTGTGAGTTTCCTCTTTCTTAAGATTTCTAACGATTCGGTGTTTTGTTCTCCACAGAGATGCATACCATGCAGTTGTATGTATTGGTAGAAGAGGCGGGTGAGGAGGGGCTGCCAAACATGTCCAAGCCCAGATACGAGCCCGTGACCACCCGATGTGAGTTTACCCTGGTCCAGGCACTGGAGAACAGATTGGGTGGGGACCTGACCCATTACGAGATTGTGGGTCCAGGAAAATGGGTCACCTGGTCTACACGGGCCAGAGAGCTCAAGGTGAGCATCCTGCTTAACGTCACTGCTCTACAATAATGGCACAATAAGTCAGACCTATGCCATAAGAAAGAAGATCAAAGCTTGAGTAGAAGAGTTAATAGAAGAATTTCAGTGACCAAATTATGGTGAGGGTTGGGAATGATTGGAATGAGAAACACTAAAAGTTTTGCTATGTAGAATTGCAATAAGAAATTAGCACTGGTTTCATCATTGACATGTTGTGGGGAACTCAGGAACTTGACCATGAGTTCATTTTAACATAATTTGTATTGCCTAAAGCTCTTTTAGACTTCAAATTTTATTTTGAAATATTCACAGTGAAGGAATAAAAGTAGTGCAGTGGATATATCAATACTGTACTCCTCCCTCTTTCTGTTCCTCATGCTGTTTGGATTTTCTATTCCTTATTGACATTCACTCAAGCATGACATAGAAATGCTACACATTAAAACTGCTTTGACAAATGCCCAACTTTGGATGGGGTGGTTTTACTGGTGCCATTTTAATGTTTATTTTTTTGTGTCTCCACACCCTATCCCCTTTGCCCCTTAACCTTTGAGTTACATGTTTAAACATCCTGTTTTGAACAAATTTCCTTCTTTCTCTGGGCACAGGGACAGCAGTTAACACTGCGCTGTCACAGTCGGCCAGTTCCACACACTCAGATGGCACTCTATGGAACAGGCAAATCAGATACAGAGTTGAAAAACTACATGACGTTATCCCAGAACATACCGACAGATGATCGGCATTACACCAGTGATGACACACATCTCAAGGTAAGTGAACAGATGGACGGTTTAGTTCAGCTGTGTTGTGACCTGTGAAACCTCTTAGACATCTTGTAAAAGGATGAAAATTCCTACATAAAACCATTTTATAATGTTACAGTGTTTATCTATACTGTTATGTTCTAAGAATGGAGATGTACGTGGATATGTTGTTATGCTTGACAGATATTAATTTGGAAAGTGAAAAACAGGGCATGATATTTATTTTTTGTTTATGTGGCAGATGTTTGAGTTAATTTTATTGGCAGGATAATACATCTATTGTACATGATATAGATTACAGCACAGTCTTAGGAGCAAATATGTGATGAAAAATGTAACATTTACAATGAGGAAACAAGCATTAAACGTGATCATATTTGTAGCTGTAAGTAATGGCTCATTAGAGGTAAATATAGCAAAGTCAGAGGGGGCTGATTGTGAGCTGCACTTAATGTAGAAATTATTTGGGGTTCTGACATTTATTTTTGTCTTTTCATATACAGCAGCCATCACCCGACCCTACGAAGATAGAGAATCTGAAATGTCCCAGCATGAAATCCTTCTCACCGTCATCAGTGAGTGACTCAAATAATGAGAGAACCAGCAGCTCTTTAGAAATGGAGGGAGGAAAATCAGCACATGGCTTGACCGAGTCTGTGATACCTGAAGGGCCATCAACAAATTTCAGCCACTTGACCCTGGACAGTGAGGATCATCATCAGTTCACACTGGACTCTTATACTTTTGTCAAAGTGCCCATGACTCAGGAGAACGCAAAAAACTCATATAGTGAAAAGAAATATTTTTCAGATAAAGTTCTAAATGTTCGAGACACTGCAACGCCTGATGATAATCATACAGGCTTTCCCAGCCAAGATCCATCAGATCCTCTGAATAACGTGCCACGTTTAAGTCTTATTCAAGCAGGATTTCCATCTGTGACTGTCAGTGTGTCATCAGAACAAATTCAATCAGAGACTTCAGGAAAAGTGTGTGAGTTCAAGCAGAATAATCTCAACTGTTTGTCTGCACCCAATTGTACACGCAGTTCTTGTACCCCGGTGGCTTTAAATGCTCAGAATGTTCCTTTTATCTGTGTGTCCAACAACGATACAACATCGTCCATACCAACAACCCAAACAATGCTTGTCATACCACCAGAGGATAAACTTTTTGTACCTGTGCAAGATGAAGGTTCCCGGGATAGTGCTATGAGTATAGAGAATGTATCATTTAATTCCAATTCTGAAGTGCCTCTGGCAGACACTGGCAAGCCAGCAAGTTCTCTGTTTGCGCAAGGCAAGAATACGCAGTCTATTAATGTTTCAAACTGTTTGCCAGCTACGGAATATGTGCCATTGGACTGTATACAAACCATTGGAAGTAACCCTCAGAACACAAGCCTGAAAGTGGGGATTCCGTCCCGGTGTGGGAGCCCAGGGTCAGTTCGCACCCCACCCCAGAAAAGACATAGACTGAACGAGAGGTCTGTTTCACCTAATCAGAGCACATATACTCAGCAATTTTACCATCAGTTACAACAACAACAACAAACTTTCCTACAGCAACAAAGTTTTGAGGTACAAAAACTCCAGAATCAGCATCAGCATCAGCTGCAACAGCAACAACAACAACAACAACAACAACAACAACAACAGCAACAACTACCTCCTCAGTCACAGAATCAACTGTTACAAGAAAATACTCATCCAAATTTGAGTCAGTGGCATTTCAGTAATGTTAGTACAATGGAGAATTATATGCAACAGACATTAACTCAGCAGCAGCAGCAGTTGATGCAGCACCATCAGTATCCACATCGCCAGTTTGTCATGATTTCCACACCCTCAGGTCCCCAGCCATTTCAGATTGCCAGCTCGCAGCCAGGTTTGCCAGGCCGACAGATTCAGAGTTGGAGTAACCCACCCAGTGAGCCAGCAGTGACTGCGATTCACCGTTTTTACAGTGAGCCACAACAAACATCCCCACAGCTGTCGCAACAGCTGCAGTCCCAGCACAGGCTTCAGCCTAGCACACAAGCATCACTTCTGTGTCACACTCCACCGCCAACTTTCCTTGAAGTAGAGTCAGACGGCCACGCACGAGCTGTCTCGGACCCTGTCCAAATGGTCCTGCCGCAAGGGATGAACTTTCCAGGAAGAGCCAATCTTGTCCAAACTCCAATGGATGCCTCACAAGGGCAGCCAATGCAACATGAATACTCAAATGTCCCTTCTCGTCCTCCACCACTGCCATCTGTAATGAAAACTGACTCGGAATCTCCATATATGGATATGAAATTCCCCACTGGCACCTCCGCACCTCAACTGGCGAAATCAGAAATGCAAATTCCTGTCCCTTCACGCCAGCCTTATCCATCATTGCCCCAGGTTGAATTTATTGTGCGTCTACCACATCCTCAAGAACTGTCAAATTCAGGACCAGAGGAACCAAAGGTAATCATGACCCACCCAGACCCTAAATCCCGTGTCTCTGCCAGTGGTGGTTCTTCTCGTGGTAGTCCTGTAGCTTTCAGACTTGGTGGTAGTGGCAGGAGCAATTCTGGATCTGCCTCTGGTAGTTGTGGAGAAGGAGCAGTTGCTGCTTGCCCTACAATCCCTAAGACAGTACCGCAGCCTTTCGCCCCTGCACCTCCCATGGCTCGTAACTGTAGTCAACAGAGTGATTTTTCTTTGACCTCTCATCCTGGAATTCCCCAAGTAAACAGTCAGGGAGAGTTCAGAGGCCGAGAGGAGAATTCTAGCAGCTTAAATTCTGATGAAGAAGAACGTTACAACTATATAGACAGCGCTCAAGTAAATCGTAGCGTATCTCTCCCAGCCAACCATTGGTCCAGCCCAGACAGGCCCCAGACAAGTGGAGATAGAGTCAACATTGAGGATGAGCTAACTCGCCTTGATGGCTGGTGCCCAACCGAAAATGGTGACACAGTGAGTAGTATTTTCATATTTTCATCGATGCTGCCTAGGTGCTCTCGGTGGCGGATCTACTATGAAACTAATGAAGCTTAAGCATCAGGGCCCCTAATCCCGGAGGGGCTGCGAAGGAAATTTTTTCATTTATTATTTTTTTAATGAATGAATTTTGGATGTTGCCCGGTTGTTGGTGGTTGCGAAGAGGCCCCATTACAGTTCAAGCTTCAGGGTCCCAAAAATGTAGGTCCGCCACTGGGTATTATTCTCTGTAATGTAGGAGATAAATCCAAAGCACTTGTCACACGTTGTAGTTCCTCTCATTTTTAGACAAATGGATGTACCAGTAAGTGAAAGATCAAGTAATTTGTGGATGATCTTCCATAATTTAGTCTGCCCATTTAAATTGATCTAAATCCATTCCTCATGTCATTATCTCCTAATCCAGCAATGAACTCTTTTTCACAATTCACTCATTACTGAATAAAAGGTTGTCTCCTTAATCACCATACTGATGTTTGGGGCTCATTTTTTTGTTGCTATAGTAGTTGTGTTGTTGTTGTTGTTTTTTATCTGCCAGAAAGCTGCTTCAAATGAAATAAATTTAAATGATAATACCCAGGTGGGTCCTCACTGAATATTTAGCTAGTGGCACTTATATAAAAAGTGGAGATTCGAAATACTTCCATTTGTCAAAGTCACACATAAACAGATTGGGTTCCCTATTTCAAATACCGTCATAATGAAAAGCACAAATACTCCCATGTTTTTGGTGCTCTCAGAAGAGACTGGTAAAAGTTTTAATCTAGATAAAAATGATCAAATAAAGAAAAGGTTTTAATAATTTTATGTTTTTGATAATTATTTCACAAGGTATTTTCTTTGTACAGGGATTGTACTGGTAGATGTAGAGCGGTGTACTTCAATATCTGTCACAGTAAATCTATTTTGTTATTCACAGATTCAAGGAACGATGGAGAGATTTCGTACTCAGGATGGCTCATTCATTATTTGGAAAAGTCGCAGGCATGACAAATTTGTGATTACTGTGAGGTAAGTGTTGCAGTCAAAGTGTAAACACCTGTGTGTTTTTGTTAGTTTTCCACTCTGCGCCCATGTTGTTTTTCAAATCAGTAGGCTTAGCAACTACAAGTGTCAATTATCATTGCACTTTGAAACAAAACTCCCCTTAAATTGATGACTTTGTGATAGGAAAGATGATATCCTTGATGGCTGGTGGCAGCACTGAACTCAAAAGATTTTATTTTTATAGCATTGAATAGATGACGTACATCCTTAGCCTGAATGATAGGGCTGTGTTAACCAGCGGGTCAGAGATTCAAGTTTCCTCTCTTTGAGTAATAATATCGTAACCTAACTTTTTTCTTTCATGTTTTAACAGGATTATTGTTAACTCGTATTCCATTTCATTGTAAAATAACTCATTCAAAGTAATTAAAAACCCATTACACATTTTTATATTTGAAATTAGATTCAATATTCATTTTTTACGATCAACAGACGTCTGTCATTAACAGCTTCATTAAATTGTTTGAAGTATGGCAGCTCATGGTAAAATATTATTCTGTATTTTTCACCACAGTCTTTAAGGGAATACGAAGATGAACAGCAAATATAGATTTTTTTAAATTTGAAAGTCTTTGTCAAGAAACTCATCATAAATTTTGTTTGCATATTTTTCAGCCATTTGAGTAGGTTGGTTTACTTACGTGTGGAAGAGGACCATACAGAGAATGGCATATTCTACTACCTTTTCAGTGGTGGCTTCAGGTCTCAGAGTCTTTTGGAAATGGTCCATCATTATCGCCAGTATGGTGTACACATGCCTTTACCGTCTTCCTCTGGGAGTAAAAAGTACAATGAGCACATCAAACTGCGCTATCCATTGAGGGTTCGATTGGAGAAGAGGAGAAAAGATGGCAGTAAACCCAGGTGATAGAGATAGAGATGTTCACATTGGACATCATTCTAGAATTTATTTGATAAGACATGTGACATCCAAAGTCACATTGAATTTCTCGGGCTTGTCATGAGACCCAGACAGAGTCTTTGCTTGGAGCCAGTGATATTTCTGTGCAGAATTTTAAACTGGCAATCTGCATTTTATCAGAAATGGCAAATGACTGCATCTCCACCAGCAATTTGAACTTCTTAAATGGACAACATGGTCTATAGAGTTCATAGGGTACAGTTTCCATGGTGACAAAGTGACCCAAACTTTATCATACAAGTTCAGATATCACTTGAACATTTACAGAATCTCGTGATGACTGTTTCTTTCACAAGTTACTTGAGGTTTCAGTTCAGACCAGTTTGCAGCAGCCCAGAATGGCAAGATATTGCGCTGTGTATGTTACTGTCTCCTTGTGGTTTAGATCAATCCTGATCAACTGTAAATGTTTTCACCATTGCGAGCTACAGTCCACGATGTCACAACGATTGAGTTGATGATGGCTTATATTTTGACATAATTGTGTTCTGTAACTAATTGATTGCAGTAATCTAGGACACAAACAGCCAGACTCTGAAATTGTGCAATTTTGTTCTTTTGGTGGTGGTGGAGGATCAAGGAGGATCGGCCTCATTCTACATCATGTGGAGAACCAGTTTGCCTTGGAACAGGATAGAAATACAGAAACATACCTTGTAATCAACTGTCTATCTCAGTTTGTTTATTTCAAATTTTATGTATTTATTTGTTTTTCATCCTCCTGTAAATTTAATCATTCTAGACAAGCAATCTGGTCCATAGATTTTCAATTGGCCAGTACCAAACAGTTGTAAATCTGACTCGAAACTGGACCAAAATAACAACTGCAATGGAGTCAGATTTTTTGTCTAAGAGTTTCAAGACACTTTCAGAACTTTTGCTTTGAAGATCTAGTTACATGTGAAGTTCAGCAGCTTAGAATCCCCTGTAGACATTATTTCCCTGTTCAAATGAACCAAAGCGCCACAATATGATATTATTGTGGTATTTCAGTACAGTTGCTGTACCTTATACATCACTGATTTAATACATACAAAAAATCCCCCAATGAAGTTAGGTCCTTTTGTTCAGTCCGAGACTGAAGTGCCACAGGGGTTCATTATTCATAGTGTTTTTGGGCCGAGGGAGAGAATGGGGTTAATTTGGCTTTACACTAATTCAGAGTATTAGCCAGGATCTAGCAAGATCTTAGAATTCAGACAAGAAAGGACCATATTTACTATATTCACTACTTCTGTCATTATTTCTCAATAATCTAAGCTGTATTTCCACTGATTTCATTTTGCTGTGTATGATGTTTATATGTCATAGTAAAAAGTCTCCATTTCTGTGTGGTATATTGTTTTGTCACTGCGTTATGTCTTTATCTTCATTATAATAATAATAATGATAATTAATACTAATTTTTTCAAGCTTTGCTCTTTACTGTGCAAATTGCTCACATTTCAAGCAGTGTAAGTTTTTTTTAATGCAATTTTAAGCTGTGTCATTTAGCATAAAAAGCTTCTGTTTAATAGATGGAAATTATGTTTGAAAATTGAATTATCTCTTAATCTTATTTCTGTAATTATTGGAAAAAATGTATTTTATGATTCTCTGTCAGAATGATAGACTTGATCTGTGTCCAAGGACCTATATACATGCGTGTTTTACTGTTTTTGCAGTCAGGTAGGATAATATAGAAAAGATTAAGCCATAGTTGACAGTTGTAATTCCTGCGTTTGCCTGTTGTAGTTACTGTAATTTGTGTCCAATACCTTATCCAGACAATCAGCAAATGAGAAGTATTTTGAGTTTTGTTTTGTTTGAATTTGGATTTAACGGCATGTCGGCACAATAATGGCCACTTTGCACCTTTCGCAGCTTAGGCTTGACACATTGTAAGGATGTGCAAAATCATGAAAACTACTAAAAATTCGGATTTATTTTTGTGATTGTTGAATAGTGATTTATTCCATCAGGGTCCAGCAGAGCTGGTAATTAATTTTATCCATAGAACATTGGACTAAATCCCAGTTTTGAAAGTGCCATGTCCTGCTTAAAAATGGGCACAGTACAAATGAAAAGAAAAGAACACGTAACACAGTATTGTTAGATGTGGTTTTAGCACAAAGAAGTACAAGTATATTGTAATATTGTATGTAATAATGTAAATATTGTACATTGTCATGTTTCATGGCTTGTTTGTAGCACAGCTGTAAAGTCTTTGTTTCTCTTTTCACTGTGCCTAAGAAAATGTGATATGAATTGATATAATATATATAAATATAGTAAGTTTATATCTATTATATAATTTTTATTTATGTTTCACTATTTATTATTTGTAACTTGCCATAGGAATAATGTGCCACAATGGGTATTCCCTACTAAATTGCTTGCTCATTTCATACAGTTTTTCTCTTGATTAAAAGTAAAGATTATGCATCATGACGGTAACTGTGAGATTCTTTGCAGGGCATGAGATTTTGGAGAATTTGAACCATATAATTATGTAATATTTATATTGGGGGATGGGTAGAGAGGGGGGTGGAGAGCGGACAGCTGTGAGATTTACAGATTGATATTAAACCTTTCAGGTTCTTGGACTGGTTTACAAGCATAGCGCAAATTTCTGTTTCGTTGCCTGTTCTGCAATATGGGCGTGCATTTAGTGCTATAATTTAGTGTTAAAGATCCTGATATGTAGGGGTAGTGCTACAGTTTAGTGTCAAAGATCGTGCTGTGTGCAGGTTGTGTTATAGTTTAGTGTTAAAGGTCCTGATATGTGAGGGTGGTGCTACATTTTAGTGTCAGAGATCCTGCTGTGTGCAGGTAGTTTTATAATTCAGTGTTAGAGATATGTGGGGCTAATGCAATAATTCGGGGTCTTCAGCTCTAAATTATACTGGTATCTGCATGTCTGTATTGCATGCGAGGATCAAAATGATATCAGCACTGGAATCTGAAAGAGTTTAATGCCAGGTCTTTGGCTATGACAGCAGACTTTTTTTTTATAATGGTGCGGAGATAGGTTTGAAAGTAGGGATGGGGGAAGAATTCAGGGGGATGTGGATTTCATGACCCCATGCAGATTTCCATAGTTTAGCCCTACAAAATCATGAACAAATTTATTGCTCTTGTCCACAGCATTCGCTCCACTCCGCTTTTTTACGGAAAATGAACTATGAAAAAGTAAAACACTATTTGCTTCTGTATACTTGTCCACAGTATCCGTTCCTCTCTGCTCCTCACTGCTGTAAAAGAGAGTTTTTCATACAGCATTTTCCGTAAAAATGGGGTAGCGGATGCTGTGGACAAGACCTCTTACCCAGTGGCCACATAATTGATGAAATGTGTGTGGCATTAACATTGTATTTATACTAGTCAACATATTTTCTCATCACATAATGGTTTGATGATATGTGTCTTAACAACAATTTTCTGCATGTGATTCTTTCCTTACTCGCTTTTAACTTTTAAAACCTTTTTGCTTTCTTTCAAAACCCCTTGGTAATTTGGAAACCTGCAAGTCAGAAAAATTGCAAGTTCTGAAGTTTTCATGTTCTTTTTCTCATTTGAAGGAATTCAAGTGTAAAGTTAAACACAAGTGTCTTCAAAGTTGTTAAACACACTAAAGTTTCCCCATTTCAGTTGTTCATCCTGCACAACAGAATATTCATGTCTTAGGGGTGAAACAAACCGAGACTGGTGTAGGCACCAGACTGGTTGCTCTTTGCATAAATTTTGCTCATACTAACACAATAAGCACTGCCTACACCAAGCCTTGAGATCTCTTTCACCCCTTACTGTGTAGAACTTCTGAAATGAAACTTTCGTGATTTGCAAATGGTCTTTTATTTATTTGTTTCTTTTTTTAAAAAGTTTATTATTTACAATGCACTTTTTATAATAAGAATGGGTGTTCCATGCTCGTAACCTTCATTCATTTTGCCAAATTCAGAATGCTCAAAACATCAGGTATACACACAAATTCTGCTGCATGATTGCTTTTATTTTATCGATGTTTTCCATGTCATCACTGAGAACAAAGATGAATTTTTATCTTGCAGTATCATGACAAATGCATGTTAGTTATTTAAAGGCTCACATTATTTGAACTTGAATCTCATCTGTCAAACGTAACTCATTCTAAATATTTGGAAAAATATGTTTTATTTTCTTTACATTTATGCAGTTTAGTGCTGTGCTTGCTGTACAAATCAGCACATAATTGAACTGTCAATACTAAAGCTTGTTTTATTACTATTTGATTAGTCCCTGAGCATGCTCAATATAGGAAAATGCTCTTGTAAATCACCATCTGCTAAATATTTGTGCAAGAGATCATCTGCTAAGTATTTGTAAAAGCAATTATGTGTTGTATGCAAAGATCACTTGACAACAATTGCTTTGTTTTAGTTGACTCCTTTATCACTAGAATGGATACACAAAGGCTTTTTCCACTCACCAAGGCTCAGTTTATGTTAACTCTTGAAGTATTTTAATTTTCTATTTCATGTTGTCTGATGCAGAATATAGTTGGCTGTTGTTTGCAATAAATGATTTTAAAACAAAAAAAAAAAAAAGGTCTTTCGTGTTTTATTTTTTGTTGAACACATTACAAGTTGTCCCTGAATTTTCTTTACATCAGGCATGAGTGACCTTTCAGACAATAAAGGCAACACCTGAAACATGTGAGGATACAGAGGGCTGGATGTTAAAAGCCTTTCCTTTCATCATGGCCTTTGTTCTCATTTGTTCCAACTCCACTCTTTGCATACCTGAAGAATTTGACGTTAAACGTTTGTGTCTTTAGTATTGTGATAAGGAGTTGGAATAAATTGGAAGTGTCAAACAGCTTGATAAGTGCCCCAACATACTATAGGCAAGTGTCAAAGTGTGCATTTCTTATACTGCTTCTGTATACTAAAAGATCCCCAGTTTTTCAGAAACTGGAGATAGAATAGACAGAAACCAAGGTTGTGTCATATCAAAGCCTTTCAATAAATGACATGACACTTATTTGGATATGGGGGAGGTGGTTGCATATTTCTGTTACATTTATTTTTGTGTAGCTCAGTGATCAGTGTATAATTTTTAATGAACCTCAAGGAAGTGGGTGGCCAAACTTGCTTGGGTGACCGGATCCAGCCAGCAGGCCATAGTTTGACCATATTGCTGTACATGAAGCAACCCTGCATCAGTCAGGTGTAGATTTCTGTAAGATTATTAGGAATACAGTAGGAGTGGGTTCCCTCCATCAGTCCAATGTCAGCGGGATGTCAGAACCAGCGGATCTACATAGGCACGATGACATTCATATGTAAAATTTGGCAAGAAGAAAATGTAGATAGAAAGCCTCACGTACAAACTAATATCAAAACGATATAATAAACGCAAAGAAAAAGGAAGACAAATCAAGCTTTCAGTATTTAAATTTTCATCAGGAAAAAAAAAAAAAAAAACAAATAGGAAAACTGAACCAATAAAACAAGTAATGGAAAAATTGTAGAATATTAAATCAATAGCCTTGCTGCGATCCGAAAGATTTTCTGTGGCTTTTATAATATTTTGTCATTCTTATGTGCAAACTTAACATCAGTCCTATGCATCTGATTTCGATAGGGTTGCTAGCTGGGTTGCTTCAACACGATGAATTTAATTGAGAATGGCTGTGGATAACGGACTGTGCCAAGTTCAACCTTGCAAGTAGAGGCGCGTTCATCACAGACATTGATGTCAGGTTTGCTTAAGCAGAAAGCTGTGTTCAAGTAGAATATTACCTAAGAACAGCCCACACTTCAGTGTTTCAGTGCATAAACATTCTGCAGTCATGCATCATAGAATTCACATTAAAAGTCATGCATTACAGCCCGCTCAACCTATCAAGTTTATTTCTTCGTGATAACTGGGGCAGAAATGCCTTGATGTTGCTTTCAAAGGATAGCAAAAATGATAAATATGAATAATCTGACTTTCGTGACCTGATCACTTACAATGTGCCATTAATTTTATTTGCAAGGCTACTGGTATAGTAGAATTTATGATGCAAAAATCTGCCCTTGTATTATCTGACAGTCACCAAATAGGGCAGAGAGGAGAACAGAGTCAGTCAGTGGTGCAAAATATGTAGAGGCTTGGAAGATTTCACATAGCTACCGAAAAGAATTGAGTTTAGAACTCTGGCCTTGATAGATTAACTGGCACTTTTTCTGTTCCTTCAGACCAACTGTTTGATTCATATCAAGTACTGAAAAGAACTTACTTAATACTAGTTTTGGAACTAGCTTTCACAAATGATTCTACAGTGCTGTTCATGCTCATCATTTACAGTCCCCATTTCGGGGAAAAAGACTGGTATTTAACAATAATTAAGATCCTAGAAAAAAGTGTGCTTTGATGCAAGGACATCGCAATAGGCTGTTCTTGACAAAACAGGATATAACAATTATAACATTACTGAATGTTTCTTTCCACACTAGTTGGGAGGTTGGAGAAACGCCTTTTAGCCTGTGGATAGATAGGACATCACTGCAGCTATGGTATATTGTCAACAGTATCACCCATTTGAAGTGTAACATTTTCAATCACTTGATATCTATTTCCCAAAATTTAAACACTTGCAAGTCCATTTTTCACCACTTTTTTGTGTCTCTTGTAAAAAATTTCAAAATCAGTGTTTGGCGGATAAAAACATACAGTAAGAATAATTAACGTGTTACATCCACTACAAAGGACAAAAATGGTAACAAATCTGACAAAAGGCTGTTAAGTTGTAGTTCATCTTTTTTTATTTAAAACATAAGAACCAATACAATCAATCCTGTGTGAAACGCGCCCCAAAGTACAGGTGTAAATGAAGAAAGGAGACTGACTTGAGGCACTTAACATAAGCATGATTTAGCCTGGCCTACAGTGTGGCCACATGCATACAGACATCAATTTTAAGCTGAGCAGGAACTTAAAGTTAACAATAATATCTCCCACGATGTTGTGCAATCAGCAAAATGAAATGAATCGGGAAGAAACTGTCAAGTGTATGAATTCAGCATAAAATATAAAACTCGAGGTTTTGGTGAGAAGCTGGAATAAATGGTCTGAAATCAGTGGTAGGTTACAGCATGTGCCAAATCTCCATCCTGGGCAAGTAAAATTGGGTGCACAATGCAGTAGCACTTTAAAAAATCTATAGTGCCTTGCACATCTGTAACAAACTACTGCCTTATGACAGCTCAGTGAAAATATCTTTTCCCCTGCGATGAAATCACATTTATTGTGTTTGGGTTCACATCAGATAGTTTTAGAATCAGTAGATAGAGCATATTATTGTAAATGTTTCAAAGCAGCAGTTAGGAACTGTAAATAACCCCATGAACTTGCAGAAGTTATACTTCAGATTGTGTTTAAGAGTCAGGAAAAGAGAACACTTTTGTGACAATGTGGGATTCACAGCATTAAATAGACATAGAATTTTCTTTAAAAATTTGAAAAGGAGTAAACAACTATTTCCAACTCCTTAATAAATATTACCACGACAAATAATATACAAACTGTACATCCATTTTCTTCTGTATTGCAGCCAAACCCTATCACCTTAGTCCACATAGAGAAAAAAGTGCCATTATGTAAATTACATTATCAGTTTGGAAAGAGTTTAAAAGCTTCCTGTATAGAACTCATTGTGAACTGGGTGTGGAAGTGCTGAGCATGAAACACAGTTAACTGTTATTGCTGCTTGCTGCTTGAATTCTACTTTCTGTAAATTGTCTTTCTTAGCTTTTATGGAAAACTGCCAATGATGGCTCCATTATTCTGTTACTCTAAATCATATTGCACAGGAATGATCAATTTCATATTAACCATGAAGTAAATCAAAGTTACTGAATGTTTAACATGCAAGAAGCTAAAATAAAAAGGCGCTCCTGCCTGGAATATCACTTACACACAACAAAAAATTACTCAAGGAAAGGATACTTCTTACTACATGACCCAAGAATCAGATGCATTTTGACACTTGTACCTGGCAGTTCCGACTAGAGAAATGTAAATACTGAACATCAGCAAATGAGATCTTTCTAGGAAATTTCAGTAATTTCTACAAACTTCAGAAGACAAAACTGCAAGTCCTTGGTCAAGAATACGTCAGTTTTGAAACAATATAAAATTTCTAGGTTATGTTTCAAAATCTAATATACAGGACAGAATGGGTTAAGATGAGGAGTTCAGGATTAACAAAAGAGGATGGGTACCATGCCCTTATAGCAAATATTCAGGAACATCGCTCTCTCTTCATTTGTGACTACTAGATTTTTGAAATGCACTGGGAAGATGCAAACTTTGACCAAAAAAAAAAAAAAAAAGAGGAACCTGTGGGAGGAGTGAACAGTTTGTATACAAAACTTGGACATTGGCAGTAGATCTAACATATTCTATCTGATAATGTTGGATGACAGTGACAGCAGTGGAGATATGCTTGCAAAGACAGTGCTGAAAAGTGCTGTAAAGTGAAGAAGTAATTCTGAAACTTGGCTTGTTATGGATTAATACAAGATGATTACTAATTGCATGTAAAAGCAGCATAAATTATAGTTTCATCTTATCATCTGATGGCAGTTTAACACTGTTATGTTTTTTGATATTATGATACACTGATTTCTTTTCAAGATTTTAACTGCATAAGACAAGAGAGTTTGGTGCTGTGCAATATACTGAAGAAAGTGGCTTGTGCTCACACTGTGAAAAGTGAAACTTCACAGAAAAATACGTGGTGTTTGAGAGTTGCTTATATTAAGAAGTTATCACTTTGTTGAACATGCGCGTGTATACAATTAAATGGCCATAAGGAACTAAACAAAAAATAATTAAGTATTCAAATAAATAAAGTAATGGAGCAAAATAAAAAACAACAACAACAACAAAATTTAAAGGATGTGCAGTTTTGCAATACATAAAGGTGATAGTTCTGCATAATGACTTGCATTCTGGAATTCCCACAAAGCAGGCATTTCACCATAGCATGAATAGATATAAATACTTGTACACAATGAAAAATCCACACCATTACAACAGCAGCACGCAGTTAAAAAACACAATGTACATAATACAGTTCTATTGCACCATTTGACATGAAAGTAATTATGTTCTGTCTCACTCTGTCAAAATCTTTCATTCAGAAATGACAATCACCAAAACTGAAGCTGGAACATGCATGGTGTCTGCTGACTGAGGTCACGCAATCTTGCATGCATGCCCAAATCCATGACAAATTCAACAGTTGAAGACCGGGGGAGGAGAGGGATGACCATGTGAAATTAAGAAAATCAATTTCTGAAGCTTGAAAGTCCACTGCGTTCCTATCAGGGCAACTGAATGGATGATTTTTAGATATTAGATGGACTAGGGGAACATTCTTTCTATCTCCTCCTATGTTATAGGTGGTAGAGAACAAAATTTTCAGAAGAGTTTACCTCAGGCCAGGTTTTGGTGCAGAAATATGTTCAACCTGGGCTTGGTTCTAATACCTTGTGATTGCAACTGTTTTATTTAAACTTTAGTTTTGCAGATGAAGCCTGACAAACCACATTGACAACCAAGTTTACACATAGGAGGGGGGATAAGTCAAAAGTCAATGTTTGTGACTGTGATTGGTTTTCCCCCTGGGGTCTTCAAACACATATGCTGGCATAAACCTCACCACATTGGACATGGAAACATTTGTAGAAAGGAATATAAAAATGGACTCATGCTCTCTCTTACTGACAGCAAATGATGCTAAATTTTCATAAGATCATTCTACTTTTAAATGTTTAAAAAAATCTTGGACGTAAAGAACTTCAAAATGTTGTATAGATATGGAACATAAGCATGAATACTTTTGTTAACAGTATTATAGACTCGATGTGTGCTGAAAATAGAATAACTTTAGACTGAATCTGTTTATGTGGAAGATCAATTTAATGCAATACAGGAACAGTAAGGCAGAGAAAAACAATAATCATTCACAATCTAATCATCTTTTCCAACTTTATCCCTGTATGATTTCAAAATGACAAAACTGCACTCTAATGACATCAGATGTCTCTGCTAAAGGTCACTGAGATTTAAACTTTACTTTCAAGAGCTATTGGTTTGTTCCACTTGACATCCCAGAACTTGAGCTCCTACCAAATTTTGAAGTTTATTTCGTCTTTTGTCAGAAATTTCAAAGCCATAGATTTCACTATCCTTAGAGTTTCAATTCTTCTTTTTTGGATTACTGCTTATCATTACGGATGGGCATGCTCGACCATCGTGCTAACATACAAAATATTTACAGGTGTGCATGCTCAGGTCATTGTATTCTGAGGGCGTGGGGGTGCTCTGTGATTAATGTCACAATTTTGGATGATACAAGTGAAACAAACCAATTGCCCCCATTTTGCACCTGGTCACCAAAACGTGCACTCAATCCTTATATTTTGTATGCACCACAATGTGCAGTGATTAAAAAAAAAAAATTCATTTCTTGTTGTCTACCTAAAATTACATTGACACAACAGATTTTTGGTGGCAACAAAAACAGGAAAAACAAATTACAGTATGTGAATTCTGGCATAAATTAAACTATGGAGAATGGAGATAGTAGTCTTTGGAATATGAGACAAATGCATTAAACATTAATGGAACAGTGGAATCCAGAAAAGGAAGTGATCTATATATTAGGAAGACAGCTTGTACTAGACTGCTTCAGATTTCATAAATAAGTTCTACAGATGATGATAACTGTTAAATAAAATACAACAGGAAAAAGACAACAACAAATAAATCCACTTATGTGCATGTATGAGAAAACATTAAGGTCTATATCAAACACTGAAAATCCAAACTCATAATCTGAATATTTTCTGACAATATTTGATAAGAAATTGATAGCTATGTCTTCAGCCCATAAGGCTTGTGTAAAATTCTTTTGATACAGCTGATCTGATTCTCTATTCATTAAACATCTCACGCACATTTACTGAAACACATGACAACATAAGACATGAAACAATTTGTACAAAAAAAATCAAATGTCAAAAATCCAATGGTTCACAGCACAGTTTGACTAAGAAAAATTCAAGGACATGGGATATTGCATGTCTAGATCAGTAAATAGATTTTGTGTCATTATTCAGTATAAATGTGTGAAAATAAATAAAAAATTCAGATGAACACATGTTTATGTCAATCATACACTTTTGAGAAATAAATAAAAATGTTAGTTAGGTATATTTGTGTACATGCTGGGTACATTAGGGAGATAGAACAACAGTATTTACAAGGAAGAAAATTTACATTCTACAAATTTAATGTCTCCAACAAGGAAAGTTTTCATATTACAATAGTACACATCAATTTCATCATTTTACCTGAGACCGGGGCCATATTTTAAAAAAAAAATTCCTTTTTGTTTCTGAATGTTTTATACAGAACTGTCTCTCTTATAAAGGCCACTTTTCAAATAATAAATACCAGGTAGATTTTGTATTTTACCTATTTTTATATAAGACAGAGTGAAAATCAGTTTTGTGATAATTGCCTTAACGTGCAATGAGAGTTTCAACATTAAGTATGCATTTCCACATTCAGTTTCGCCCCTCATTTAACTATTACACCAAGCATCGTTTGGGATCAAAGGGCAATTTTCAATGAAACAGTTTGTAACGTGTCACAAAGTGCTGTAGTGCTTTTAAACTTGCCTGATCGATAGATGGCAAAACAACTTCATTAAATGGTTACAAATGTATACAAAAAAAAAAAAAAAAAATGGTTGGCAAAAAATATTTAAAAAATTTATTTGGGTGGAAAATGCCGATTTTTTTCACATCTTAAAGATGACCTTAAAAGTATATATGGCAATTTATGGAACCTTTTCTCAGGCACACACAGATCAACACAGATAATCATGCATTTATAATAAGATAATTACAAAATGTGAGCTTTGTTTATATAACTGTTTGCAGTGATCAGGAAGCCAAACAACCAATCACTTCAATGACAAGCTGATGCATGCAGAGTGAGTAGAGGTTGATGACAAACAATGATTCTGTGTTATTTAGGCAAGCTCTTAGTCAGCTTTCAAAATGTGAATGCATTTTATTCTGAAGTTCTGAAATCATAAGTTAGAAAAAGATCAATCAAGAGTTTCACTTTATCAAGCCATTATTTGAGAAGCAGCAACCACAGACATGGTTTGGGCAAGTGAATTTGTTCACAAAATAATGAGAAAAGTTAAAAGGACAGTTTAGAACAGGGGGTCAGCAACTTTCAAACAAGAAGAGCCATATCTGAGATTTTGGATAGAATTCAACATAAGAATCACCCCCAACACACATGGTACATCTTTATAATACTAGTAATATATTTTTTTTCTCATTTAAAGATTGTTTTACTGTCAATCAAGAAAAGGAAAGAGCAACAGAAAAAAGCCGGTTGCCGACCTCTAGTTTAGAGGTAAAAATTACAGACAGCATATTTAATCCATTCCTGTTCTTACATGTGAGGAATGAAAGTTTTACATAAGACGATCAAAGCATCTGATTTGGCGGAACAACTTGAAGCAAAGCGACAAGACACTCTAGTTTAGTGCACTGGTTATTTAGTGGGTGTGTCAGAGTAGGTTTATAATGTTGAAAACAACTCTCTACAAAAGTACACAAACTACACCCGACAAAGGGCCTAAGCTATGACAATCTGATATGTCTGCATAAAAAACAGCTGATAAACATTTTGTTGGTGTGATGGGTCTACAACACCAACTAAAACTCTGAACTACAAGCAAGAAGCAGCTGATGTTACAAAAGAACCAAAAAAAACCATAGCAAAAGCATTGAGTTCTCTGAAAAGGTATCATGTGTTATAAAAGTATCGTATTAGTAAGCTGCGCTTGTTTCCATAACCTGAACAATTATGGGTATATTACACATTACATTTACAGCCACAGGGCAACTGGCACTCGCTCATGACATAGGCAATGATGAGTTTCATACAGAAAGTCTTGCAAAAAACATACAAATACAACTGACTGATGAGGTATGACTGGAGTCTGGAGTCTCAGCAAACAAAAAGATAGGGCAAAGCTGGTAAACCTTCACCTCCATGATACTCATTCAATTTGAGCCCGTATAATAAAGGTTTCTCCTTCCTTAACAATAGGACTGACATTATGATTCCTATTTCCATTCTGAATTTGAAGACTGTTGATGATTTTGGTCAAGGCTGAGACTTTACTAATAGCACTACATGATTTGCTTGATCCACATTTGTCACTCAGCAGGCTATACTATCAAATGCATAAATATGCCTGCTAAGAGTGAAAGGAAGAACAGATTAACCTTTATTCTTCAATAAATATAATATATTCTGTCCGTAACTGAACATTATCAGAATTTGTTCTTTGTCTGTACATTGTATCTTTCTGTGTGCTGAGAACCATAACATATCACTGAATGGAATATCATGACTATGAATGAATAATTGGAAAACATTCTTTACAATTGCAAGAACTGAATACATGCATTAAATATACATTGAGTCAAAAAGCCATAGGTGGAGCTATTGTGTTTGATCAAACAATGATCTCTCCATTTTTTTGAAATATCATGCAGATTGAATCATAAATACATATGTTCGTTCATGTGAATGTCAATGTTATATTTATATACTTACACGATTATTGAAGCAATTATTTAAGATAAAAACAGAACCAAAATAAACACAAGAAAACAAAATGACAGTCCTACAAATAGAAGCATATATAACATATGATCAACCGACAAGGAAAAATCAATTTAATCTATTGCTCATAGGCACCACATACAAAAGCTTTCCACTTGATTTTCTTAGTAAGACTGAATAAAACAAATGAAGTAATATGGTCCTGATAGTTGTCATTCCAGGAACAATTCAATTTGTGTGATTTGACTTGTATACATATACAAATTCCGTTTATTAATTGCTGACACACACTAATCTAGAGATGTCCTTCAGATAAAGGTGAGCTTAATTAATCACTGAATGGACTATTCAAAGAATATCTCTTATGAAAAACCCATCAGCATTGATCTGAAAGTTCACTGAATTGTTTTGACGTGGAAGTCAAAGCCATAGCTTTATATTTAAGAGAAAAACCCATACACTGCTACATAGTAACGACATTTTTCATGATTAGCAAATGTACTTGTGAAAAAAAGAGTATTATAACAAGGAAATAACATAAATCATTTCTTAGTGAAATAAAACCCCTGAGGAAAAGTTGGGCTTTAGACATGTTTTCCTTCTAAACACAGAAATCCTGTGCATGAAAGTGAGCATATGGGGTTAAAACAGTTTGTTTAAACAGGGTTCCATCATTATGAGGGCATTAAGTTGTATAGGGCAGAGAGTACTTGGAACTTGAAACATTTTGTTGATGGTCAGATTGTACAAGTTATGGTAAAGGTGACTGTGTTTCTATGTGAGTAATAGACCAGTAAAATGGTGAACCGAGGCAAAAATAATGAAGAGCTTAATCTAGATAGCATTCACGTACAGAGCTAAAACTTGCAGATATACAGCTTAATTTCAATAGCATTCATTTACAGAGCTAAAAGTTGCAAATGTAGAGCTTAATTTTTACAGAGCTAAAAGCTGTAGCAAGGTATAGCATTTATTTAGTTATGTATCCACCTCTCTTACAATTCAAAATTTGAATCATATTCTGTACATCAGCAGTTGAAGAACAATTTACTTCTCAGATCTTGGATTTGCCAACCCAACTATGTCCCATACTGCTGAATGTCAAGGCAGAAAACTAAACCTTTCAATGTTGTAGGAGGGAAGTCAAAAATATTTGCAATCCCTGGCTTAGTTCATGCCCACTGAGGGCTTTAAGGTGACTCCTATTAGAAATAAAAAACTAGGCTAAAGAATTTGCTACCTTTGCAGGCCTGTGAATCAGAAATATTTGAACAATTGTAGTAAGCTGGGTCACCCAAACCCCATACAGAAATACCAGGAACAAATACAACATACACTCAAAATGATTTGACACCTTGTGAGCACATTTGACTGGACTAAGTAAAGTCCAAGATAACACCTAAATCTACCAAAAAGCTTCCGAAAGAAACGGGTGTTACAGGGACTATTGTATCTGGCAGAATGACTGTACATTAATCTGGCTGACATGGACAATACTCCTCAAGTTGACATGCACACAGGGGCAGAGGGAGAGAGTAATACTCTTTGAAAGAATAACACTGAGCTCCATACTACAGAAGCTCCAAATTAACACAAGTGGCAAGATAAAATGTATCATGTAAACATTCCATAGACAGCATAAAGCTGATACAGTAAAGAAAAAGGAGACTAATTCGTAATGCTTCCTGCTGCCACATGAAGTTAATATTGTATGGGTTGCTTCTCACCAAAATTCTATGCCTCTTTGACAGAGATGTTAGTGAACCATTCATCAGCTCTGGGGCTTTAGCACTATGAGGTGACTGCGCAGGCATGAACTAATCAACCATGTTACATGGCAGTTTCAATTGGAAGAGAAGAGTTATTCAAGTTCTTTCCCATAAAGCACTGCAGAAACATGACAATATCTCAAGCTGGTTTTGACTGGTCTGAAAATGTCATGTGACTGAAACCTCCCACTTCTTGGTAAACAACCAGTTGTTCTCCCCTGTTATACTCTGATATGCATGGCAATCTCAGCTAACCTCAATGCTCAATGCATGCAACAGGATATTGCCCAAAGATCTCCCCGATCATGTAAACATATTTACCAGTTACAAAAGTAGGTCCTAGATCGCGGGGATTTCAAGCCAGTAAACGAGGGTGCCAACACTAACATACAAACCCCAAACTGCCTGTCATTAAAGACACAATTGACAACTATTTCCTTCACAAGTTTATCTGCCCTAGAGTCCCTGATTCTGTCATGCTGGTTTTTCCAAGAAGATAAATTCTGATTCTCTCGTCGCTGATTTTTCCAAGAAGATATATTCTATCTTGTACACCTGCACTCTTCTGTGCAGTTTTGCTCCTTTCAAGGCACAAATTAATGATGAGCTTTCTTCAGGAAACATCAAAACTTGCTTTATTCACGTGACGTTCTTTTCAATTTCAGATAGAAGCAATTCTTCACCCGCTCCCAAAACTGCATAGATATTAGCTCTGTAAGCAGGTCTGGACAACGTCCTGTGTCTGACAAACGAATGAGTTCATATCATGGTATCATGATATACGTACGGAAAATTCAATAAAAGTTTACGCAAATCTTCACACACCAAATAAACCTCCTGCCACATCAGTCTTTGTTTGAGACTTGCCCACAAAACTGCTCATATGACTGAAGAGTAATTTCACACTTCACTGCATTTCACTCCTGTGAGATATGGGAAGGCACAGAGAGAAGGGATTTTACTTTGCACTTGCATTTCCCTTTTTGTTTTTTTAAAAAATTTTTTATTTCAATGGAAGGCTAATAAAGCGTGAAAACAGGATGCAGCTTGCATATAAGTGGATCACATTCATTTGTTGCACGAAGCTTTTGTGTCAGTGCTACCCAGACACCCAGATGCTATTTTCCTGGGAAACATTTTCCTCTGCCTGACATACTTGATACACAAAGTAATTCTGCCACAGAGGGCCTACTGCACTGAATGCAAAGACAGAGCCAAGGGGAGAGAGTTACAGTTGAATATGGAATGTTAATTGGCAGAACAAGACCTCATAGCTTTTGTTTAACTGCTCATTTTTTGTTGTTGTTTTCTTCGTTTCAATAAAATGTTCTGACTGAGATTAAAACTGGCACATTGCAGTGCATTAATTTGCAGATAAACTGAGACAGAATCAAGATTCTAGTTTGTAGCTGAAACATTCACATATAAAAGATACCTATATATCGAAACAACAGTGTCAGCTGAATTACGAGCTCATAATTAACTTCGCTTGATAGATCTCACAGAGAATGATGAGCTCTAAGCCTCCCCCCTTAAATGCAGAAATACTCAAATGAAGTACACTTCTGGTAGTAGACATCAGACTATGAACTAGTACAATGTACGGCTTCAAAAAATGTATGATAAAACACATCTTCTTAATTGACGGAATGCAACCACAGCTGTTTCTGACCACTGCCCCATGTTTAGAATGCTCTTTATATTGATAAATTGAATGTGGGTGGAAGAATGACTGTAAAGGGCTTACAGCTTGCATTTAATGGGGTGAAGCGCTATATAAATGTTATTTATCATTTAATATTCTTTCTTATTAGTACTACAGCTTAATGCATTAAGACAGATGAACCGTACGAATTATCAAAAAAGTAATTCATTCAAATTGTGCATAACAGAAACTTCGAACATCTCATGGATATCAAGTGATTACACAGTGCCTACACTGAATTTCGTTGATCAGCCCTTTTACATATCTTTAGCTCCTGAACCAAACAGATTGGCCACAAAATACACTCATAATTACACCTTGGCATTATTGGGAAGACTTTGATTTTCAATCCAGTGATAACATTCTGTGTCAACAAAGGGCTCTTCTTCAAATACAAATTCTGAAACAAGCAAAAAAATCATACAGGAGTTACAATACAATTACTGATTACAGATAAATTGCATTGGGCTGTGGTGTAAAGGCCCATAAGCTTACAATTGCATCTGGTAGATACACTGTTTCATTGTGAAGTGTAACTTTTTTTTCAGTTTCTGATACAAAGATAAATCAACTGATTATAGAAATTGATGAATAATTAGCAGGGTAAGCTTATTGATGCAATTATACAATCAGAACAAAAGGCACATGGCTTGTGTTGTGCTTCTTTTCATTGAAAAGAAACCCAAAAATAACTGTGCAAATATTAAGTATTGCTGGTTCTTAGTGTAACCAGAGATTCAAAAAAAAAAATTAAAAAAAATTAAGTACCCTTTGATGTACAAAATGAGAAATATGGGTCGAAGGCACATATGAGAGTGAATTATTGATCCGCTATATAATAATAATATGAAATAATTGCTTGCTTGAGAAGGGCAGAATGAACATCAATGGTAAAGATGTGCAGATTTTCATTGATTTACAAAAGGTGAGAATGAAGTGACAGGAAAATAATGGAACTCCTTATTTGATTCATAGTATGTGTAAGAGTGGATGCCATGGAGGTGCAACCAAATTCAATGTTGATGAAAATGATCTATAGGAAGCTGCTCTTTATTGCAGTTTTTCACATGTTGATTAGTCACACTGAATATTTAATATTTGCATAAAAATAGAAAAATTATCCCCGTATTCCATTCAGCAAAGACTTTTTGCGTTTCATATTTTCAGAATTTGATCTTGCTTACCCAAAATAACATTACGTTGCACTAACTCAATCCATATGAGTTTCATTCACAGACCAACTCCTTTGTGAAGCTTGTGACGTAAAAATATCCAAATGCAGAAAACAATACTGACTGAAGTTAAAATTTTCAGAAATGAAGGGCAAACAATCATTGTTGTAGAGATAAAAAAAAACCCAGAACAAAATGATAGTGGAATACTATGAAAAAAAAATAATTTCTGCTTAGAGCTCAAATTTGATCTTGTTCCCTGTAACTGTAGCAGAAAGATCCACAGATTTGTTACACAAAAAATATCTTAATCAATTTCTGGATTTCCTCGACACGTCCGATTGTGATATGACTGCCATATTTACTGGCTGAAAAGGTAAATGACAAAGTGTAAACAAATCTATGTCAATTTATAATGAGACATGAGAAGAAAATGATAAAAGTATGTGCTGTAAAAATTTTAATTTTTTTTTCTCAGAGAGACCATAGGTCACAAATGGTTTCAAAGAGTTTTTTTGAGGAATATTTAGAGACACATTATTGCAAATATTTGTCAGTCTGAGAGCAGAGAGCCTGCCTCCTAAACACACTGCCAGAGCTTGAACCTGGCAAGAGTAACCTCACTGCTCTCTTCAGACAATGCTGAGAATGAAACAGCTGTATGGCACCTGGTAATTTTGATTGACTGACAGCTCACATCTTGGTGAAAATCTCACAGTATTCCTATCCTCTGCACTAGTCAGATCCAAACAAGCCCTGTGCCTCTTATAAATGTTGAATTTGTTTACCCTTGATGATAAATATACATATTTGTGTCTCATAACTTTATTTTGTGCTAAGCTTATATAAATAATCATACCTCATGCAATTAATGTATTACCCTTGATGTGATGGAAAACAAGTATGCATCAACTTACTTGCTTTTCCCATTAAAAAAAACAATATGGAGACATTAAAAATCTATCATCTACAATTTCAATAAATAAACTCTTTAGGCCTGTGTGTTGCTGATTAGTTAAACCAGCCATAAAGAAAAATCATAGCAGTGTGAGGCTGATGGCGTCTCAGGGCAAATTCATTCTTCATTTGGTTGACTGTATTATGAGACTGTGATAGAAGGTCATGGTTATGAATGTTTCCCACTTTAACTTATGAAATAACATATTGAATCATATTTGTTGGGATGATGACATGGTGATATTATCTAAACAAAATTTCCAATCTGAATTGCACCCATTAAATGTAGAAAATATGATGCTAGACAAAATTTTGAAACAATCTTCTGTTATAGTCTCATACAGCTGCTCAACAGTTACGAAATGTGAAATCTAGGCATCAGGCTCTGGTTTACTCTTTACAATCATCTCTACACTATCTATATCCATTTTGGATGTGATGAGAAAATGTACATGTTCAGTTCATCCATGATCACTGATCCCTTATGACATATGGTTCCTATCCCAAGATGGGAATAATCAGGCTTTTTTATATCTTCACTGTTGAATAAACTTCATTAGCTGCTGACATGGCTGTCTCCACTGTCAGTATGTGCTCAGTACTGCTGTCACTGGTAGGATAGTGCTGCTTCTTTCAACACTGTTACCCATCTGAAATAGAAGACACAGGAAAAAAATGTACTCATTTGTTTCCCTTTATGGAGCCAAGGGCGAATTCATTTCAAGCCCAGAACTGGTTGCTTGATCAATGGCTTAACTACACAACATTTACCCCCCAACAATGAAAGCTATGTCCCATGCTAGGTGGGAGTTAAATCGTCTGTAATTTTAACTGCTCTTACAGAATGCATGAAATAAAAGAATACAAACTGTCCTATTCCTCTCCACAGACAGGCCTGATAAGAACATGGTTTTTATAACCAACTTCCATGCCACAAATACTAAAAAATATCTCATCTTTGAATTTTCTATTGATTGAAAAAATGCATGGAAGAATCTCCATTTGAGGCCACTTTAGTGGGAAACTCAGATTAAGAATACAATCTCAAATGGACAAATAGTCTAGAAAAAAATTATCCACCCCTCAAAAAATAACTAGACATAAAATATTACTTGGTTGTAGCTGCAGCACTATCTGTGCGGAAAATTAATCTCTGAGTTGTCTTCTCTCCCCCAAGTATCCCACGACTCTTTGAGGTCAAAGGTTGGATGTTTTGATGCGTCAGCTCAAAAAGTAGCTCTGGTTCAACATTCTCAAACATCTGAAATAAGTTAAAAATAGAATGAAACTAAGTATGACACAAAGAAATCAAAGCCTGAGCTTCAAACAATCTTTCTCCAGTTGTCTTTCCTCTGCACTTTGAATAAAGTAGCTGACTACTATTTCCCTTTTCAAACTGTTGCAAACAGACATACATACTAACTGATTATTTTTTAATTTTTTCATATCACAGGGATCACGGTTCTTGCATGCCTGTTGCCCGGTTTTTTCTTTACAGTGGCTATTACCTATGTACACACTATTTTGGGGTGTTTTGAAAATTCATTTTCAAAGAGTGTGATATTTGGTATCACTGGAAAACTTATTCAGAGAATAATAATGACAATCGTATGTTTACAAACAAAAAACCCAAAACAGTATGTGCTTTGAAACCACATAATCCCAGGTGCTGCAGGGTGCTGTGAAGGGGTGCGTGAGTGGTCGCACCTCACGGGCCACCAATATATCGATCGGTTGTAAATCTGAAAGGTGCTGGGTCATGTGAAAAGGATAATCTATGTCTCCCCTAAATCTAATCCAGGCATAGCATGTCCAAGCACTCCCACAAATCCAACCCAAGAATGGCAATTCCCAAAAGACTACAAAAAATAAACTTACCTTATTGAAGCAAGTCACCTCATAGCCTAACAAAGGCATACTTTCTGAGGCTGCCATATCCTGGTGAATGATGCAAGTGGACACTATAGCAACGTAACATCAGGAATCTCATGAGCAAACCATTACACTATCAAGTCCATTCTCTTCAGATGCAGTAACTTGTATTTGTGTTGGGTTGTGAGAGAGTGAGTGTCTATGATGAATTTACGCTGTAGTGTTTCCTACAGCATAATGATACCAATGAAGATTACACTGTAATGTTTCCTACAGCGTAATGATACCAATGAAATTTACACTGTGATGTTTCCTACAGTGTAATGATACCAATGAAGATAACACTGTAATGTTTCCTACAGCGTAATGATACCAATGAAATTTACACTGTGATGTTTCCTACAGTGTAATGATACCAATCAAATTTACACTGTAGTAATGTTTCCTACAGCCTAATGATACCAATGAATTTTACAATATGTTTCCTCCAGCCTAATGATACCAATGAAATTTACTCTGTAATGTTTCCTTTGGTGTAATGATGCCAATGAAAGGCAGAAACATGATGATGAGGAAGGTAAGATTGATAATGGACAGACACAGTCTCACCAGCAATACCAACGACTGCTTTGCTACAACTATTAAATTGCTTCAAATCAGTCTTGCAAATACAGTGGACAACGGTTAAACCGAAATTGGCGGAACCACGGGTTTGTTTCCGGTTTAGAAAGAGTTTCAGTATAGCAACTGGAGGCTTGAAAAACAAAGAGGAAAAAATTCAAGGACTCCTATTTTCCTTCAGTTTACCGTTATTTCTGTTTTAGCCATTTTCAGTTTAACCGTTCTCTACTGTATATTAAAATATCATTACAGTCGACTCCACTTAAAATGAAGTCGCTTAAAATGATCTTCTTTTAGTATGATGTTTTTCTTTTATCCCTTCCCCAATGCCTCATTTCCGTGGGAAAAAAACGCATAGTGTGACATCTTTCTATCCGTTTTTACTCTTTGTGTGATCTCATTTTGAAGTCCCAAAGAGGAAAAAAAATGCTTAGTATGATTTTCCTAAACCGTGTCATGGTCAAACTACACGCTGTCATCTTTCGTAATCGTGGTTTCGCTACAGCTCGTACCTGCCATTGGTCTTTGTCTGCCTCGCCTTGTTTACACCTGTTATGTCACCTACCCAGCGTGCGCCCGAGGCGCCATGCGTACGACTGGATGTGGTCGCTTTGTCCATGAGTGTAGGATTTTAATTTTATTCTGCTGGCATCACTGATCCCTCGCACTCATGCGAGCTCAAATATGTTGCCATGTATTATTCATCAGTTGGATCGATAATGCAGTATAATATAGTAGTAAACGGTGCATCTGATATCGTAAAATTCACAGGGCCACTGATTTTACTCAGGTCAGGCATTGAGAGCGGAGGTTACGATAGAGAGAAAAAGCAAAGGGTTACCCATGTGGATGTACTGTAATGGTTCGTTTTCACCAAACGGTCATGTGAACACGGCCGAGCGCCCGTTTTGAAATGACTAAACATGAATATTTACCCCAAAAAATTCTTTATAAAGCCATAAAACGCCAAGCCTTCCCGCCTGCACCTAATATTGGGTCGCTGAATTCAAATCTGTGCTAAAAAATAACACTTAATGAAAAAATTGTATTTTAAATTTTTCTTCAAGCATCCCGCCCGTGCTATTTTAAGACGCCATGTGCCTGGCGGCTTGGAGTACGCGAAATTAAAGAAAAACAATCCCACGGCTGAGTGTCGTTAAAATTTTACTGCAGCGGTAAAAGTGAAAAGTCGCACGGGCGAGAGAAAATGACTCGTCTGTTGTGAGTAGGTTGGTCTGAATCCGATAATAATATGATTTAGAGAAACTTTGTACCGTTGTCGCTCGGCCGTGATTGCACGTGCGTTGTCGCCAGTTTGGTGTGAACGTACCGTGACACATGTGGCCACACTTTTTTTTTTTTTTAACTACGCAGTAGAGATTCTATCGTTTTCACGGGACACGGAGCAAAGACAGTCGGCGCCAGCAAGTCCACGAAGGTGTCAAATACCTTGCTCACTCGGTCACCGCAGATGGGCGATGTTATAAATGTGTTAGTTTTGGCTCAGTGCTACATGATGCGAGTGTGACCAGCGGGAAGGTCTTGTATGATATTCACATTTAAATAAATTTAATAATACAGAAAAATGCAAGCTATGTTTGTTTGCTTGGCGTATCTTGCATGCTGACAGTCATATAAGTTATAACAACATAATGTTAAGTTGACTGACAGGTTATATTGTGTGCTAATTTTTGCCCTTTGGTTATAATGGAAACAGAACATTTTGCTTAGAAATGTTCAGACACCATCGCTTTGGGTGCATATTTTTTTCTTTCTAAACAATATCCCCTCACACACCCTAATACACATTGGCCTACACACAAAAAATATCCCCTCCTTAGAAAAAAACAACCAAAGGTCACCTACATAACAATACTGCTTCCATCATTTATCAACATAGTTTATCTAAGGTAGATAACCTAATAATGCTTAAGATGATTTAACGGATAGTAAGATGTTAAATTTTATGTCCCCTGGACATCATCTTAAGCAATGTCCACTGTATCTTGTCAGCTTAGAGATGGCTACTTTCCTAAAACCGATCAACTCTGAACGATGAAATGAACAAGAACAGTACAATCACTGGCCCAAGTAATGTTGAAGAGTTTTGAAAATCTTCATGACTCTACAGTTGTCAAATTATGCTATAAGAAAAGAGTAATAAATCAGTCTCTCAAATAACTACAGACATCCAATAGTATTGATTACCTCACTGGCTTTGTACGTGTAAAGAACCTTCCCCTTGACAACAAACCAGAAACGCTTCCATTTCCGAGACTTGTAGGCCCGTAAATACCCACTCATATCAGAGCCTTCATCATTGGCATGAACCTAAAATAAAGTAACAGTGTTGCAGGGATTGATGTGCATAATATCCCAATCAACAACAAATCACTGTGTTTCACTCATTTCTAAATAATCATGTGCTGAATGTTTTATGGATAATAAATGTAGCATGTCAAGAAGTGGGAGATTTCAAAATTCTTCGACTTCAAAATTGAGCTCATTATCTATTTGATTAGATCTATAATTTGCTTCTCAATCAGATCAATTGCAATTCAAAGCCACCTTCACTTCAAAAACGGTCACTGATGAAATGTTCACTGCCTGTAAATGCTGATGTACCGGTGTTTCACAATATGGTAATAACTTTCTTAAGCAAGTAAACATCTTCATAAAAGAACCAAAAAAGAATGTGATACATAAATTTAAAATATATGCTATCAGTATAAATACTCTAAGGTCAATCTAAAACTATTTAACAAGTTCTGTAATATCTTTTCATTCTTGCTAGTAACTTTTTCCGATCCAAGTGATGTTAAGCATTTTGACAACCATACCTCCTTCAGCACTGAAGGCCGGAAATGATTGGGTTTGGCCTTCTCACGATTGCTGATGCGAATTTTCTGGAATCTGGCCAATAGACTGCTAATACTCAGTCCTGACTCAATGTGGATCTCATCCACTTCTTCCACTGGTACACCTCCTTCTGTGCTATCTTCTGTTGCACCTTCTGATATTGATGTACTGGATTCTTCTTCTGATGTTGACACTACTGATTTTGATCTTTTCTTCTGATGATGCTCATGCATTACTTCTGAAGAAAGGAAGATGGAAAAGAAATATTGGGTCTTTCATGCGATGGGCTAACTTTTCCATGGAGGGTCACATCAGTATCAATCCTGTCTAAAATTGGCTTAATTTAAAATTAACTCTCAAAGCTCAACATTTCTTCAATAAAAAAATACAACTGTCAATAACATAACTGTGTTTTACATCCTCCACCACAATTGGTGATAAACATAGCTGAAATAGATTTTTCCGAGATTACGTTATTTGAAAGGACTACATTAAGCCCAGCCTGAGGCTTAACAGACAAATAAGACTGAAAGCCTAGCGCACAGTGTGCAGATTTACATCGGCAGAGCCGTTTTTGTTGAGCTCTTGTGGACCTCATGTGGGCTGTGCGCGGCTTGCAGATTATAGTTTACCCACCCCTGGCTATCAGATGTCCAAATCACTGTATACTAGACAGGATGAACAAAGCTAATTTGTAGACAAGTGCCTTTTATTGTGCACTGTGCACTTTTAGCCCGCTGTATCAAATTGCACTGCTTTGTCTAGGTGCTCTATGGCATTCTGTCTTCCTGCAGCATCTTAACATGTAGGCTTCCATTTATATTACCTATCATTCTGGATTATAGATGAGATAAAATGACAAGCCTAGTTTCACACAAGGATTCACACAGCATCCTACCACAATCTGAAATTCTTCACACTTTCCTCAGTTACCCCCCAAATCTTACCTGCCTCCACCTTTGCTTTAAGGTTGTCAAAGCACTTATCACAAACTCTGGCTGTTTTATATTTCAAATACTTCAGTGGAGCCTTATTCTCAGAACACTGGGAGCAAATAATCTGAAAGAACAGATGGAAATTATCAACAAAATAATATAAAAACAGAAGCCAGCAACTGCCAGGTTATATTAATACACCTTACTAAACTGCCAAATTGTCAATAAGCACCGCACTGACTTAGTCAACTGCAGCCCTTGACATTTTTATCCCGTTCTATCATGTGGAGAGATCTGGTTTTAATCAAACCAGTCTTCTCATGTTTGCAAAAAAAATAAATTATGTTAAACATATCAATAATCAACACTCCCATTTTGATGTGTTGATGCCAACGAAAAAGCTGCTCATATGGTGGAAAATGCATGATGAATGTATGTATTCTACTTTTACCAATATTATGTAGATTTATTTCCAATCTCAAGGACCTCAGAGCCTGAATATCTCAAGGTTCTCCAAATTTATAATATGCCTTCACGGAGCTTTCACATCTGAGTTAATATAATGGAACTAAGAATACCAAGTTGCGATACTGGTAATTCTGAACAACTCACAGAATTCACAAATTAAAAGGGAAGAAAATAATACAGAAATGCTGATATAGCAAAGGCATCAGGGAAAATTACCTAGAATTGCTTTCACCAACTGATGAAATTAGACTTACCCTCCCACATGCTCTACAGTGGTGCCGTCTCCATGTCAGGGTAAACTCCACTAAACATACCATACACATTGTTACTCGGGCATCAGGAACCCACAGAGGAGCTTTACTGCCCAAGACAAAATCTTTGTCCAGCAAAGAAGTCTGTAATAAATAGCAAAAGGTTAAGCACATTTGTAAGTTTCTGATCAAGAATAATCACAAGTCTGTTTGTCAGACAGGCAAAAAGACTTATGTCAAATAAGCCAGTCACTTTTCAAAATTGACAAACGCAATACACGGGGCACACACTGAAAAAAGCCTATAAAAATTTGTGTGTCTTTTAACTTGCCCCAAATGTATAGATAATATGTCCATCAGAGTACTGGGAAATACAATACAGACTTACAGCCCCGCACATTCTGTAACAATTTCTCACCTGTGGTCCATGTTTGACTGCTTCAAAAGTGTGATGCTTCTTGGTATTTTCATCTATAGCATTTTGAAGTGCAGAGATCCATTCTTCCTTCTCCTCAGATGTGCTGGATATTGAATGAATAAAATTTATATGCTGTTATATTTATATCAATTTACTGAAGAGATTTTAAAACGTCTTATTCTCACTATGAATTAAAAGAAGAAAAGATTACAGGCACAAACATGCCAGAAAAAAAAACAAAAAAAAAAACAGAATGAAGAAGACAACTATCTACACCCTGACAATGCCAGGAAATTGATATGATCTTAGATATGAAGCCAAAGATAAAATGTAAATTTTTGCAATAATGATTAGTTCATGGTTACTCATTTGCATCTGTTCAGGTATCTTAATGTGGGACAATAAGTACATCCAAAAAAACAAAACCATTATAAAAAAGAGGCTTAGTTATAGAACTCTTCAACTCTCATATATTCTCAATGCTTTTGCATGTGAGGGTATGAAACATTATTCATATCCAAATTATAATATTACAGCAAACTATAATGATTATTGATTCAGTGAGCACTTATACCAAATTTTCACCCTTTTACAGTTCAAGAGATATTTCTCCTAAGATGCTTCTTCTCAGGCACTGACTTTGGAAAGTTACTGTGAATTCTCATTGGAGGCTGATATCAAAAACTCTTGTTGCAGGGCTCCAAATTCCGTGATATTGTTGTTTCTATAATTTAAATGTAATTTTCTGTGATGTACTTACACTGGCAAAGACTCTTACCTGGCACAAAGGGTAAAAGATCTCTGAACACTAATGATGCTGAACTCAAACTTGTAATCCTCTAGCTTGGGAATGCTCACCTTTTGTTATAGAAAAATACAGGTAAATGAAGTTCAGTTCACTCATATTTATAAAATTTGAACAACAGGAGCAATACATATTAAAAATCACACAGGCATACAACGTGCAACCCCCAGATACTCAAAACCTCCCAAACTAATGGCACATTTGCAAAACAAAGAGAAAAGCACACTCACTTAAAACTTCAGTTTTGTCTGCTATACTTCATCTTAACATGCGACATTGCAAGGTCAGTAAAAGCTAGGCACATTCGTCCAATGAAATGGAAAGCCATCTCAAGAATACTTCAGTCAAATTTTACTTAATATCAGAACACAAGATTATCTTGATCACATATGAGAGTTCAAATATATCCATCAGCATAATAAACCATGACTAACTGTTTCCGACATATGCAAATAAAGAGGAAACAAAATGACCAAGGACTCTGGTGACCAAATAAATGAAATTCACTTTCACTTAAACAAATGTAGGCAATATCCAAAGATTGTCTTCTGCCCAAATAGTCTTATACATATTGTAATTGCAATGGTGCATCTAAAAACATACATTTTCCTCGATTTTGATTCAAATGCAGGCTATAAATAACGTAAAAAAATTTAAAACACAAAATTTTTCTTTCTAACGAGACAGCTTGCTGCCGTCGTATAGCTAACTTTCGCAGAAGTGGGCAGACAAATCTTGCAAAACTCCAATCTCCATCTATTTAATATAGCAGTGTGCCCTTTGAGAGATTATGAAACTATGAACAACAAATTTCAAGTTTATTTGCTCAAAGGGCAGCAAGTCTCACCTTCATCCCAACCAAAGGTAAGATGTTATTGACCTTGTATCCCATGGCAGTGGCTGTCGTGTACAACAGAACATCACTGAACTGCAAAGATACAGTCACACTCAGTGTCAATTCGACTCCAGCATTATTAAAATTTTCATACTTTTTCTGTTAATTTGAAAACTGACACCAATTCTTAAGGACACGAACATAAAATTTACAGCTCAAGAGTATGTAATTTAAAATATAATCTACACATACACAGAAATTCTTACATCACTGAAACACATGCAGTTTTCTTACCAAGATGAATGTCCTTGGTTGCATCTCTTTACGAGACACTTTCTGTAATTCTCCTTGTTTGATCAACTCCTGGAAGAGGAAAAAGGCAAAAAGCAAAGTTCAACTCATGATTTCAATGCAAGCAAAATAGTCCAGCATATGTCCAGAGTTACAAAAAATATGTTTTCCTTGACATCTTGATTTGCATTATTTTTGTGCACCAAGATAATTTAATGCTGCACCAGACTAGGCTGCCTCAATTACTGAAAGATGATGCTATTCACAGATGAGCTTTTTATAGATTGGTGGTGCTTAGTGGAAAATATGATTCTTAAAATGTTGCTCTGGAAATCCACTGCTTCACTACATTCTGTTTTCATCTGTTTACTTTTCAGAACAATATATCATAAACTGGTGGTGCTTATTGGAAAATAGGATTCTTTAACCCTCACCCTGCGCGGGGCGGCAATAGTCGGTATTGACTTGCAAGCGCTCACGCCGCACGGGCGGCAAAAGTCGCCCAGGTCAAGCTGACCGCGCCACGCACAAGCCCTATTTTCAGGCGTCGGGTCACTGACCTTTTTGAGACGTAACCACCGTGTTATTGTTCACTGTATCTCTTCTAAATCAAAGACATTGTGACATGGACATGTTAACCAGTGAACCACTGGTCGGAATCACAAAGACTAAGCTTTCAAAGGCTCTCCCCACACTTTCAAAAGATGTAACATCGACATGCGAACTGTTGCTAAAAAAATTTGCAATATTAGCTCATTTTCTCACAAGCTGACCACCATCTGGAGTTGTCTGTATCTAAGAACCAATCAGAAACAAGCTCTGAAATAATCTTTGCCCCAAATGCCCACATTGGTTTATTAGTATGTGTCAATCAGGATGAAACCATTTGTGTAGGGCTTGGGAGGGCGTGGCTAGTTATCATGCTTCGTTCTCACGAAAACTACAGCTGTCAGTTTGGAATCATAAGTCAGATCATTGGTTAGAGACTGACAGACTCAGGTTTTGCTGGTTAATTCATTATCAAGCGTGATAAGGCATAGCAGCGAATGTTTTCATACCGATCAATAAAAACCGAACCACGTGGACAGCGTATGTGGTCATCGTCTAGCGGCACGGGTCAGTGACCCCAGATAAGATTCTCCGTGAGTAAGGTCACTGACGGGGCAGCGGGCTTTACGGGTAACGCGCAGGGTGAGTGTTAAGTTGCAATCCATGACTTCACAATATTATTTACTTTTCAGTCTAATTACATTTCAGGACAATATATCCACGAACTGCCTCAGTAAAAACCTATACTATGCCATTTTTATTTCAAACAGTTTCCTGAGTTTATGTTTGGCTATTTTTTCAAAAAGAGAAAACATAGCCTTCAAGTTACCAAATGTGTGGTGGTCTAGGAAAATAGGGTATAAGAAGGAAAATATGGATTTTTAAAACTTAATATTTTCTGAATCTACATTCATTTCTGGACATTATGCAATTTACTTTTTTTGAATATCTTAACTACAGCCTGAGCTACGGCATTTTGAAGACAGCACCCCTCCCAGAATGTGAAACTGAGAAAATCAAGGTTAAAGAAAGACAATGATTTTATTTACAGTTTTACATGAAACACAGTGCTTTTTCATACGAAACTTATTCATAAAGGATTCTAAATCATTCTACAAGCTCTCCATACCTGAAAAAATGTATTTTTACATGATCCATCTAAAAAATATATACCTATGGACACTAAACGTTATAGAAAGTATTATGTGAAAAATGGGTAAAATTATTGCGAAACAAGAGGACTCAAATTTTTTCATACATTATGTACACAGACATTAGATAAAGAAACAAAGTTTTCTCATTCAATTTCCCACATCCTCAATCATCTTCCCTTTCTTTCTATTTCATTCATTCCATCCCATATCACAACTTAGGTTCTCCATTCCTTCCTAACTGCATTATCACCCCACCTCCCTCAAACAAGTTTACTTACATGATGTGCTCACATTTTTTCATACATTATGTACACAGACATCAGATAAAGAAACAAAGTTTTCTCATTCAATTTCCCACATCCTCAATCATCTTCCCTTTCTTTCTACTTCACTCATTCCATCCCATATCACAACTTAGGTTCTCCATTCCTTCCTAACTGCATTATCACCCCACCTCCCTCAAACAAGTTTACTAACATGATAATTATGAATAAAATGATCTTAGCCAAGAATAATATATCCACTCATTGTCACTGTCTCACTTTGATGACTTTCCCCGGCCTTTTCCTTTTGCTCCTCCTCCCTTTGCTGCCTTCTTTCGGGAGACTTTAGCAGGTGTTGGTAATTCAGTCTCGACATCCTCCTCCTCTGTTGTTTTGGAGGGTCCAGGAATATGTTCCTGGGGCAGAGGTGCAACAGTATCCTTAAAGTCCTGGTCCACAAATTGTCTAATTTCATTGTAGAGGTACCACTGTCGCTGCAGGTCAAGGCCAGGTGCATGAACCACAGGTGGTAGTTCATAAGGGAGAGGAAGGGGGGCCTTTAACAGGTGCTGCTCGACTTCAACGGAATCAGAGAAATGCTTCGCAGCAATTCCTCCCTGCTGGACCTTGAAATGGTGAAATTTCTTTATTCCCTTGAATTTCTTGAAATATTTTCCAAGATATGTGGTCCAGTCATAGGTCTTGACATGAATCTCACCACGTTCAGTGCCGCACAGCTTAGCCTGATTCATGACGGAGGACTTGTTGACGACATCAGCAAGATCTGTTAAAGTATTGACAGCTGTACGCTTATAAACGCACTTTATCAGGCCAAACCCACAGTCAGGGCTGAACTTCGTATGCCCTGTTATAAGGAAGCTGAGAGTAACTGATCTGTGGAGGCCTCTCATTACACGACACATTAGGTACCACAGCATGGCAGAGTTCTTGTTCTGTCCGCTACAGTTGTCTGCATGCAGATGAACGTCCTCCTCTCCCAAGCCACAGCACTCAAAAAAAGAATGCAATAAAGAGATCACACAATTTGCACCCTTGCCAGTACTGCAAGCTTCATCTATGAGATAATTCACCTGCCGAGTGAGAGCTTCACAGTTTATCCCAAAGAGGCCACACTTGCGGGGAGTTTTAAAATAGATAGGCCCGGGCTGAAGGGGGTCTGAGGGATACATCATTTGCTGGGCAAAGTCGAAGCTGTAGTGAACTGTCCCAGCAAATGAACATGCGTCATGAGGTCCAAGCTGAGCATCTGAGGCAGGATTCTCTTGATGTCATCGCACACTGTTTTGTAATACGACCTCTCCTTTGTCACAGTGTTCAGGTGCTCCTCCATCTCCCTGAGGGCTGTGGACTTCTCCGCATCTGGCCGGTTGGAGCTGTGAGCAACTTTCTTTGCTCCCTGCTGGCAAATGAAGCACAAATCCGTGGCCGGCTTCATAGTGGATATGAAAGGTGTGAGTTGCTGCCACAGTCGCCGGAAAGTACGCTCAGCAACTTTCCTGTTGTTGGATGCTTCCACAGCCAAGCAGTATGCTGTATACACTTCTTTCTTTGTGCAGTTGGTTGGCAGCAACTTCACATCAGTAACCCAGTGGTGAGGGGTCCTACCTGGAAGTGTGATGGCGTATGTGTCAGCATAATTGGTGATGAAGCTGACGACTCTCTTTGTGTCTTCAAACGACAGTGCTGAAGATGGCAGCTTCTTCTTGCTCTTGTGGACACGAAGTTCAACTCCATGTGACTTGTAATGTGAAATTAGGGAATCGAGTTTCCCTTTGGCCACTCCGTGGATGAACATAAACAGGTCACGACATATTTTCAGCCCATGATGGTAATAATCATTGCGCGTCTTCTTGCGCTCTGTTTGCACCTTCTGTTTGGGACGCTGAGTCTCTTCTGTTAAGTGGATGCCTGCCTCGATCTTTGAGAGTATGACAATGTCAAGCTCATAATGGGTGAGTGCTTGATATGCCATACGTGTCTCCACAAGCAAAGCAGGATCAAATTGTAGACGGCAGAGTGTTCCTGCGTTCAGCTTGCACATAAATTATAATGCTTGATACTGGCAGATCTGTGGGGACTGGTGTTGTTGTACCAGCTGGTGATGGTGCTGGCAAATCAGGCATTAAAAGGTCTAATGTGTGAGTGATGGGACTGAATGAGCATTCATCCTCTGACTCCCCTGAACCAGCTGTACAGAGCAAGAAAAAAAAAATGGAAAAAATTATTTGCACTGCCCATAAAATCAATTCAGTGTAATTATTATTGCAAGTAATAATATTGAAGTTTTTCTTTAAGTAAATAGTGCAGTAGTGCTGTATCTCTTTAGCAAGTTTAATAACTACCTATAGGATGATGTGCCTCTCATGAGTTAACTACAATAATCTGTCTTCTCAGTTTGTCTTTTATTGTTTTGTTACACCAACATCTGGGCTGCAGTTTTTGGAAGTTACTGCCTTCCTTGTGCTTTAAAAGAAAACAAAAAACAAAACAAAAGATGTAGCAGACAACATGAAAACAGTAGGACTAGACTAGATCTACAAGGTAATCGAACTTTAATTAAGTACTCTAGCGTAACATGTGCAGCGATTACCAAATTATCGGCAAGATATGGACGCGTTCCAAAAGGGCTTTAGGACTTAAATAAAACTTTTAGGGCTGGATAAGAGTCCACTTCATCAACTTCATTACCAATTCTGTGTCGTAAATAAGACCCCCTGCCCCTAAAACGTTGGAACAAAATGAATGAGATGGAAATCCTTATCCTCCGGGAAGACTTAGGCGCAGATACTGAATGGTTACTGATAATCGATACCACACTTACGAATACGGAAGTTATTATTCAATACCCCCCGAGACAACTTTTACTTATAAACTAAGAATGCCAATAATATTAGCCATATGCACTTACCCAATGACTCTTCAGGATCTGAATCGTCCTCTCCTTCTCTAGCAGCAAAATAATCATTGAAAACTTCTGAGTATGCATTCTGGTCGTTCTCCGAAAGATTCAACAGTTGAGCGATAAACGATTCGTCGGTCGACGCCATCTTTGTTTTTGTTAGATACGGTAAACAAAACCTACTCGGGTCATCAAAAATTAATTGTGAAAATTGTTTGCACAAATATAGCATAGTTTGTGTGTTGCACAACATTCTGTAGATATTTCGTACTTTATTGCTAAAGAATTTGGGTGGAAAATTCTGGCGTCTAGGTGGGTTTATTGGGTTTGGCGAACTTCGGCTATTTTTTGTTTATGGGATTTTGGAGATGCTCATGATTACCGTATGCGCAGAGCTTCTAGGTCGTCTGTATTCATGCGCAGTAGGCACAGGAAGAGAGCAGAGGGTTTCCCCGTTTCAACAGTATAAAACATGAAGTGGTTCGGTCGGGTCATGTCTTTCCGCCGTGTAGGTGAAGTTGGGTTGGTACTCCGACCTTATGTAACCTTATGATGTAACTTTTTGGGGCACAGGTGATGTTAATAAAAAATAAAAATAAAATATTTAGAGGTTGTATTTTGCATAAACCTTTTGACACATTGATATTAAGACATTAAAGAGTCCGTTGACACCTAGAACTCAATTTCGATCTTCGACCCCAAATCCAGCTATTTTAGCCTATATCTAGGAAATCCCGATTGCATCTTTCACCCGGTTTTCCTGGACCGCCACACAAATTACATTAGCAGATAACAATGACATCCTGGAAGTTCATAGGGATTTGATGGTAAGAAAGCAACAGTTTGATAAATGAGTTTCCTGTTCTCTTTCTCAGGTAACGATTTCTCCATTAATACATGCAAATGAGATGATTCATTTGTCAACATTCACTCACCCTTCCTGGTTGAAGGACTTCAAACTGACCAAGCAATGACTTCTGAACATCCAGAAGCTTCTGAACATTGTCCTGCAAGCAAATTACACTGTTATCATATCAAATTCTCACAACTAATAATTCTATGACAATTTAAGTTTTCATTTTTTTTTTTCGTTTAAACAAATGCAAGTTATGATTGCATGATATCTAACTCTTAAAAACTATTTGGCTGCCAGAGATTAAATTTCTGAAAATCAACAATTATTTCATATCTTCGTGTTTTCTCAACAACTTTTCTCATGTGATTAGAAATAATCAAGAAAATTCTTGTTTCACAACTCACTTCTCCACAAAACTCTTCTGAGTTTGATATTTTCACATCCTCATGAGAAAAACAAATACAGTACTGTGAGTATGTTTGTGTGTTGGTGTATGCATGTGTAACCAGAGGGAACGAGATCATGAGTAACGAAACCCAAAGCGAACATGAAATAATTGCTCCATCAAAACAATGCTTACCCCTTCCCTCATTTTGGCATTTGCATGATCTGCCACTTCACTGACAATGTTGAGAGCAGCTAGAGATGAGAGTGAAAAATAAAACAATATTGAATTTGCTGTTGTTTTCTCTTTTATCTGAACATAAGCATCAATATAACTCAATAGTATGCAAAATTCACTCACAATCACATCAGAGACCTCGAAGACCTCTAGCTGTGAGATACAAAACAAAACAACAAAACAAAAAAAACCCATTAAAAAATCCTGTGGATCCTCTCAAGGTTTGGAACAAAGACGGAAAGTTGTCAAATGTGAAAAAAGTCGTATTATAAAAATTACGAAAACCCATGTGTAGAAACAAACATTAAAGAAAATCATGCAATATATTCCAAAGGAACTAAAAATATTTTCATGTATTTTTGCCAATTTTAACTTCAGCCACAGCGCTGCTATTTCTTTTTTCCAGGGCCCAATTTTCAACGATCAAGAAAGACAACTAAACAGTAAATTCCTAATGAATTTAAAATGTTTCCTTTTTTTATCTTATTTTTTCATGTGTTAACTTCAGCTGCTGCAGCGCTGTTTTTGTTCCCCATTGCCCCATACTAATGTTGAGCCTAAGGGGGGTAGTAATTACATTTAATCTAGCCATCTTGGTTCTCTCTGTTCTTATATCATGAGAATTATCAAGAACTGAGAAAAATAATAATTCCATATTCATCAAACTGAGGAATCTGGTATATGCTGGTCACTATAACCCAAAACATAACTGACAGCAAATGAGGCCCAGCAAAGGACTTCAAGTAAAGGGGGTAGAGGCAGACACATGACAAGAAAAAAACAGCAGAGCATATTAACTTTAATCAGTGGCATAAGCTTTGTTCACTTGATTTATGACCATAAGGGCTAGTGAAATTTGACTAATAAACACATTTTATTTTGACATGTTTCTCAAATGTTGTAACACATGCTTTCCCTTGCATGCTGTGTAATATGCTATTGCTTCTGAATTTAATATTTTCGGGCACACTTTTCCAGAAAACCTGAAAAGAATTTTTCCATGGTAATCTGAAATGATATCACATGGAAAAATGCTGGCTCTCCTGATAATACGAACACAAATAGGGCTATTTTATCTGTGAGCAATAAACTTCCTGTTACTGTCTGATCAGAAAGTGCTACTGAAGAACAGATGAGTCAGCTATCAAATGACTCCAGTGTAACCATGTTCTTTCAATACAAAACATGATCTTTGAAGACTCAACAACGTGGGCTAAATTCCTGAAGTCAATTAGTCTCACATGAATTATCACACATCTGGTTAAATTAATTTTCATTATGTATTCAAACTACCTGCATAGACACGTGGTTTTAGACATGTCAAGGGATGTTTAATAAATAAATATTCGTAATGATGAAAACATAGACATGTTGGGTTTGGATAAACAGCTATTGTCAAAATCTGTCTAAACATTTTTCCACTTACTGACAGTGTCTTTGTAATCTGGGGAATCCTCACTCAGATGTTTGAGATAATCTGAAAAGAATGCAGTTAATTCAAACTAACAAAGATAGTAATGTGTAGAGTAATGACAATATTGATAAATAGATAGAGAAAAGATTCCGATATATTTTGCTTCGTAGTGACACTGTGCAGGTTAATGAAAATGGTGATCTACAGATAGAAAAAAGATTGCAATGTATTTGCTTCCTAATGGCATACTTTAGATGGAAAACTAACCTAGTCCCAATTTAAAGGAAATGGGCGTTTCTACATAAAATATCATGACTGCCAATGCTTCATTTTATAACAATAAACTTGATTAACTCTTTCAGGACGTCAGTGTTAGGTGCTTCGGTCAAGACTGGACGTAATTAATATTTTCCCACTTTGGGAAAAAAAAGCATGGTTCAGAAAAATGCTAACAGAAAAGAAGTATAGACAGTAAAGTAAAATGCTATAAATTAAGTAAAAGAAAATTGAATGTAGAATACAATATAAGTCGGTGATGCGCCCAAATGCATTTTTCGCGGGCGCCGATAAATTGGGGATACGTCCCAGACGAGTTTAACTTGGTGACTGGAACACTGAATCTGTAAAGTCCTGGCTGTATAAAGTGTTGCTTTTTCCCGTGTTTATCACTAACATCCTACTGGTAATGAAATCATTGTGGATTAAAAAAAAAATGTAAAAAATACGACAGAAAGTTGTACTTTCTTTCTCCTTTCCTAAAACTTGTACAAAATGTCACAAACCACAGAAAAACAGCACTAGTGAAAACTGCAATGCCCAGATAGTGATTTGGATCCTCAATCTTTCATAAATTATAAGCAGTTATCTCCATTCCTATTTCCTCTCGTTTCAGATGTCCATTTTGCCACATTAAGTTTGCAGTTATGTTGGAGATTCTATGACTGCATTTGTTGAGTTCACGGCACGATTACTGCAGCTTACCTTGCAGTAAAAGTTTATACTGTGGTATTCTCTGAATTGGCTTGAGCATGTAGTGTTTCAGAGCAAGCTTGGCACATCTAGGACTCATCTGCCAATTGAAAATGGAAATTAAAATTTAAACTCAATTTGCCTGTGAGGGCACTATCACTGTCTAGGATGCAAGAGGTGTATACTTTTTGGCTACAGTGCACCAAGTTTACAATTAATTGCAAAGTGCATTTTCTACTTTCAGAAAGTAATCATGAAAACAAACTTAGCTAACTTCATTATCAGAATGTGTCATATCAAAATTATTTATAGCAACAAATCCAATCATTTGTTGCGCTCAATGAAAATGGGTGAATTTCAAAATTTTCAGCAAGTTGTATATAACACATCTTACATGAAAGTATTGATGGCAAAGATTTTGCTGTGTATACAGATAAAACCCATATTTACAATGTTCAATGAGACAGTTTTACCTCAAACTCTTTGAGAGCAGCAGCAAAAGCTACATTCTTTTTGCAAGCATCTTCTAAGGCAGATGTAGCTTCTTCAAAGTTACTGATATAGGAAGAATAAAGTTTGAGGAATGGTCCCTTCTTCACAAATATGTCAGCAAGTCTTGGATTCTTGTCCCTGGTCAAAGATATTCATTAGAATCACTGGTAAATCTTGATTAACAATTGACAGATTGATCACGATACTGACATAGCTGAGAAATGTCTGGATGAACTACATGACAAACATGCGCAAAGTCAGCACATTTGCATGGATTACATTACAAGGAACACTAACTAAGCAGGCCATGTGATTAAAGAATGAAACAAAAAGTGTAAAATGCTGTTGACAATATAATATGAGCAACTAACTGTAGTCAACACAAACGTTCTTTACCTGCATGAAACAATCAATCTGATGGTGCTCACGCAACTCATTTGCAAGTACACTGTATCTATAAACTATTTCATATCGACACTACTCTACGACAATGGCATATGTCACACTTAGGCCAAAAGACAAGTGATGATTCATTGTGTCACGAGCATAAGAGCTATCAAATAATATTACAGAGAAAGAAATGCACCAGTAGGAAAATGAAATTATCCAACAGAATCATAATGGGATAAGTCACCAAATGACAGGAAAAGAAACATTTTTTTCTTAATATCTCACAAGAAGCAAAAATGATTTATGCCATTAGTGTAGAGCAGTGACGATATAGGCCCTTTCCTGCTAGATTTTAATTTGTGAAATTTTCATCGATGACACTCTGATCATCAAACTACAGCAAAGTACTGAAAAAAAAAAAAAAGTGAAAGATGCAAACAGGCCATTACCGTGCTGATGGCGTCATTAAAAACAAACTCAGGACTCAGATTCCTATGTTACCTGTTTCCCCCATTCGTGGTCAGTAATGATAACTTTGTCAATAATGTGTGGAATTGCAAAAGTCAGACAGAGGAAACTCACAATATGTAATTATTGTAAACTGATCAAAATGCAACACAAGACCTTAAGATTTTGGTCCATGACTCACCATGAATTCACTCGTTCTGTCAGATCCTTCAGTAATTCTTCATTGAAATTTTGTAGCTGTGGCAGATAGTGCAGTATTTTATTCAAAGTTTCAGATGGAATGACTGGGTTACCTTGTTTCTCTGTAGCCTGGGATATGTGTATTCTGAAATCCTGAAATCAGTACAAAAAACACTCTGCCTGAATCCAGAACCAACAAATTCACGAATAACAATTGTCATAGTACATGAGCTTTTAAATCATTGATCAACAATTTCTAAGAAACCGCAAGGTAGATTATGTTAGCAATACCAAGACAACAGGTAAATTTACCCAAATCCACCTGGAAATTCTTCCTTTTAAGACACAGTGCTCATGCAGCCCATAACTACTAAGGAACAGGTTACTGCCTAATGTTAATACCACAACTACTAAGGACGTTACTGCCTAATGGTAATCTGACAGTAAAAAGAACAGTCAGCTTCTGCTTTGCACTTTTGCATCTACTGGTAGGTTCATCAATTACAGACAAGGCTCAGTCTAAAGCATATTCTACAGATTATGCCATCAAGGAATCACAGCTTCCAAAAAAACAGCAGGATGCTTACGGCACAGAATTGAATACAACAAGGCCATTACTGAGACCAAATCTGAAAACCATTGGAGGGACTGAGCAAGTTACGATCTGCACGATCCGTTAATAAAGACTTAAGGAAAATGCCTGATTTATAAGGAAGCACAACACTTTTTTATGTGCACATTTTTGGTTTAGAGATTTCTCAGAGGTGCATAACCTTTGTCTGGCATATACCCTTACCTTCCTAACCCAATTATTAACTAATAGCAAGATGAAATAGTGCTTGGCTTGTGCAACTGTTGAACACCAAGTAAGAAACTGTCTCTTTTGGGCAGTAAAGTGCAGTAAAATATTTACTATGATCAAATCACAATGTGACTAAGGCCTGTGTCTGCACAAAAAACTGCAAATAGGATTGTAATGAGAAGCTATCTCAAACTGAGTTCATGGTTACTTACCAAATTCATCAATTTGAGCACATCTACGAAAGTATTTTCAGATGTTGTGATTTCTTTGGCTATCATAAACACTTTCTTGGCCTTCCTTTGTGCCTGCACGGTGAAAAAACCATAACGAAAAGCCATAATGCAGTTGATTTACAGGCTTATGCTGAAGAAGCATTAAGCAACTAACCTTGTGACTAAAACATAATCAAAGGTGAAAAACACCATTTATCTTAAAACTACACATGCAGTACACACTTTATCATTTTATTTTCATTCAGGTGAAATAACTGGAACCACCATATGCATTATTCGTGTCTGAATATGATTTAATCTGACCTAGTCTAAACTAGCAATTCCCTATTCATGACTCATTTTGACCTGAGTGATTAACAATTATGTGATACAAAATGGTATATCTGCTGTCCAATAGGTTATGATTAAAAAATATTACTATCTAATACATCACGAACCTCAAGTTCAAACCTTTTCCTAGTAAAATAACAATGTCACATATCTCACAATTCCTAGCACCAATACACAATCTACTCACATAGATTTCCTCTTTTCCCTCTTCTGGTTCAGTTTCACTCTCAGAGCTGTCAATCCCTTCCAGAGCTTGCGAGCTAAAAACCTGTCCTTCACCTTCCTGCTCACTCCCAGTACTCTGCTGGCTGACATGAGACAGTGGTCGTTCAGAGGATGTATTTGATGATGAAGTTCCTTCACCTGCTGCTGTGTTACTGCCTTCATCATCCTTGTGGCCATGCATTGATTCACTCGCACTGTTTGAACCTGTACTCAAGTTGTCAGCTTCTGTGGATTTCTCTCCTTCAGTTTTTGATCTTTCGCGAGTGGCTTTAGCCAGTTTTGCTGATGTATTTGAATCAACAACAGGGTGGCTTATTTCAAGAACTCGCGGCTTTTTGAATGATTTTGAGAGTCCCAAACCTTTCTGAACTTTCTGAACCAGGGCAGATTTGGCAAGTTTTTCCCTTAATTTTTGATCCTCCGGACAAGAACTCCTGCGTGCCCTTGATCCGTTATCTTTCTGGGGTGTTTCTGATGATTTGCTGACATTGACATCTTTGTTGGAGTCAGAACTGTCACTTCCATTTCCATCTTGACAGGACGACCTGAAACTGCGTGGTGGCAATGTTGGTGGTGGGCTTGCTTCCTTCTCTTGAGAAGATGCTGGTCAAATTACAAACAGGCAAAACTATTCATGGCAAAAACAACATGGAGACAACATGCACATATGAATGTTTACAGAGCATAATAATACTGATATTTCATCATCTTCTCTTTGTACAATTTCCACGAACTCTATGTCAGCTTGACAAATTCAAAAATGTGCCAGCTGTGTGTAAAAGCTACAACTAACTACCTCAAAACATTCAGTGTCATAAATATCTTACATATTATCTGATCTAATTTGTCTTTCTGAAGTACATCAATTTCCATATCAGTTGTACTGATATCTGTCTCCTTAAACACAATGAGCAACACATATTACTATCCACGCTGACGAAATGATATGTCTCATTTTCCTTTAGCTGATTATGTACACAGTTGTATCCAATCCTTCCTCTGAGAGTACGCAAAAGATAAGACGTATATACAGGAAGTTACTGAGTTGAACAAGAAGGCATTGTATCTTGATAAGGGCCAAGGAGGGCCATGAAATGACAGGCTGACACATATAGGAGAGATAAAAATGACTTCTCAGCTTACTACTACCATACTATCTCTGAGAGAAACTGTTATAAAAGACTAGCACAGAGAATAACTTACTTTCTCTCCTAAATCGGATACCAGTATCTTTAATCTCATGATAGGCATGATCCTCCTCTTCATCATCGACAGGCACGTCATTGGACCCTTTGGCTCTGGGTGAGGGCGGCGGTACTTTAGCACTGTCTTTTGAGTCCGAGGACTTACTGCTGTTTACATACACACATAATGTAATAAAATTAGACTAATCAGTGATTGACAGGAGGAGATACAAAATCTACTCTCAGTGTTTCCTAAGATAATAAGAGAAAGATATGTTACTTCTGCCAGATCACAAAAGTAGGCTACTGTGGTAAACAAAATTGGAAAGGGCTGTCTGCATGGATCCACTTACTGAGTGTTTCTTCATATATACATATTTAGATTGACAGAAACTGTTCTTTCTCCCAATGAAAATGTACAAACAGGCCTTTGTTTCCCACAGTGACCGAGTTTTTTCTCCATGCTAACAGTAGTTTTACGAAGCTTCCGAGGCAGCATTTCTCAAGGTGGGGCAAATGCCTTCTGGTGGGGCATGGGACCTCATAATGAGGTGTAGGAACATTTACTGTATAATAACTTTGTCTGATCATGGAGGGGTGCATGTTGATTTTCTTTTTAACTGAAGTGGGATGTGGGACAAAGGTCTATCAATGTACCTGATCAATGGTGATTCCTCTCATTACTTTTCGCTGGTGTTTCTTGTTTGGGGTAACATTTCATACATGAGCTTGGATTGCCATTATATAAGAGGTTTTGGTATTCTAACAATCTCAGCATGGACACTGATAACTGACCTCGGCAACATGTAAACCTTTCTAGTTTCATATCTTTTACGATGATTAAAGATGTCAGTGTTTTATCAAAAGACTGCCACTGATTTCTCATCAAGCTAAATTTTCACAAAGCCTCAAATTAACACTATCTTTGTCCACAAGTCGAAGTTTGCCTATGAGCTAAAAACCCTCCTATTAGGGACTCATGTTAGTTCATTGTCTATTTTAAACATAATTAAGACTGACATATATTCATAAAATATTCATAAACTACAAATACTGTATATTCTTCTTAATGCACTTTACAATTTATGCCAGGAATGTTATAGTCTTCTGACACATGCACGATAAATAGTGGGTTTAAATCATACATGGCCAATATACTTAATGATTTCAGTATGAAAAAAGGACAGCTGTGCATGATATATCCATTTATAGAACAATGTCATATTCTTACTGTAAAAACATATTTGAAGTTTTCACAATATCCAAGGCATGTCAACGTAATTCTGCCAACACACTCAAGTGAGTCATTATTACTAATTGTACACACTAACAGATTGCTGACATATGAGAGATCAACACCAGATAGATTAACGAAAACGCCGACACTTCTGTTGGCAACAAATTCAACATCAACATATCCCACATGAAAGGGAACAATCAACACATGATAATCTAACATAAAAAAACAATGAGTGCTACGATGTAGGCTGCCAGCCAACTATCAATAAACTAATATAGGACACCAATCTGCCATTTCTATGACACTGAGCAATACTGACATGTAAAGCAAATAATATTGGCACACATAGTTTTCATGGAACATCACTTGTGCTTTGAAATTCTTAATGTGCAGTCTGAGTAAATAATAGCGAAAAGGAAAACAAAACTGTGTCCTATTTCTTACCCCCTCTATATAGACAGCAAAAAGAACTAATGACAGAAGGAATACATGAATGTACTGGTGTCAACAACAAACATATAATATACAACAGAACTTTCAAATCAATATCCTATTTCTTTCAAATATCTTCATCACTTTTCCTTCCATCCTCAATGAAAATGAATGTTTTCTTTTGCTTCTCTTCATCAAGGGACAGCAAAATGGAGATAATATAGATGCCTAGCTACAACAGCTGAATTTGAATTTTGCTGATTACATCAAGGTACCTGCACTTTGTTTGAAATGCTCACAAAATATTCCACGCCTCTTCATGTGAGACTAAAGATGTGAAGTACTGTTATGAATAGGGAAAATTTTTTAATTAATAACCCCATCTGATTCTATGGCTTCACATATAATTTCAATTTTAATGTAAAAACCATACTACAGTGCTGTTGACTCACCTTTGACCTGATTCTGATTCGTGCTTGTCTCCAGGACTGAAAGTTGCTGATCTTTTAGGGGATGGGGGAGGTGGTGGGGCTTTTCTTGTTGGCCTTGTTTTGTGTGTTGGTGACAAACCAGATTTGGTTTTCTGTGGGGAGGACTGTGGTTTTGTCACATCAGGACTTTGAGAGGATGACACTTTTCCTGGTCCTGATTCAGACCTGTCACCCATTTTATAGAGAGGCTTTCCTGGAGCCCCACTCATATTGTCTTCAATAGATGTTGATTCTGTAGGTGGGTCGTCTTGACAAAGTTCAGATTCTGCCCTACCTAAATCCACTGAGCTGGAGCTCCGTGGTTTGTTTCTTGGTGGCAGTGGAGGTGGGGTCTGGCATGAAGTAGATGACTCACTCCTTCTCAGTGATTCTAGACGAGGAGGGAGGTATGGTTTCCCCTCCTCTTGCTCAGTATGTTGTTGATGGTTGCTGGAAGGCAAATTTTCTTCAGCACCATCGACAATGGATTTCATACCAGTCACATCAGAGTGACTGCGGTTGACACGTGGTGGGTTAGCACGCTTGGGTTTTGGTGGTCCAATTTTCCTGCCACTTGCACTTGCTAAACCAACCTGTGACAAGCGTTCAGTGCTTGAGCCATCCAAGGAATTCAAGGATTCAACACTACCACTACCAATGCTTTTAGATATACTAGCTTGGCGCCTTGGCCGTGGTGGACGAACAGGACTAGAAGATGGGGAATCTCTGGAGGATACACTGAATAAACTATCACTTCGGCCTTCTCTTGTCTCTACTTCAGTTTCTGCCGTAATATTTTCTGTTGTTTCTAAGTCAAGATTTCCCAGTTTACTATTTAAAAGTTCCTCAATCTCTTTGAGCATACCACATGTTGCTTCAGGTTCTTGAGTAAGTAATTTCTTTGTCTCAAAAAGTATGTTCAAATTGTCAGAATTAGGGGCCTCCTTAGATTCAGCAGAATGCTCTTGCTTTTGAAAAGGCTGCTTGGATCCCTTCTTTACTGTTGTATCTGACAAATCTTGAGAAATTGCACCTTGGTTTTGAGTGTTATTTACAATCTGGGTGCTGGAAGAAAGTCTGGAAGTTTTCCCTTCAAATTTAGCTTCTGAACTCTCCCCATCTTCTGGGTCACCTCTGTAAGGCTCAACATAGTCTAGTTCGGCTACGGTGGTTTTAGAATTTTGATCTTGTGACGGCTGGTCAGTGTCAGGGGATGATAAACTCAGTCTGGTTCTTGGTCGAGGCTTTGGTGGTGTCTTCCTCTTTGATACAGTCCCTGGAGTTTCTGATAAATTTACATCTCCATTTTCTTCTAAATGACCAGACTCCCTTAAATCTACAGTTTCACGAGGTGCTTGAGCGGGAGACCTTGATTTACCAGAGACAGAATTATGACTTTTATTCTTTTTATTACTGGAATCTACAACACTTTGTGATTTAGTAATCACAGAAATGTCTTCAGTGCCAGTTTTCTTGTTGTGACTAGTATCATGACTGGGCTTATCTTTTTGGAAAGGTGGTTTGATTTCAGAAGTTGGGGTTGTCTTGGTATTTGAGCTTCGTGGCTTTCTAGGCACACCTCCACGAGGGGGATTTTTGGGTAAAGGAGGCGGGACACCAGGTCTTTTATCACTCTGACTCTTTGGTTCTGTGGAGAAGGAATCTGTATTATCATTCGCCATAACTTTAACACTATAACAGCACATAAAATGCCACTAAAAATATAAAATGGGATAAAAAACAATAACAACAACAACAAAAAAACTACTAATGAGATAACAGCAAGAATTTTACTGATTACCCTACTAAATACAATGTTTAAGTTTAAGACTGAAACATCTGGTGGTGCCCTGGCCAAAGAACGGTAAAACATAAGAAATGAAACAGGTATGAAACAAAACTATGTCGAGAGAATACTGAAAACTTTATATCAAGATTTCTGGCTCCACATCCAAAACCTGACAGAGCTGTCTCATGTCACATAATTAAATAATAATTAAATTTTTCCATAAATACTATGGAAATGTGCCATACTGTGACCAATATGGCATCACTTAAATTCCTACTAATTATTCATTATACTTTTTGTTCTGGACTAATTCCTTCTCAGTGAAAATGCATATTACATTATTTTCTCCATGCACATCTGAAGTTCTCACTTCTTTCCAAATTTATGTGATCTTAATTAACATCTTCTGCACTACAGGCATGCCACAGTAAAAGCTGCTTTTGCATACTAGCAAAGTCAATTGTGAAAATATTGGTGCATTACTTTGTCATGACTTTTACTAATCCTGAAGACCTCTCCCCCAAAAGAAGCTATCCATCAGTCCATCAACTTAAGTATGTTTGTATAGGGCTAAAGAAAGAGACACTGACAAAATCCCACAGAACAAGAGAAATGAATTTCACAGGCAAACCTTTCCATTCACAGTAAACGGATGTTAGACATAACTATGTTTCATAGTGATTGCTAAATGGACAAATCATTGTCAAAAGAAATATCGACTTGACTTAACTTACACTGGACAGTGAGGATTGCTAAATGGACAAATCATTGCCAAAACAAATATCGACTAGACTCAACTTACACTGCGCAGCGAGGACATGAACACTGAATTAATCTCACAGTACAAAGAAAGAACAAGTCATTTTGTTCACATTATTATGTGCACCTGTGGAAGATATTTATCCAATGCAGCTACACTGCTTAAAAGCTGAATGGAGGCAAACAGAACAAAAAACAGAAGGAAGTTCATACTTGATCAATGTCACAGAGATAAGAACATCTTACCTACTTCCTAGGTTAAACATGCAAATCTTAAGTCATAAAAAGGCCCAAATGTGTTTCGGGTTTTGTTCAGACAGGTAAACTGGTGCACCTTCCTTCACAATGTTAAAGTCTGATAAGGGTAAGTAATAATTCTTACGTTAGAATACCTGACACCATACATATTATTTGACATAAGAATTGTGCAGAGAATGAAAAAGGAACCCTGGAACCATAAAACATTAAGGACAGCTCCAGGTAAACAGAAACCAGAAAAAACATGGGCCTCTTTTGGAGTGTGGATACTGTTCAACAGCATTGGTGCACCAGGAAGAAAGTCTCAGATCTGCTGTGTCCTGATAAGATCACATTACTGTTGCAAAATCAATAGTCAGTACCAACTTAGGCTTATACAAGCCCACAATCTCCTCCACTGCTTACAGGGATTCATCTATCTCTCAGAGGTAAAACATGCAGCCACAATAAAATACCTTTGTGAGCATAAGGAACACAAATTAATTAAAAATTATCTGTTTCAAACACTCGCCCCCCTCCCCCCAACATAAAAGTATCCATAGAAGTTATATATTGTTTCCAGATTATATTTATACACATGCTTATTGAATGTAAGCTGTTATTGTTAATAAGCCATCTGTGCACTTGCTAACAATGTGAAATTTGACCTTTCTAATTATGCTGGGCTGAAATCTAAACCCAGCCACAGAGACCTTTCTTTTTTTCTTCACACTGATGTTTCCTTTTTGCAAAAAAAAAAGGAGGCAAAAGCTAGGCATTAAATTATTAGCTGAATTGCAATTGTGAAAAAAAAAAGTTTCAGAGAACACTTTCATATTTGCAACAACTATTTTTTTTTTAATACGATGCCTACGACTGACATCACTATGAGCACAAAGATATTAATAAACAGCTCTAAATGTTTATACACCTTCTGCAACACCTGCTCTGAATTCCATTGGCATGTCTAACACAACAACTGCTTCTGAAGTTCAGAAAGTTTTTGATGCGAAAAAGCCAGAAATACACAGTGCTTCAGTATGTATATCTCATGGGATACTTTAAAAAGTCTGAGCCGGTCATAAATGCACATTAGAGGATGCAGTGCTCATTCTTTTCCTTCTTGGGTGCAACACACCAAGAAGGATGTTAAATAGCCTGTGCCACATCCTGACTCTTTAAAACACAGTGCAAAATCCATTGAGTCAAGGTTGGTTGTAATTTTAAGAAATTAAAAAGACCCCATTTCATTATCAAGCTGGGAAAGAAATGACATAAAGTGAAAACTGATTTCTATTTATTTTTTTTTAAAGTTTTAGTTTGGGTTTAAGGGCGCCCTGGAATGATAACAGCTTCTTTGCGATTTTCACAGTTTTTTCATTATCTTACTTTGGGCTGGCTTTCAGCTCTCAGATTCCTATAAATAAGATCAAATAAAAGTGAAGGTAAAAATCTCACGGGAAAACATCTGTACTGTAAAGTATTTCTGTATGAATCTTGTAAACATGATAAAAATCTGTTGCACCAACTTGCTGACTTCGGTTTCCTTCAAATATGACAAGATGCACTGCAGGTCCACATCAGACAATAATTCTTTCATGGATCCACAGGCATAATGTGCGATCTGATGGAATCATTTCACCATATCACCATTAGTCACTTGCAACAAACTCTCTGATATTATTCCCGCACTCATCTCCACTGATCACTGTGGTCTTTATCTGCTGGGACAAGATTACGGGGAAACTACCATTGCCATGAATTTTGACAACTTCAATAATAACGGATATATTTATTTATCAATAAATTTCCCCAGAACCCAAGAAATTCACATGCAAACTTGAGAAATGCACTAATACATGACTCATATCATGGCAGTGAAGAAAAACTGGAGTCAATGCAAAGATTTGGATGCAAAAGCATGAGAGAGAGGAAGTACCTGTATCTGTTGTTGCTTGCACATGTTTTGATGCATTTTTTTTCTGGACAGGTTGTTTGACTGCTGGTGGGGCTGGGCGGGTGGGTGCAGGTCGAGAAGGTGGGGATTGTGGCTTCTGGGGTGAAACCTTAGGTCTCTGTGGTGTTATAGGCTTGGTAGATGTAGATTCTGAAGACAATGGTGTACTCTCCTCTTCTGGAGCTGACGGCCTTTGTCCTGAGGATGTTTGTTTTTGGGGAGGAAAGGTGGGTCTTTGTGGGGGTGAAACTTGAGCTTTGGAAGCAGGGCTCTGGGACTGTGATGATTTATTTGTAGTTGTTGTTATCTGGATTTGCTCATCTGCTGATATGGTATCTCTTGCACAAGCAGTATCAGATACTAAAGATGCTGGTGCATCATCACCAAGTGCTGATTTTCCAGCGATTTCTTGTGTGGCACTGTCTGACACAGGGCTCCTCTCTATCGATTCTCCGGGCTTTGGTGATTTGGCTAGTTTAGGCTTTGGTTTTGTGAGAGGTGGAGTTCTCTTTGGAGGTGAGACATGTCGAATTGGTGAGGTTGGTGGCATTGGTGAGGAAGGTGAAATAGGGGAGGTAGAAGTATTCAGTGTCAAGGGAGTGGAAAAACCCATTGTGCTGATCTTTTTGTTTCTGAAGGACGCAGGGAGTGAGGAAGAACTTGAAGGTGAGAGGGGACTTTTTCTGTTTAATGGAGGGGGTGAAGATGGCAGTGGAGGTGGTTCTGGGGACCTTGGTGAACTGTTTGGGGTTGTGGACAACACCTCTGCTGAGCCAGCTCGTCTACAGGTGCCATTCTTGGATTCAGGTGGGGTAGGGCTGGCATTATTTGGTCCACCATTCACAGTTGTTTGCAACTGACTGTCATGATTCTGACCACATTCTGATGCATTTGACTGTGGTTTTTTTGAGGAGTTTGGGGAGGTTGTTATGGTTGGCTTTGGTGGCAGTGGTGGCGGTGGAGCAAGTCTGAGCTTGGGCTTGGCAGCCACTGGTGGTTTCTCAGGCACCTGGGGCCTGCCCAGTTCCATGCCTATTCCTGTTCTGAAATAAAGGGTGCTTATTACAAAAGGTGGTGCACAGAAAAAAAAAAAAGGAAATACAAGAGGAGTTTAGGTTCTGGCAGAAGGGGATCTATTCCATTAATCTGATGCATTGAAAAATACAAATTACTACGGCTTTTCTGCTGAATTATTATTCCTACTGAGAGACTTTTGTTGCAACTGAAACTTAAACATTTGCGAAATATCATAAAAACCACAGAAAAACTGTGGGGTCGCAGCAGGGCTGTAAGCAAAGTCAAAATTGGGCAAAAAGAAAAGGTTGTATGTTGCGAAACCCCGCGTGAGAAATAAAACCCAAACAATACAAAGCAAACTAAAGAGAAGACAGGAAATATACAAAATTTTTGGCTTTTGCCTTTTTCAAGTGAAAAAAAAAAAATCGAACAATAAAAGACTTCAACAGGAACAAAGCGAAACAGTTTACTTTGCTGCGAGTTCTTGCTTCGTTAGCAGCACCAAAGCATGTCCGCAGCACGAACTCGCAGCTAAGTAAACTGTTTCATTTTGATCCTGTTGAAGTCTTTTATTGTTCGATTTTTTTTTCACTTGAAAAAGGCGAAAGCAGAAAATTTTGTGTATTTTCAGTCTTCTCTTTAGTTTGCTTTGTATTGTTTGGGTTTTATTTCTCACGTGGGGTTTCGCAACATACAACCTTTTCTTTTTGCCCAATTTTGACTTAAACATTTGTGGCAGCAAGGTGCAATGGCAACTAAAAAAAAAAATCTAAGCAAGAAGATGCAATTAATAATAACTACGTGTACCTATAAATTTTATGAACAAGTAATAGCCCTACTCCAATTTAAAAAACACTCTGGCATAATAGTACAATACTAATAGAAAGAAACACATTACTTAATATTTTGCAAGCCCATAAATGAAGAGATACAACTCAGTGACTCTAATGTCATGACTTCCATCCTCATAGCTCAGTGCTTGCCAGCCAGAATGATACTTCTGATTTAATCTGAATTTATGGCATACAGCAGAGAATGACAGATAATAATGAGCGTGTTTTGCAGCAAGTTTTCATTTAGTCTTGAAGGCTTTTAACCTCTTACTGCTTTACCTGAGTCTCGTTCAGACCTTCTATTACCCTAATAATGCATTGTGCTCAAGTTTCTTTCATGCCTGTGACATGATCTCTGACTGGTCTAAGGCACAAAACTCTTGAAATACTGCTTCCTGTCATCAAATAAGATTCTTTGCATCGGTGGGTGCCATTTATTAATGTTGGTTTGATCAATCAAGAGCAGGAATCTTTACGGGTGAATTTTATTATTTTCCCCTGGCACTAGATATTTGAAAGGGTTAATGACCTAATTGTTTATCACTTGACACATGAATGCTCTGACTGAACCTGATAATTTTTGTATCATGACACTGGCTGACTCATCCTGACATGGGACACATCCCCAATCCATCTCCACCAACACTACGCACTGCTGTTGCACTAGAAATTTAGATTTTTTTCTTTCTTCTGAACTTTCTTCTTTCTTTTTTCAGAAGCCCTTCTGCCAGTAACATGGAAAGGGAAAGAAGTGCCACAGACCTGAGCTAGGAATTTATATATATATGGGAAGCACAAATCAGTTTGCAATGTAATGAAATAGCATTAGCAAAGAGCAATACTAAAGAGGCAAATATATGGATTCCACTTAAAGCTGTTTGAATTACAAATTTGTACAACATTGTACACCATAAAACACTAAATATGGTACTCACAAAACTAATTTTATTTCATCAAAATATTTAAAATGTTTCATGAGATCTGCTCAAGGGAAAGCCATGTAGCAAACCTTGTATTATGGAACTACTATAAATTTACTTCAAGAATCAGTTAACTTTTAATGTCCAGTGATATATGCTATCAGAATTACATCATGGGTAATTAAAAATGTAGATAACGTTAAATTAAGCTTAAAGCTGCCAAGTATTCATCCACTAGAAAGCTTTTTTGAGTTCATTATGTTAGACTATATCAGAAGGCAACTATAAAATTATACCGTGCAAGGTACAATTAATAAAGGATGTGGTCTTTACATATTTAATAATCTACAATTCTATAATTAAAGTGAAGAAATTATCGAGATTAAACACATGGAGAAATCATCAAGATTAAACACTTACTAATCCCATGAAGAAGTGGTTAAGATTAAACACTTACTTTATTCTTCCTGCATCTGTACCACTGCTGCTACTTTGTTTGTAATCGATTTTGACTGGAAAACAAAAAAAATAAGATGGATGACAAATCCAGAAGCACATATTCCTATTTCCAATTCAAGTTCCTGTTTCTCAACTGATTTAATTATAGAATTAAAATTTCTTATTTGCTGATATGCTAAGAAATACTAAACTTTTTTCAAATATGCAAATTCACTATGCTAGTTATGGATATAATTATAAATATGAATTGAATGTTTCTTTTCACACATTCCCGAGACCAGCCAGAGGCTTTTAAAAGTCTTTGAACATGGGCACTTGCCTATCAATGCCTTGGCTACTGGCCGTATCACACTGATATTTAATTTATAAAGAATCACTTTGCCAAGACTTTTTGACCCTTAGCAATAACAATTTGAACAATGTTTGTACTTATAATGAACTTAATGAACTATATTTGACTTAAACAGTAACTCCAATTGGATAATTTTTGTTTTTGAAACTATCTAAAAAGATGGGAAGACAATGCACAGGCAACAACAAATAATGTAATCTTGATCTTTCGCTCAAAATTTTATGCTTTTTTTCTTAAAGATCAGTCCAGGTTATTTTCAAGTTTCAAGCTTTACTTTACTCTGTAAAAATGTCTACTTGACTTAGAAATCCTGGGCCTTGGCATTATTCGCTCCATCACTATGAGATGTTGAGCTTGCGCAGTAAAAAATAATATTCATTAATATACTATATTTAGAATTTCTAAATCATCAGCAGTATAATAGATTAATACTCAAAATTTTCATCCGATTATAAGGAACTCGCTGAGGTACCGTGGTACCCAACACCGCTCAGGATAAACTTGCTTCTGCCCTTCCCATCTCCCCCTTTCTCTCCCCATCCCTCCTTCTCTCTCAAATTGATTAAAGCCGACCTGCCAAAATTTTCTGTAAATTTAGGTGGCTTGATAAAAAGTGTTAGGATTTTCCAAAAACATAGCCAAATTAACTTTTTGAAACAATCTGACCTTTCTCAAATGTTCAATTTTTGAATTGTTGTTGTTTCTTTTCCTTCCTTGAAAAAGGCTGTTGCCGAAATATAGGCCAGTTTCTGTCTTCTCTTTTAGTTTGTGTTTCATTGTATTGTTTGGGTATCATTTCTTACATGAGGTTTTGCTACATAAAAGTTTTTCATTTTGCCAAATTTTGACTTTGCATTCATATAGCCTTGCTGCGACCCCAGTCTTTCTGTGATTTTTATGATGATGTTGGGACCAGTATCGTCTCACGTGAATCAGGACACCATGCATCCTTTTTGAAGAAAAATTGTGTTAAACTGACTGTGTTTCACTTATCATCTTGTATGCACATTAAAAGCTATGTACGCTGTTCCGGTTCAATAGGAAAAAATGCACAGCACTGAATGCTCTTGAAGGGTAATCAAATAAAAGTCGAAAGAGGACACCATCCCAGGATGAAATGACTTGAAAATATTATGAAAATGAACACCTCAGTATCATACTTCATAGCTATTAATGGTCACATTATAATTTGAACATCACTTGTAATTTGTATGGGTCCTGTTTGTGGTTTGGTCAGTAACTGGTGCCAAGCAATCTGTAGTTAAAACATACTTCTCAGGTATAACTAGATCCATCCTTTAAAGATTTCAGTTGTTGGAAGGATACCAAATCTGGTTATTCTGTGAATTACATTCACTTTCTTGTTTCTTAAAATTTCCCACGAATGATTTTGGGAAGGAGTTCCATTTGCGTTACACTACACAATGAATAGGGATACTACAAGTACAAGGATATGACTTTAGGAGTTAGTCCTCTAGATAGATCTTTTTATAGTAAATGTGGGGCTCGGCGATCAACACTCAGAACATGAAATATGTGCGCAACTGGAGTTTTTTTAACTCATATGATACCCCTCCCTGATTTTGCATGATGCATCATTGTATGATAATGGACAAAATAACACATGAAATCCTAATGTTTCTGTTAATTTTTCTAGTAGGCCTATTCTATTTCAAGTCGTCAACAGAACTATTGTAACAAGATCTAAATCTAGACTCTAGATACATCAAATTGATGAGCATCTTTGCTGTGTTGCCAGTTTTTGTAATTTTCCCTCAAGATCAATGTCCTTCTACACGACAATATTACAGCTCTGAAAAAAAACCCAATAAATTTTGTCTGAAAACAAGTTTCACCAATCCTGCGAAAAAACTTACCAGCAACAATACGGTCAAACATTTCAGGGCAGAGTTCAATATAAAATTTCAGTTGATACTAGATCTAGATCTAGATGTAATGATAGATCTAGAATAAATCAATCAAATTCATAAATAATCAAACGAGTGAGTATCCAGAAGTCTGTCTCTCTCAAAGTCTCAGCCTCAGGTCTAGAATCTGGATTAGTCTTGATTAGATTCTCTAGACCCATCTAGCTGGGGCTCAGTGAAATGAACTCAGCTATGATTTGCTGTCTCAAGGTCTGCTAGATCTAGATATCTAGTTAATTAACTGCCACTTATGACTACCTACTAGCCTAGATCTGATTCTGACCTCTAACAATTGACTGAATAGGTGTGTGAGTCACAAATGGAAACCGCTGAAACTCCTCTCTCTTGCCGTCTTGGGATTTCCATTTCGAATGACTAAATAAATGTGGAACAGCTTGACTTGAGTAAGTCAAGTGGATGAATTATGAGTAGGCTACCAATGGATCTATTACAATAGGCCTACATGACGTACGCTTTACCTGGCTCTATTGGCAGCTGTGATGTCATTACTCATTGTTTCGCCGATAACGTACAGCCGAATCACAATTCTTGGCCCCTTTAAATTGTGAACTTGCTACAAAGCAACCATAACCCTCATAAAAAGCATCAACAGTCGGAAGTATTGTCTAGTCTGCTGCTGATGTCTCTTCCGGTTTAGGCTATGACCTCTGACCCAAAGTTAATTAATGAGTCTTTTGGTAAAGTTTGTTCCGTTAATATTATGTTTCGGAAAATCCCAATCCGTCTTTTGTTTTCGACCACGTACAACTTCCGCTCTGAAGGATCGTCTCTCGCAAAATAGGGAATTCACTGTTCTCTTGTCAGCGCTGAATTTGTTCTCCATTGCTCATCTCTTACTCGGTAACATGACAGGATTAATAGCAAAACTGTAACATCAGTACTTTCTGTGTGGTTAAATTCTTTCAAGATTTCATAACACCAACCTATCTGCAGGGGTAGAGCTAGACTCTAGATATCTAGACCTGTAACAGTTCTGCCTACTTTCACTTTCTGTGGTGGTCAAGACCAAGACGATTTTAACTAAGAGCTGTTTACATCGGTAGAGCACCCCGCTTGCTTGCCTAGTTTATTTATGTACAGTTCATGTCAGCTTTAAAAAAAAGGCGGACAACCCAAGATTAAAAGTCAGTGTTCTGCATTTTACATGTATGCTGCTGCACTCTGTTTATGAATTATGTCCCCAAAAGTGCTGCTGGACACAGTGCCTTTAGAAGGTATTTTCAGGAAGCCAGTGTGGCTTGGAGCTAGTAACCACTGCGCAGAAGTGATGACAGGTGTGCATTAGTTCATATTTACATGAAGATTTTAGAGTGAATAAGAACACATACAGGCATGTTAATAAATTGCCTCAAGCAATCAAAGCCTAAACTGCATCAAGTTGAACATGATTTACAAACCCAAGTTGCTTTTACTGTTCTTTTGCTACAAGTTTTAAGTTGTGTAGCAGAAGGCAAAACAGTGCAGGGAGTTTTTAACAGCTATGTGGCTCAGGCAGAAAAAGGACAGTATGTTACTTCATTTGCTTTTCATGGTAAGTTTGTTTGGCTGTGCTTCTCATCGCTTGTTGGGTAGTTTTAAACAATGCAATGTTAAATTGTTATTACAATACTATGACAGTTCACGAGACAAGGTCAGCTATTTAAGTCTTGTGTTAGCATGGACTGTCATACCATGTAAAGTTTCTATGCCAACTAAGTTCAGAAACGACAAAGCTTTCCCCTCTTGTTTCTAGTACAGATGTAGAATTGTAGATAGATCAGGATCTATACAGTACATTAACTATAATGTTACCATCATAGATGAAAAATGTCTCCTTTCTTGCTTTAGAGAGTTTAAACTGAAGTGAGAGTTTGGCTTCTCTTTTGGGTGAAAAAAATGTCAGCTCAGTTCATTATAGAATGCGTTTCGTGAACTCAAGAAAGTAATAATAAAACAAAAAATGCATATAAAATGTTTAATAATTAGTTTCACCAGTACTAAATGTGCCCAGAGCTTGACTTGAGACAAAATTGAAGTTCATGTTTTTGTTGAATATTGCTTGTATTAATATTATTTTAATTTGTGCATGCAGTGCGGCAAATTTTATGAGAGAAATTTTATTTCTTTGGCAAATTCGATGGCAAAAGTTCACAATTTTTGTGGCAAAATGGGAAAAAATTTAGGCGTAAACATGGTAAATTTCTCTGAGGACAGAATATTATTGCCCAATTTTCACCTATTTATCATTATAAACAATTTGTAACAACATTTGTGTTTTTTTTTTTTTTCTTTGGGGTTACTAGTAGAAGTACTTGAAATATTGGTGTGCACAGAAATACGGCAGGTTTCACAAAAATGACCCTCCGAGATAACTTTTGATTTCTCTCTCATTTATTAATTCCTCAAATGGTCTTTGCATGCTGTGTTCGATATCACAATATTTGTTTTGAAATAAAGAAATACAAACCTTAAAATGATGACTTTGACTTTCATTATACAAAGAAAACTTAATTTATTATAATAATAATAAGGTTAGTGCATGTGTATTTTAGACAGTCTCGTGCTTATCTTGTCTTCCCCTGCAGTTGTGATGCCATGACCACACTCGCTGAGCTTAAAGTTAGTCTCTTTCACTTTCAGGCGATGCCATTCTGAATTTCACACTGAACACAACTGGGGTAGATACAAGGCTATATTTGTTTGTGTCTGAAGATTGGAAAGATGCTGCAGGAGATGTCCATTGCCACCGTCGCCTCAGTAAAGCCAGAGCAATTAGTAAGTCTTCTTGAAAGAAAGAATGGAGAATGAGCTTAGCTGGAGCCAGGAATGTGGAATTTTTGCACTTGATGAAAAAGTATAAAATTTCACATCATTCTTTTAACTCCATCAAACTTTTACAGTATCTGCAATAGTGCAACACATTCTGGTCTTTGAACTTCCTTTACTATGTACACAATCCATTGTATCATAAAAAGCAATTGAAATTGTTTGGTAATAACAATAATTTTTTTTTTCCCCCAGGACCAGATTACAGGTCCTTTTTAAAGGCACATAAATCTGTTTTTGAGCTACATCAGCACATACTTTCCCACTCTTTAATTTCATCTTTCTTACTTTTCTCATCACTCATGACTCAAACCTTAAAATTTGTCCATCATCCAACATTTTAATACACTAAATTGGAAATGATGGAAAGATTGGTTGAGTTCTTCCACTTTCTGGACATCTTACAAATCAAAATTTTTTTGTTCAGAAAGTAAGTCTGTAATATGAAGTTCCGGTTGTTCAACAAGCCCTGTGGTACAGACTTGTCTTACTAAATAGGATAAGATGTGAATTAGTGAGACTTCAGCCTAAATACTGAAATCACTAACCTCCAAATCACATCTTACATTTTAGTTCACTTCAATGAAACCAAAGGCAGCAGACCAATAGCCCATTATGTCTACCCTCGAATATGGCACATTGTCTATGCTGATGCATTTACTTGTGAATCTGATCGACCGAGGGATCCAGAAGAGAAACCAAACATTATAAAGTACACCATTCAGCTCCTTAATCCAGATAGCCTGGGAAATCCAACAGAACACTTTGGAGATCAGGAAACAGGTAAAATTAATAAAGTTTCTTTGAGGAAGATTATCAAGTTAAAAATAAGAGACGGCTACTAAGAGCAAATTGATCAAATAAGAGATTCTGATTCTCTTAGCAATTAGCAAGAGGCTGTAGAGGCTGTTGTGACTTGTTAAGTTATTGCAAATGTTAGCTGGAATTTATGATATAAATTGAACTTTCATTTTCATTTTTGATGAGGAAAGAATCTACTCATTGCAATTGTATGATGTGCCTTGTTGTAAAATAATATTTGACAACACCACCACTTCATATCGTTAGATTGATTCGTCTTTTGTGTGTACTAATATGCAGTTTCATTATATCTAAATATAATTAAGAATACAGTGTAATATTTTGGTGAGAATTTGCCATATTATGGAAAATTCTGACATGTTGCAATCTCATGCATGAATGCTACTAGTACTAATACCTATGTGCAAGGGGTGCTAGAAACCTGTGATTTCATGATAAAACACTTGACAAAAATCGTTTGTGGGCACATATTTGTTTACCGATTGAATCTGAACATGTATCAGTGGAAAGCTGATGAATAAATGTACTTTTGAACGTTTAAAATGTAGACATGTAACCGTAATTTTGTATGAGTGAAGGAAATGAACACTGTCACTGCATTTTTTCTCTGAAGGCCACGTTTCGATATTTAGACTTAGCAATTTCTTACACAGTGTGTTTAAATTCCCTGTATGTCGTAGTGTGTGCACATTTCTTGATGAAACTCAGTCTATAATCAGAACAATGGTGTCACTTTCCTGTCCCACTAGTTCCCTTTTGATAGCTTTTCTTTACTAGGAGTTATTAAAGGCCAAAGTTGAGCCTGTTTGCTGCTTTTAAGTTTTATCTGATTGAATTTCAAAAGGGAACAGGCGCCGATGGATAAGTCTACATTTCATCTTTCAGAAAGCATTTGGTCAAGAACATCCTTCAATGGAAAGAGCCCCTAGGAAGATGAAGTATGAATGCATCTTGAAAAAAAAAAGCAAACTTGAATTCCATTCCTTCACTACTTAGGCAGGCCCCTACATCAAATATGATCTAAGATTAGTCCACTCGTATGTGCCTTCCAATTGCAATTTAGTTTAAATACGTCTTCATGGTTTGACTTTCGACTAGGCTTATGGAATTCTTTTCTTACTTGAAGTGTTTGCAGTGGAGCGGGGTTTCAGATTTCCTTCAGTTATGTTTTATTTAATAGGCTAACAGTATAGTAATAAGCCTAATGCTGATTTGGAAAACGATGGCTTGCAAGTGGTGCGATAGTAATGTAATGGGATAAAGCTGAACTATACGGACTCGCCTGCTCATTATGTAAAAAGACAATAGAGGTCTACATAAATTCCGATGTCACTGGTGTCATTGTTATCTTATTTCCAGTTCTCCTTTGACTACAATATATGTAATCACTTCCTGTACTATGTTATACAACGTAATTTCTTACATGGTTTAGTAGTTCTATAGCCGTTCTACTGTACATATAGTGGCCATACAGACTGATTTTATGATTTGATTCATCAAGACAAATCTATATTCACAGAGATACCGTTATCTTGTGTGCATATTATAATACAGCTGAATGCTCTAGAAAATACATGTTCATTTTGAGCACGCCTAGCCCCCTGAATCTCTCATGAGAGGTACTTCCTCATCATTATAACATGCTGAATAGAATTTGCTTGGCTTCTCTTCAAATGTTTATTTTATGTTTAATTCATAACTAAACAAAGACTATTTACTTTCATCATTTCTCTGTATCCAACTCCAAATTGACATGTTAACTGATTTATAATTCAAAAGCAGTTGAGGACAGATCATTTTTGACGCAAAATTCCAATGCACTGCAAATTGCCAAATCAGTAGATGTTTAATGACCAGATTGAATTTATTTACAGAAATATTGACATGAAACTTTGTATGGGTGTCAAAGTCAAGGATATAATGAAATACTTTCAGTGACTTTTATCAATCCAGTACAAAGTTGCAAGACTATAGTCACAATGTTGAGACTATGGTTTCCAAAATATGAGAGATCTTTTGTAGAAGGGAAATTATCACCACAAAAATTTTTTTTTTAAATTCATAATTCCAAAGGTAATGGTCCGATCTTAAAATTTCAAAAAACATTTTCTTTGTTTCATTTTATACTAAATGAAAATTAACAAAAAAAATCATCTTATTCATGAAGCAATTTTTCATGACCAGTGCTATTATTAATGTGTATTGTCTTCTCATGTTTTCCAGGCCTACTGAAGTTTTATCAGCTGCTGACTTTGATCTACTTTGTTGTGGCATGTGTGGTAGCTCCACAGCTATGGGACACTCTCAACCAGGGTGGACCCATGCAGCTTGTCATGCAGCTGTTGACTCTGTCCATGAGCCTGCAGGCAGTGGCAGCATTTATCATCATCATCCATTACTACAGGTACAGCATCGGAATCTAAAGTTAATGGACAGCTTTTTGTCAATCTTATCTTAACTAAAATTACTGCTGAAAACCCAATTTTTCAGTGACCTGGCAGTATTCTGCCACCCAAAGGAAAAATGCCGTAACTGACAGCATGGCCTTTTTGTACTTTATTGTCTGATTACGAATAGTCACTTAAGTTGGTTTGCTACTATTTCGGAAGCAGATACGTCTGTCTGTCTGTCTATATAAAAGAATTATGTGTGAGACAAGTTCGTAGAGACAATAAAGTAGAAAAAGGCCATGTTGTCATTTACATTGTTTTTGCCTTTGGGCGGCAGTATTGCAGAATACCAAAATGAAAAGAGTGACAGTGGAATTGTGTCTTGCTGAAAACAACGGTTTAGTAAGTGGTTGTGATTGCCAGCACCCTTTCCAATCTGATATATCAGTACAGTAGTCTCCGTCTAAGAACTCGCCGCCTTAGAACCCGATCCGCCTTAGAACCCGCTGTTGCCGCGAAACCGAATTTTTTCACTATAATTTACATGCGTAAGAACCCGCACTGAAACGAAAAATCCGCCTAAGAACCCGGCATTTGACCGTGAGACAAGCACACTTTTACGTAAAATTTCGATATTAAACACAAAATTCTCTTTCAAGTTGACGGAATAGAACAAAGCCACACAGTACAGTGAAAGAGAACAGGTGGAGGGAAGGTAGGGGGAGGCGAACCGCACAAAGGATAGAGCCCAGTTAGGTCTTTCGTGTGCGAGCAGGCCACTCCTAGACTAAATTAGCATAGTCATTACCTAACATCTATTGTTGTCTTCATATTGGCCCCCGGTAGCGGTGTGGTCATAGGCTTGTTTGCCTAAATCACAGACGAAGAATTGAGTAAACTTCCCGGACGCAGCTTCGAAGCTGGCGGCAGCAGGCCAGTGGTTGATTGATAGGGCAGATGGCAATATACCGTCACTCTGGCCTGGATATCGTGACACAGAGCATCCACCAGTATTGGTGTTCTTTGGTTTGGGTCTTTCACCCTAGTCAGTTGGGACTGCGAGGCTGTGGAGTAGCCTACAGGCAGCCGGTCAGGCAATATGACTGTCCCTCTGGCATCCTCCTGCACCTGGATACATTTCCAGTCGTCTTGACCCTGTCTTGCCACTTGGATAAGTTGTGTCCAGGCGAGAGAGTGAGTCTGATGTTTGCGCAGCTCTTTCTCACTAAAAACAAATTCTTTGCGCCAGTCTTAACACTCACCTCGTCTTCTTTCATCTTTGTCTCGTCTTCTTTCCTCTCAAAATTCCAACGGCGATGGGCGAGTGCGGTGGCAGCAGGTTTGGATAGACTGGAAGCTGTTAGCACAGACCTGCACGTTGGTGGCTGTGGGCTATGGTCGCTTCATCGTCGATTGAAGTGGAGGCGTGGGGAGGCAGCACCCACAGTAGCTGAGCAGCCTTGTTTAAGGATAGCACTGCTCACCTCAACTGAGGAAGGGGCTAGAAAAGGTGCCCTAAAGAAAGCCCACTTCACATCACCCTGACTGGTATACCGCGACCAGTGGGGATCCCTTTTTGCGGTCGAAACAAAAAGAAATTCAGCTTACTCAGGCTAGGAGCCTGGAATATACGCACACTACAGGACAACTCAAACAACCCGGAAAGACGCACTGCACTTATTGCCATTGAGCTCAGCAGGTACAACCTGGACATAGTGGCACTCAGTGAGACCAGACTCCCTGATAGTGGCCAACTCAAAGAGCTCAGTGGTGGATACACCTTCTTCTGGAAAGGCAAGGGTGCAGTCGAACCGAGACAGCATGGTGTTGGGTTTGCAATTAAAAATGACCTTGTCAGAAACCTGCAGTCCATGCCAATTGAAATAAATGACAGGCTAATGACACTCAGGATCCCAGTTGGGAAAAGCCAGTCAGCCACCCTCATTAGCGCATATGCGCCCACCATGACAAACCCAGATGAAGCCAAAGACAAGTTCTATTCTGATCTAGAATCTGTCATATGCTCTGTCCCGGCAGCTGATAAGCTGATTCTCTTGGGGGACTTCAATGCTAGGGTTGGCTCCGAAATATCAGCATGGCCAAATGTTTTGGGCCCTCATGGAGTTGGTTCATGCAATAACAATGGGTTGCGCTTACTTACTTTGTGCGCTGAATTTGGCCTGTTCATTACCAACACAAATTTTAGTCTCCCCGTGAGAAACAGAACGTCATGGATGCATCCCCGCTCAAAGCATTGGCATCTCATAGACTATGTCATTGTGAGGAAGACTGACAGAAAGGATGTCCTTGTAACAAAGGCGATGTGTGGTGCCGAGTGTGGAACTGACCACAGACTCATTGTTTGCAAGCTCAGACTAACATTGAGGCGCAATAGACGCCCTCAAGGGAAAGCGCCACCTAAACGCCTAAATGTTTCAAAACTCTGCTCAGCTGAGAAACAGAGCGAGCTCTCATCAGAACTCTCCTCAAAATTGGATTGCGTGACTTTTGACCCTGAGAACATTGAACAGAGCTGGACTGACCTAAATACGACTGTGCACTCTTGCGCCAGCAGCACAGTTGGTTTTCCTGTCCGCAAGCACCAGGACTGGTTCAATGATAATGATAATGAAATCGAAGTGCTCATCAAAGAAAAAAATAGTCTCATCCAAGCTCACTGCAGTGACCCCTCTTCCACAGCAAAAGCTGATGCACTGCGTGCATGTAAGGGTGTACTCCAGAAGAAGCTGAGGAAAATGAAAAATGACTGGCTTGAAGAGCGAGTAAGAGAAACTCAGAAATATGCCGACACAAACAACACTAGAAAGTTCTTTGAGAGCCTCCGAGCTGTGTTTGGACCATCCCGCTCTGGCACTACGCCACTTCTTGCGTCAGATGGTTCAACACGCATTGTTGAATTGAATGCCATAATTCAGCGTTGGGCAGAACATTTCGGAGGTGTGCTAAATCGGCCATCAAATATAAATACTGAGTCCATTGACCGCCTCCCTCAGACTCCTATTAATGCAGCTCTTGCCAAGCCATTCACAGCAAATGAGACCCGAACTGCCACAAATCAGATGGCCTTAAACAAATCACCAGGCGTGGATTCAATTCCTGCTGAGGTGTATGCCTTCGGTGGAGAAAAGCTTATTGAAAGGTTGACCGAGTTGTTCAATCATATGTTGAAAGCAGGGAAGCTGCCACAGGACTTCAGAGATGCTTTAATCATCCATCTGTACAAAAACAAAGGGGACAGCCAAGTCTGTGACAACCATCGGGGAATCTCTCTACTTTCAATTGCTGGCAAAATATTGGCAAGAATGCTTCTGAATCGCCTTCTTGATCACCTCTCGTCAAATGACTTGCTTCCCGAGAGCCAATGTGGCTTTCGTAAAGAGAGGGGAACGGCGTATATGATTTTTGCTGCCAGACAGATTCAGGAAAAATGCATGGAACAAAATAAAGCGCTGTATATCACATTTGTTGACCTCACAAAAGCATTTGACACAGTGTGTCGTGAAGGCCTCTGGAAAATCCTGGCGAAGTTTGGGTGTCCACCCGAATTCATCACAATAGTGCGCCAGTTTCATGATGGCATGCAAGCTGCAGTCAAAAGCAACGGCAGTGTTTCAGAGCCCTTTGCTGTCACAAATGGGGTAAAACAGGGTTGTGTCTTAGCCCCAACTCTGTTTAGCATCATGTTCTCTGCAATGCTACAAGAAGCCTTTAGCTCTCCTCCTCAAGGGGTAAGCATCAAGTACCGAACTGATGGCAGTCTATTCAACCTCAGGAGACTTCAGGCAAAAACCAAAACCAAAAGTACTCAAGTCTGTGACCTACTATTTGCTGATGATTGTGCACTTCTGGCACACGATGAGGATAGCATGCAAAACTGTGTTGATAAGTTCTCTAGTGCCTGTGACAACTTTGGCCTCACAATAAGCACAAAGAAGACGGAAGTGCTCCATCAGCCTACTCCAGACGACAAGTATCCTGTGACCCCAAATATCAAAGTCCATGACAGTCTTCTGAAGGTGTCGGAGAACTTCACCTATCTTGGCAGTACACTGTCTTCCACGGCTCGTGTTGATACTGAAATTCTCTCAAGAATCAGCAAAGCCAGCTCTGCATTTGGCAGGCTTCGAAAGAGAGTATGGGATGTTGCCGGCATTCGCACAGACACTAAGCTGAAAGTGTACAATGCTGTGGTCCTTCCCACCCTACTCTATGGGGCTGAAACCTGGACAGTGTACCAATCGCATGCCAGAAAGCTAAATCACTTTCATCTGGCCTGCCTTAGAAAGATCCTAAGATCAAATGGCAGGATAAAATTCCAGACACTGAGGTCCTCAATCGTGCCAAGGAATTGAGCATCTTCTGCCACCTGAAAAAAATTCAGCTACGTTGGGCAGGACATGTTGTCAGAATGCCCGACTCCAGACTCCCTAAGCAAATCTTCTTCTCTGAGCTCTCCAATGGAACGAGGAATGTTGGGGCCCCAAAGAGACGGTACAAAGACACTCTCAAGCAATCACTGAAGGCCTTTGCCATTGATGTGAGTGAGTGGGAAAAGCTCTCGCTTGATCGTGCAAATTGGAGGGCGGCCCTTACCAGAGGCAGCAAAGCATGGGAAGCTGACAGAGTCCAGCAGGCTATCAAAAAAAGAGAACGGCGCAAGAAAAGGCCCAGTGGTACTGAACCAACGGAGCACTCTTGTCATTTATGCGGAAGGGTCTGCAGGGCAAAAATAGGACTTATCAGTCACATGAGAAGCCATAAGTCATGAAAGAACAGTCTTTCCATTCTGTCCTCTGTGTCCTTTAGTTCTCTTTATTGTCCATGTGTTGAAATTCTCAACAATTTCTGTTCTTTATTCCTCGGGTGTTGTTAAGGTCATCATCATACCTGATGGACGAACTATTATTGTTGTCTGACTCGAGGGGCAGAATTTTATACGTAATTGACCACGCGCTTGGTTTGCATGGCACATGTATGTACTGAGGGCTGTATGTGGTTATTACACATGGTATCACTGGGCCTCGTGTTGTATCCGCCTAAGAGCCCGGTCCGCCTAAGAACCCGCTTTGTCTGTCTCCCGTTGACCGGGTTCTTAGGCGGAGACTACTGTATTAGAAATTGTAAATCTGAGTTTCTTTGGGAAAGCGTTAAGGTACTGAATGAAAACAGTTCATGTCAGTTGTATTTGTATAACTCTTTAATTCCATTTGGGAAATTTGCCTTTGTGCCATTGCAGCCCAGTTATAACTGGAGCAGGCACGTCGTCGCCACAGTGCAGCGCCGGTTGGCGGTTTTGGGTGGGGGGGGGGGGGTGGTAGGGATGAATTTTAATTTAATTTTGCCCGGGCAGCGGCCTGGACAGCCTGCTCTTTACGATTTCCAACTGCCAAGGTATCTTCAACGTGCACACGGGCCCTCCGAATTTTTTCGTCCTTATCCGAGAAGATTAGGTACTTGATCCTACCCCCCAATAGGATCAGGGACATGAAAATATGAGAAAATTCCCAATTTCCAACATGCCTGTACAGCCCGGGTTTTGAACCGGGACCTTTGGCACAAGAGGCGAGCACCTTGCCTCTAGACCACCTTGTCCCCTGGATTTAGAAAATGAATTAATTGCATGCATTGACGATAGATTTGAAAATGTAACAAATTAATGCATATAATAACGTAATTTATGTAATGCATGAAACAGATTATGAGCATAGTAACTCTGAAAAAAGACAATATCAGCAAAGTCATGCTGTAAATCTAGGCAAAATATTTTTTAATTTCTTCTGTTGTTAAGTCTTTTGGGGCCATTGTTAGGTTCAAATTTAAATGAATTGCTACAGGTATGAGATTTTTTAAAGAATAATTGTCCAATTTCTTATTAGGAGAGAGGTTTGTTGCTAGGGTTATAATTATCCATCTCTTTGATTTTATTGGCACTTAAATCTGTAACTGTGTTACATTGAGACAATTTACCATAGACTCTGTCAGTGAGCAGATCAAAGTGTTAAGAAGAAGCACAGGTAACTGCGAAATTTACTTTGGGGGAATCTCCCAAAGGCAACCTAAATATAAGATGTTGTGAAAGGAAGTGAACATTTTCTAAAAGTGCAGAAAAACATATGCGATGCACTAAAGTTCTTTTCTGGGTGGGTAAGATGAGCATGTTTCTGACTGAACAAATTCCTGGCATAATCAGGTAATCCATTGTTATCTTATCTACATTTGATCATTTTTAGAGTAGAAATACCTGAGTTGCCTGCTCCGTGTATGGAAAACATGTATCATTGTCATGAAGCTGTGTAACATAGATATAAGATTTTAATTTGTCTATTTCTACAGATATTCAAAGGATGGTATAGGTTCACCCTACATAGAGTTGATGTCTGAATGTGAGTAGAAGCTTATGATTGTCAGCAGGCTGTGCCAAAACTGTTGGTGCATGAAATTTAGAGGCAGGAAAGAAAGTTGATGTAAAAAAAAATTCAATAGGAAATTGTATTTTTAAATTTTTCAAGGAGTAGCTCAACGTTTGAAAAAGGGAACATTAAATTTAATATTGTTTATATTCAGTTCACAGTAACTATGCACAATATATGCACTAAAAATATTAATCTCACTAAAATAAGATAGGTATATTTAAGTAGGCGACAATTTGATTTGGGGAAACGAAGGGTTCCTTGGAATGAACTTATTCGTCTTTTAATATTCTTTCATTTGTTGCAGTCTGTGTCTTCTTTGGAAGAGGCTTAGTCATCAGATGTAGAACTGAATGTTTTCCAAACTAAATAGGACTAGCAAAATAATTTTGTAGTTGTGCATGCAAATATGCTGTACATACCATGGAAATTTATTATAAAAGAAAAGTTACCAGTTCAGATGTGATTTAACTCTAACATCAGTTCATGGGCAGCAAAAATAAAGGGCAAAAATAAATGAAAGGTTTGAAGTGATTGACTAAATAGTTATAAAACTTTGCAAGAAGATGCTTTAAACCAATGGGCATGATTTTCATGGTAAAATACCATAGCAATTATGACCTACATGCATCCTCAGGACATCTACTGCAATTTGATATTTTGATTCATTTGCAGGGATAGTCCAAGCAGTATCAGTAATCTATGTTTTGGTCTTAAAAAAAAACATGAAGAGCAACTAGTTCAAGGGATCTTTTTATTTCTTTAGTCATAATTTTCTTTTAAAATGTTCTTATCCCTGACCAGTTCTGGACATGCTGTCACAGTTCACCATGTTATTTATGCTGCTGAGTTTATCGTTGGGTTGGTCCTTGGCCTCTGCCCACTCTGTATGCCGATATTCCCATCTACGCACAATCAGCCGCAAGCCAGCTGCTCGTGTAGTATATTTTCTTGGAATCGTGCAGGTAAGAAATACTGACGTAAGACTTCATTATTCGTCCCAGTCTGAATTTGGTGGTATAAAATCACATAAAGCAGCTGCATGGAAAGCATTTGATTGTCAGTGATACTGACACTGGTAGACACTGATGTCCATGTAAGTTCAATTTTTTCTTAAGGTAGTTAACTGACAATGTTCTAAAACCAGTGGCGGACCTACAATCTTTGGGACCCTGAAGCTTGATTTGTTATGGGCCCCCCTCACACTCACAACTAGCAACAATATGACAATGTCCAAAAATTCACTCATTGAAAAAAGTATCTTCTGGGCCCCTCCTGGATTAGGGGCCTTGAAGCTTAAGCTTCGTTAGTTTCATAGTAGATCCGCCACTGCCTAAAACTGCTTTGAAAACCATTGTTCGGCCTCAAAATTCAAGAATGGAAAGAATACAGTAGTTGATGTGAAATTTTGTGAAGCCCATTGTCTCTTACATCACTTAATGTAAATTTTCAGAGATTGAGTGACTTACAAAATATTGTAGGTTACATTGAGCGAACTTGAAACAGTACTGTAATGTACATGACATTTAGTGTAAGAGAAACATATACCCAAGTAGGGCCTACATATTATACTAATGTAGATACACATGTAGTTAGTCTAATTACATCATTTAATTTATGCTTACGTTGTGACAGCATGAAAATACACAGTATGAAAGAAAATAAATAAATGTACAGGTTCATTTATTTAGGTATCTCAGGTATTTTGACTTGCCTTGTTCTGGTTTACATTCAGGGTCTTTTGTTTATGTGGGAACAAAGTCAGGACCAGAATCAGAGGCTTTACCACACCCAGCGTAGCTATGCTGGAATCTCATTGGTTGTGTTGAGAATCTTACTAGCTGCCATGTTTGCCTTCAAACTGAAAGAGCTTATTTCTTCAGAGAGGAGCACTCTTAAACGCCAGTTTTACAGTTCTTTCACAAAGGTGGGTTTCACAGCTAAAGTAAATTCAGGAGGCAGATATGTCATTATATTCCACTTTGTACACTTTTATGGTATTTCTCTGCCTTGGTGATAAGGCAGCCGTAACTGAAGACAAAAACCACAATTAGTGATAATCCATTTGTGGTTTGCACAGACAAAAGGTAGTCCAGAGTTTTGACTATAGTATATCTAGGTTGTTATATTTATTATCATAAATTTGTGATTTGTTAATCATCTTGTGATAATCTGTGCAGTCACATTGCTGATAATGAGCTAATTCAGGATCTTTTATCATTACCTTGCCACTTTAAAAAAAAATAAATTACAGTGCAATCCTAATATCTCGACATCAGTGGGACCGTCTGACTTGTGTCGAGTAAAGAGAAAGTCGAAATAGCAGATTAGGGGTGGAAGAGAGGGGGGGGGGGGGGAATCAAACATCACCATAATGGGAAGTGTCCAAAAAATAACGCAATTATGTCCCTTTTCCTCTTAATTATCGGCATATTGTTACTGGTTCCTCCAAGATCACTGTTATGCGGAGCAGTTGCGTGGCAAACATTTGCTGATATCGGAGAAATGCTGTAGCTGTCAATGTGCAGTGCTTTACTTTTTTTTTAACCTCGACCTGACTGTTTCTTCAGAGGAAGTGATGATATCGATACACACACAATACGGCAGTTAACCAAGAGATCTAGGTCAAGGCCTAGTACCAACGGCGCACGAATGTATTGTGGGGAAAAAAATTACCCAGTAAGTTGTACGCTTATACAAGGCACTCCACACTCGTGTTACTGAAGGGTCCTCCTCTATGTCCACACACCCCCTCTCCTGCCCCTCCCTGCCAGCACCGCAAAAAGAAATAAAGAGGTATTACATGCGGTGAGTTGCGTGGGCATTTTTGGTAGAACAGCTTGGTAGATCTAGTGCACTAGTATTGTCGCGGTCGGGGAGAAATGTGTGGATATAATAGGAATGAATGGAATAACATGTCGAGTTACGGGGAAATATTTAGTAACACTAAAGAAAGAACAGGTTGGGACTTTTAAATTGTGTCGAGTTACCCAGAATGTCGAGAAAAGTCATGTCGAGATAAGTGGATTGGACTGTATGTCTGAATAAGCCATTGTTGGTTATCTTCTCTTGTAAAATAAAATTTCCAGCAGTTTTGTTGTAGTACAGTTAATTTAGTTGATATTCTGAGGATAGATTTTCATTTCGTGATTTTTCTAACATGATGGTTAGGAAAGTTAATCTAAAATGAGATCATTACTCATTTCCGCATGATTTACTTGTGCTGTCTCGCCACAGTGAATTAATCGTGTTCATTATTGTCGACTTCCTTCTCTCATCTTAAAGTTCTTTATTTTGTCCTTTCACTTGCAGCTGTGTCTTATGTGGTTTCTGTGCTATCCTGTTGTTGTTTTATCCACATGGATATTCCCTGAATACTTGCAGTACAAGGTCAGTTGGTTTTGATGTTTAAATAATGGATGATGATATAATGAGAGATTGAAAATAGATTAATTTGGATTCTTTTCTTGATGAAATATTCTTATATTTTACTGTATTCAGCAAAGTCTGATTCTAGTGCCATTCAGTAGAAGAGATTTGAATTTTTGCTCATATAGCACAGTGAATCTTGCAGCGTGTGGTATAGCTGTTATTGGATTCACACATCATAAAACTGAAACTTGAATTTATATTCAAAAGCGTGGCACAAACTGTCCAGGTGGTCAATAATCTTACACCCTTAGAGGGGTTTCATCCTGCGCCCAGAACACCACAAGCAGTTGCTGTAAGCAAAATGTACACCAAAGAAATAGTGGTAGAAGCTGACTGTATCTCCATGGGTTTAATTTGATAAGATATTCCTGGATTTACTATGGAAAGGGGGTTTTATAGTGTGCATATTTTGTCTGCCAGCAGCTAACTGTGCTGTTGCGGGCTTAGCATTATACCCACCTTATTTATCATTGTACATATTCTGATATAGATTTATTAAGATAACATATTTCTTTTCACTGTCTTTGCAGCTGATAACAATGGGTGTTCTGATCTGCCAATCAATAGCTGGCGTGCTGCTGTATCGTCTCTTCCTGTCCCGCAGCCTCTACTGGGAAGTGTCAGCACTGTCCAGTACCCTCCCCTTACGATTTGATCACCGCTTTGAACTGAAAATCTACTCCTGACGTCACCCTGTGATACTAACAATTTCTTATGTATTTCAGTTATTTTTGCATGACTGCTGAGTTGTATAGGGTCTCTGCTTGTATGCTTTGTCACAAATCCCAGACTGGGAGATGTAATAAATTATGACAGGACAACAATCACGAACAAACAAGTTAACACTTAACAGAACAATCCATCAGACTCACACATTTATTAAACATAATTATACAGATAATAGCGCAATTACATACATTATATTATTGAAATCAACTGCCGTACAACGGCCTTATTCTCACACACACTCTCCCTCGGATCCACAATCCGGTAGTTACTCCTAAAGGCACTTCGGCCTCAGCCTCTCCCCTCAGGGTCTTAACAGCACATTAGTAATTCACTGGCACCGCAGTCTCTCAATATCACCTTCCTATTGTCATACACCTTAGCACTCCCCTAGCACCTCAGCAGGGCAATAACACATTATCATTTCAATAGACATTATCATTTCAATAGTACATTCTCCCCTCAACATGGCAATAGTGCATTATCACATTCACGCTCATATCTACGTCCCTGTCCGTGGCCTGACTGCCACGACTTTATGTGCCTCTACTGTCCTGCACTGACAGCCTCACTTCTGGCCTATGTATGGCCTCCGGCCCTATGCTGGCCTATCCCCTGTGCTCATCGAGGTGGCTCTGCGGCCCGTCCTCGACACCAGTCATCACTGGAAAGACTCTCTCACTAGTCTTCTCGACTGCTCCCCTTATGTCCGCCCGATGGGCTCTTATTCACAGGTCCGTTCCGTAGGACCTTCTAACTTGCAGTGATAGTAATACAGCGCTTCCGCCTCATTCAGACCCCCCCACTACTCACAACAGCACGCTTAACTTACTTGTCCACCGTGAGCCTTTCTTACTCTACACCCGCTCTGTAGCAATCCCCTTAATTGCACTCACTCCACTCGTGACATGCTTGGCTTGGCTTGCTGTACCATTTCTTATAGCTGTTATGTACCGACAAAAGACTTCAGACTTGTGGATGTTATAGATCACTTTTTAAGTTGTTTTTTTTCCTCAGCCAAAATTCTTAATCTGGAACATTATTGGCTGTATATCAGCGCCAGTTCAAGTTTAGCATGAATAGTCTTCTTTTGTTCTGATGCTTTATTTTGTAACTTTTGATATCTTATAATTGTCATAAGTGAAAGATGTAATGGCTAAAAGGCCAAAAGAGAAACCAGATATCTCACAAAGCACTATAAAATAATATAGGCTTTAATGCTGAGGGAATGTTGAAAGGCAGTTTGACCAAATTGCAGGTATGTTTAATATTTTCAAACTTGACTTCCTTATTGCAATGCAATTGTATTTCCCATTCATTAGTTATAATCTACTCGCTACGTTTTTTTTTCTGATCTGCCAATTGTTTTAACAAGAATGTTTTATAAGTTTTGCAGTGTTGATTAAACATAATTGGGAAATTCTACTGATGAGACATGAATGTATTTGACTTTTCTGTACTGTTATTGAAATTCAAGATTGTCTCCATTTGATATTAGTCTGCAGAAGGCACTTTTGATCCTGAGCAAGGTATTGTTTGGATTTCAGATGATGTTTTATTGTCAGGAAGTTATTGAAGTTTCTTAAACTTTGGCATGTTTTATGGTACATCTGAAGTCATACAAGTATGAAACTGGCTGACTTCAGAAAGTGTTTTGACTCCACATCTGGATTACTTTAATGTGTGGTTATCACCTCTGCACAATATGAAAGCTCAACAAGGTCAAATCAAAAACTTTACCAACTTCATTTATTAGTTTCAGCATTGCAAAAATGCAATATTTTCATCAAAGCATTCATTTGCCCAAATAAACACAGAAATTTGATGGGCCTGAAATAACACATTTTTGCATAAGGTTTTATTAAAATCACCAAAATCTTTCTTTTACCTCAGTAGAAAGCAAAATATTCTCCACACTTATATTTTTGCACTTTTGAGTGTTGTACGATAAAATTATGGCTGTTACAAATTTAGAACAGTGATGTTCAATGATCTGCCCCAGCATTAATGCTCTTGTATCATACTTTGAAAAATGTGGGGGTCTGCTGTAAACTTCCATTAATAAGTTTTGACAGTTTTTCCACCTGATTCATATTGAATTGTTATTCTATTTCAGTTTCTACATAATTTAACTATTTGTCGTAAAATGAAACGTTTCAGGAACTGGGAGAATTCAAGGAAAAGCTAGTAATTGTAATAGTTGTTAAACCTTGTCCTGCATTGAGTGAATTCGTCCACATAACACCTCGTGTGGGGATAGCCAGTGATTAGTCGGACAGTCCTTTGCGTATTATTGCTAACCTTGGTGGGCGGGTCAGTCGGGTCATTTTGAACACTTTTTTTTTTTTAAGCAGGCAATAACAAAAATGTGCTGGATAAATGATAAGTGACCCCTATAATATTTGGATAAAGTATTTTTGGTGAGATACAATAACTTTTATTGTTAGTGAGAAGGTTCATACTAAAGAATGTTCTGCATTTAAAACAGAAGTCTGTGCTTTTTTTCCCGAATTTAGGCCATATATTATAGTATAGGTGAACAAATTATTTTTTAATGCCAGGCTTAAAGTGCTAACTGCCTTTGTCATGACAATACCTTCTCCCACCTCCACTGTTTTAAGGCCCAACCTCCATTATTTTTGTTTCCCAATCACAATCTTCTTTATGGCTTTGGCAGGAGATTTTATTTCGCACCTTGTGCAGTGCATATGTACTTTAAAGTTGTTTAACCAAGCAACAGAAAATCTTTCTAATTACAGCATCAAATGAAGACAATGACCAACAACAAAGTGGGTCATTTTCTCCCAGTTTTCCCTGATGAAAAACCTACTGACAGACCCCCTTATACGGCACTCCGCCTAGTATTATATCGGAATTCATGATTACAAATAGGATGGCTTCTCAAATAAGCAGATGGCCCCTTCCTTATCATATCAAATATAGATGACAACCAACATCAAAGTCAAATGTTTCCCCTAGATTTTCCTCAGATCCTACTTCGACTGTCAGCACTATTACATAAGTATGATGAATAGTTGCTACATTTCATCATAATCGGACGATACTATTTTGTTAGATATATTAGGGGTGACAAGATAGATAAACAGGTGAAATTAGGACAAAATAAAATAAATTAATTAAAAAAAAACTGCAAACCAGTGGGAGCAACCGAGTATACAAATAGAAGACGATGCAAGGCCGTACACTAAAATGGCCTCCCGCAGGACTGGGTTGCAAAATGTAGACCACAATAGTGGCCTTGCATGCCTCATGTTTTGTGTGAGTGAAGCCACTATGATGGCCTCCTGCAAGACAAGGATTAAAACTGAGGTGGTGGTTTATGTTATGGTACTTGAAGTAATTCATGCATTTATGAAGCTTGTTAGTGCCATCTGTGAGAGAAGAAGGGGAAGTTACAAATCAGCATTTTTAGCCAGGTTTTGCTAATTTCATGTCATCAGAGAGTGTATGTAACAAGATGAATCACTATTGGTCGATTTACACAGCGATTCGTGGGAGGCTCCAAGCAAACACTGTCAGCATGGAGTGAAAGGTAAGTCATGGTAGTAACAGTGTCTGTTTGTACATTTTCAATGGGAGGTAGACCTTAAGCCTTTGAACTCCCGCCTCCAGATTTTCCTTATACCTTATCTCTGTCTCTTGAGCTCACAGTAATAAATGCTGGGGCACTGTGCACTGGTCATTGGGTGAATAGGGATATAGACGGCATAGCATGTCCCCGGTGCACAGATGAACAGGGTTCATTGGGTTAAAGATGGATCCAAACTGTTTTATTCAACCCAAAAATAAGGACAAACCACAGTAAGAAGATCCAAAGGCTCACTGTGGTGTAGGCAGTCCCTTCGAAGTTTTGTTACTGCAGAGATTTAGTTTTGTGACTTTGCAGATGTGATTCCTTTTGTTACATACATACTCTCTGATATAATCACTGTCTCTGTTACCTACCCTCTCAGACGTAAGTTTGGGCTGTGACCACTGCCTGATTTATGTATGTATAAATGATTCTGTATATTTAAAAAAGTTGTTAAAGATACAGTTTTAGATGATGATATTTTCATTCTCACCTACAAGAATAAATAATTTATTTTTAAACTGGTTTGCTTAGAATATCAATGAAAAACTAAGAGCTGACAATTTTTGTAAACTCTGTGTGTTTTCTCAAACATATGAAGTACATAGATGTAGAAGTGATCAAGCCAGAAAATCCTCAGTGTTATCAAAGCGAGGCAGCAATTTTGATGAGTCAGAATGTTAAATCTTTCTGGAGAGCTGGAGAAAAGTGGTTAATCTATTCTTGCATATTTGTATTTGTATTTGTATTTGTATAACTTTTTAATCCCATTTGGGAAATTTGAGATGAATTTTATTTAATTTTGCCCGGGCAGCGGCCTGTTCGGCCTGCTCTTTTTGATTTCCAACTGCCAAGGTATCTTTAACGTGCACACGGATCCTCCAAATTTTTTCGCCCTTATCCGAGAAGACTAGATACTCGATCCTACCCCCCCAATAGGATCAGGGACATGAAAATATGAGAAAAATCCCAAACTTCCAACGTGCCTGCACCGGCCGGGTTTTGAACCCAGGACCCTTGGCATGAGAGGCGAGCACCTTGCCTTTAGACCACCTTGTCCCCATTTGTTTTTGGTATCTGATTTACATTGCAGACATTCACTGGAAACTAAGGCTTCCATAACCTAACAAGTACCTATGTAATAATAGTTCTTTTTTTTTGTTTTGTTGTAATTATTTGCAGACCATGCTAAAAAATTATAATTAATGAGATGACATAGTTTACATGTGCTGTTACATGTTGATATCTTGCCTTCTGTTATATGCCAGTTGACTAACTGGTAATAATATTTTTACATAATTTATAACTGATCTAACAGTAGGATATTCCTATATTTAGGGAGCCTGTTATAATAAAAAAAATCAGAGTATTAAGAACTGTGCCTTCTGCATGTAAACATCCTAAAGCTTTCATGTAAACAGTGTATGTGATAAGGTTAATATTTAAAGCTCCATATGGTTAAACAGCCATCTACTTTAGTCAGGAATGTTACTGTACTGCTGCTGACTTTTGCTGTGTTAAAAATGGCACTAAAGACTTTGTGAAGAATAGTTTAAATATCATTCTTTTTCTATTAAATACACTTACAGTGCTACTTTTCAATGTTTGTGATCCAGTTATCCTGCTGTTTTCTGTGTAATTGTTTATGAAATTCATATTTATTTCTGTATGAAAACAAACATCAAGTTTGTCAGTACTCTCAAACTCAAGGCGAGCAGAATGATATGTGAATTATGAATAACATTTGCTTAGACTGGCTCATAGCAGTGTTTATGCTTTGGCCTTAATGTCATCAAAGGAAAGAAAAATGTTAGTTCTGAGAATTGCACAAACAAAATGTTCTCCACAGAAAAGCTTATCATAATAAAGACAAAATTAACAGGCATTCACTTGTTAATTTATGTATAATATTTCACATCCAAGTGTAACATCACCTGTTTTCATGTAAAATGGTAATGTCTTTGCTTGTACCATTATTGATGATCTCAGCCTTGGCTAAATCAAAGAGTGAGTGTTAATGTTACGATTGTTTGAAGTCTCCAGTGGGGAAACAGAGAACTTCTGACTAGTGCTTCATATCACTTTTCACTGTTTCACAAACACATTTGTATACATGTACCTGTACTGTATCGGTGTTGTGGTGGACAGTTTATACCATGTGGATATTAAAGAGTATATTGTGCTTCTGTTCAGGTTGCAATGACAGTTCTCCGAGTGAAACTGATGACTCTGCTTGAACTTTTATTTCCACATAATAATAGACATAGCTAGTGTAGCTGTGGACCAGCATGGTTGTAAACTACTGTTTATGCTAAAGAATGATCTCACTAGTTTGGTAAGATTGATGGTTGTGTTACTATGGACCCTCTTGGCAACTGAACGTGACCCACGTTGACACTGTGCACTCATCCAAAGTTTCAGTGTGTCTAGAGAAACTAAGCAGACCTTGAAAGATTTTGAGATCTTTATGTACCAAATGCTGAACAACCATAATTTCCCAGATTGTCTGAAGTCAGTCTCAAAGCATTATGGTGTAAGCAATCTGAGAGTGAAGAAAGAATACAGATGAACTGGTTTTTTAAACCCCTTTTTCTTTGATGAAAAATGTTTACCCCATTATAGTTTTTCTTGATATCAATTGTCATGTATGGGTGTATATAATATACAGATTGTGAAATCCTGTTATCTGAATTGCTCTTTATTAGTTCAAACTGTATATTTTTTAAAATATGTGTGTATGAAAGACGTGTCAAATGTATTTTATGTTATTTTATTCTTGTCACAAGTTCTGTAGAAATGCTAGAAGTGCAGTCCTAGAGGTTTTTTTCCACCCTGTGAGTGTTAAGAGTTCATGTTATAACCTGATGAGAACAAGCTTATACTTGTAAGCAGTTTGCCGTTTGATTCATGACTGATCCCCAAGAAAACATTAGTAATGTTACCTTTATTAATCAGGTGGATGGAGTATGTTGATACAAGATACACAAGGGTTTTCCGTTTATGGAAGTGTTTGTAAAAGCAGTAAAAGCAGTCTGATAATATAAAGTTTTAAAGGTCAGGCAACTTCAGATGGTCACTGGATCACCAAAGAATAATGAACTTCTCAAAAAGCACAAGTGCTGGATCTCTCACCAATTTATCTTTTGTATAATATTATGTAATATGTATAATTAACTGGGTTATTTGGAGCCTGCTTGATTCATATCTTTCTACCAGTAGTTTTTGCTGTGATGTCTTGTTTTATTCAGTGTAAGATTGGAACTGACCATTTATTGTTTTTAAAAGGAATTTTACAGAAAGCTCAAAACACTAGTCAAAATAGTGTGAATGTAATCTTGGTAATCTCACTTTTAGAGTTTCCTGTGTCCAGTCTCAGTTGAGATGTACTGATTTGCCATGATTCAAGTTATATTGTGCCAAAAACAGTAATTTAAATATAATTGTTGTAGATGGTCAGCAATATTTTATCATGATATTATGATCTTCTGTCAAAAACTCTCAAGCTTTTGCTGCTAGTAATAGCATTGCGCATTCACATTTTGTGAGATAGTCAGCTTATATGATCAGATTTGTTATGTAATCTCTTTTAAATGTGACAGTTTGATATATAGAGTTGAAAGAAAAAAGATATTATGATGCTTTTGTGAGTACTTTCATTATTTCATTATCCATTTCAAATACTGGCGTATTGATGTTTCTGGTGGTTTTGGAGTTCTGGTAACTTTAATCGTTGCTCATGGTGAGATCTAAATATTCTCAGAAACTGACATAATATTGATATCTTCAATGGTTTTGAAATTATAAGTGGAAATGCTTTTGCCACATGCTTTTCTACACTAAGAAGTCTCAGTCTCACAAAAACTTTGAAACGCTCCCAGCCTGTAAAATGGTAAAATTGTTGGTACACCAGTCCTTGAGATGGATGATTATGTTATTATTGTTAATTTCTGTATGTATAATTGTATTTATGGTAACTGGCAGCCCATATCATTTTTGGATGGAGAATGTGTCAGTGTGTTTCAAAATAATTTACTCTGACAGTTGTGAGATTGTGAAAAGAAAGAAGAATAAAAAATTGAATCATATTTGTGTAATATAAAACAAATAAAGACATTGTTCTAATTTTGTTCCACCAAAAGTAACATTTTTTGTTTTTGTTATTAGATTGGAGGTTTAGTAAGAGCATCAACATTTCAGTGGATCACATGATTGTATAGTGAATGTTTCTATCCAGCTGTCCCAGACTTTGGAAATACATCCTTTGGCCTTTAAATAGATAGTAGATCACCACAGCCATTCGATAAATTTTAAACAATATTAGACATTTGAATGTTGCATTTTCAATCACTTAATCCATTTTTTGCGATTTAAACTTTTGTGAGCCAACCTTTAATTGCTGTGCCTACCTCAGATAAAACTGTCTACATGTATTATGAAAATTGGGTGGCTAGAGCATACACATTATTCTTGCCAAATCCGATGGGTAATGGAATTCTCCATGCTTCTGCCATGCAAAGGCAGAGCGACATAAGTGCTCTCTTTATCTCTTATCAGTTACGTCACTTTGCCTTTGCACGGCAGACTTCTCACTCTCAGTTTGTTTTCTGTTGTGTGGCATCATTTAAGCAAAACAAATGGCTGAATTAAGCATCATTTTACACATTTTGGTGTTACTGGTAAAAAAAAATTTTTTAAATCAGTTATTGGAATGTTATCTAAAATAGAATAGAAAAGACAAGAATATAAATAACTAGATGACCTACCGGGCATTGCCGGGAATAAACAATCATGTGCTCCCCACCCCCCACCCCTCTCTCTCTCTCTCTCTCTCTCTCTCATATAATAGAAGTAATAAACTACTTAACTACAGTCTTGCTTCAGAACTCATGCGCACCAGAACACTACGCACCAAACTGAATGCTTGATACGGTTACTTTTTATGACATGCACGGTACTATTGTATATTATGAAACAAACATGTAAAAATACAGATGTTACATAACAATAAACATTGCCATTTTTAAAAAAATACATGCTTGAAGTAAAGAACTTTTAATTATAGCCATCATCTTCCTTATCTCAATTGCCACCTTCCTGCCAAATTTAAGGCCTGAAGAGTGTATAGTTTGGTCAGTTAGTCATGCCAAAGGTTGCGAGTTACTGAAATATATAATAGATATATATATCTTGTGGGCTTTCATCATCATTAATAAAAGTGGAGTGATATTATTTGACAAAGATTTTATCGTCACTTTTGGTTGTTTTCCCCCAATGATTGTGATTGTATGTAGGTACAGGGCTTAATAAACTAACTGTTGTGCTCAAAGTAAATATTATATCAAAATGCGGGGCATTGCATGTACTTCACATCTTGACAACGTCTACAGAGCCTTAACCATCCAGAAGCTATTGTGACCTGTTAGAATCAGCAGTGAAGTCAGTTATTTTGACCTGTTATAGTGTTAACAAGTTCAAGTTTAGTTTATTATAGGCCTGGCGGCCAATTCAAAACACACAAGAATCATGTGAACAATCTTAGAAAACATTAAATAAACAAACAGACAAAAAGCATGATCGTTCACTCTCTCCGCTCCCTGCAGCATTTATACACTTACTTATTGTAGTATACAGTCAAATACAGCTTGTAATTGCCAGCAACAGTCATCATTTTCAATACTCCCCCCCCCCCCCCTACATAACCGATCTCTCCTCACCTTTATCTGTTGTAAATTTACTACAATTGAAAATATCACTATAATTTATTCTTTCACTCGAAGGTGAATTTAGTTTTCAGACTTCGCCAGGAGAAGTCACAAAGCGACATTATTGTATTCGTTTAGAACTTTATGGCAAAACAGTGCAAACGAATGTAGTTCTCTATCGTGCATCGACGACAGAAAATGTATAAGCTTAAACATGCTTGGTCTAACAAGTAGCCAAGACGGTAAAAACTGTTTCCTTATATCTTTGAATTTTTTGCAAGTTAATAACACGTGAAATTCGTCCTCCAATTCATTACAGGTCTCACATAATCTCATAACATACTCCAGTTTAGGCCTCTGCCACCTTCCCTTCTCCACCATAAAGTTGTGAGAGCCCAATCTTATCTTTGCTATGGCTATCCTTAAATGCTTCTGCTTTACTTCATGTAAGTACTTTTCTGAGTAAAATTCAACAGCTAAATGTCTATATAGCCGATTCTCACTTAAATGTTCTATGTCACTTCGACATGTTTGTTGAAAATTGTCACGTAGACGTTGTTCAAATTCAGATAAAAACAGCGAAGTTTGATCAACTTTTTGACTTTCCCAGATGTATCCAAATCCAGATTTCTCCAGTATTTTCTTTGACAGTGAAGCCCAGTTAATTGTACTTGTGTAGTTTTCTGTGGCTGATAATAATCTGCTATAAACTTTTTTAACGGTACTATTGTCGTCTAAGCCTAATATTTTAACCCAGAATTTCATTAGTCTAACCTGTCGGTCAATTTTTAGAGGATAAACTCCCAATTCAAAATATATAAAAGCATTTGGGGTTGTTTTTCTTACACCTAGAATAGACTTCAGAAATGTGAGGTGGACTCGCTCAATGGGCCAAGCTTCAGCAAAACCCCAGATTTCACAAGCATATAAAAGTATAGGCTTTATTAATGTATTGAATAGTCGTAGCTGTAACGAAGGACTCAGCTCTGGATTTTTATGCAAATAAGCCTTCAAGCCAAATAAAGCTCTCTGTGCTTGATCCACTAGCGCCTGAATACCTTTAGAAAATTTACCTGTATTACTAAATATAAATCCAAGATACTTGAATGTACTAACGGTTTCCAGAGTTATATCATTGTACATCCATCTATCCCGCACGCCAGACTTCCCTCCCTTGCTAAAAACCACACACTTTGTCTTACCAGTATTCACAGTCAAAGCCCATCCATTACAATATCCATTCAGAGCATTCAAACCTTGTTGTAGTCCTTGCCTACTATCGCTAAATAAGACCATGTCATCTGCGAACATCAGTATCATTATCAAACATTCTTCTATATGTACGCCCTTGACATCTTTTGCAGACAACCAATCATGCAAGTCATTAATAAATATCGAGAATAAAAATGGCGACAAAGATTCACCCTGAAATAGTCCTACATTTGACGAAAAGAAACAAGTATCAGTTGCTTCACTCACACTGCTGGCATCCCTCACACATAACCTGATTTTACTATACATGTTTTTCAATAAATTAGTCATTTGTTTAGTTACTCCCCTTTGCTCCAGTTTAAACCATAGTGCTCTTCTATTTATGCTGTCGAACGCCCGTTCAAAGTCAACAAAAGCACAATACAAACTTTTTGACTTCTCTTGAAATAATTCTATCAAACTATGCAATATAAACATACAGTCTGTTGTGCCCTTTGTCACGAGTGGAGTGAGTGCAATTAAGGGGATTGCTACAGAGCGGGTGTAGAATAAGAAGAGCTCACGACAGACGGATAGGAAAAGACGTGAAAGGGGAAGAGTAAAAATAACTCATGCAGACAAGTGGGAAAAGCGTGCGTGTATGAGTGGTGTGGAAGTCTGAATGAGGCGAAAGCGCTGGATTACTATCACTGCAAGTTAGAAGGTCCGACGGAGCGGACCTGTGAATAAGAGCCCATCGGGCGGACATAAAGGGAAGCAGTCGAGAAGACTAGTGAGAGTCTTTCCAGTAATGACTGGTGTCGGGGACGGGCCGCAGAGCCACCTCGATGAGCACAGGGGATAGGCCAGCATAGGGCCGGAGGCCACACATAGGCCAGAAGTGAGGCTGTCAGTGTAGGGCAGTGGAGGCACATAAAGTCGTGGCAGTCAGGCCACGGACAGGGACGTAGATATGAGAGTGAATGAGATACTATATTGTTGCCATGTTGATAGGCTAGTGAACTGATACTATGTTGTTGCCATGTTGATGGCTGTGGAATTAATAATGTGTTATTGCCCTGCTGAGGTGCTAGGGGAGTGCTAAGGGTATGACAATAGGAGGTGATATTGAGAGACTGCGGTGCCAGTGAATTATTAATGTGCTATTAAGACCCTGAGGGGAGAGGCTGAGGCCGAAGTGCCTTTAGGAGTAACTACCGGATTGTGGATCCGAGGGAGAGTGTGTGAGAATAAGGCCGTTGTACGGCAGTGCATTTCAATAATATAATGTATGTAATTGCGCTATTATATGTATAATTATGTTTAATAAATGTGTGAGTCTGATGGGTTGTTCTGTTAAGTGTTAAACTTGTTTGTTCGTGATTGTCGTCCTGTCATACTTATTACATCTCCCAGTCTGGGATTTGTGACACTGGGGGCTCGTCCTGTTTGCCTGTGGTCATTTTGACATTGTGTATTCGTTATATCTAGTTGTTTTTCTGTTGTGCTAGGAATTCGTGCTGTTGTCCTTGTTCGTGGGATGAATGGAAATTTCATGATGGTATGATTTATGTATGTTTATGAATAATAATATGTATTGATGCATGTATTTTGATGAATATGTATTAATGTGTACTTAAATTTCTGCAGTGTGTGCGTGCAGCCTGAGGAGACGAGCAGCCAGAGCTCCGATTGAAGGGAGGTGGGCTAAATTTGGAACTTCGTTCATCACAGCGAACAGTTCTATAGGGACCTGTATTTTTGTTTAGATTGTAGCGTTCTATCTTCCTCGTTGTTTTAGGAAGACGTTTCTCTTGTCCTTCTCCTCCCTATCTGTAGATACGTTCTTTTTTTTCAGACTCTGTTCTTGTTCGTACCGTGTAGTGTAATCGGCGTAGTTAGGTTGCATTTTTTTTTCCATTATATTTTCTTTTTTACGTCTTTGTCCTAGTCTGGTTCGTTGTCCTTGACGTACTTGTGGTCCTTCTACTATATTTCTTCATTCTTGTCATTTCTATTTTCTTTTATAATTAATAGTGCTATGCATTTTATAGATATAGAATTAGTTGTGCTGTAAAGGTAAATTTCTGAATTGTATTTGAGACAACCGGGTATTGTTATATCTGGTGTGATCTCAGGTCTCTGGTCGTATCGTTAGTGATCATACCGACAGGTTGGTCGTCTTATAATAGATACCATAACCATAAATCTGTGAAATGGCGGAACTCCAACAACTAATGAAGTTGGGTAAGGAACTTGGCCTGGAGGGAGAAGAGCTACGCGGCTGGATTAAAGAACAGCAGGCAGAAATGCGCGATGAGCGTGCTAAGGATAGAGAGCGAGAAAAAGAGGCTCAAGAGCGACAGAGAGAAGAGGAAAGACGGGCTAAGGATAAGGAAGAGGAAAGAGAGTTTAAGTTAAAGGAGTTAGAGGCTCAGCAACAGGAGAGGGAGATAAAGTTAAAGGAGATAGAAGCCCAAGAGCGGGAGATAGAGGCTAGGGATAAGCAACAGGAGAGAGAGGCGCGAATAAGAATCGCCGAGTTGGAAATCAAAAAGAGTGCGCCAACAGAAGCAGTTGAGCGGCAGGTACACAATAAAGGTGGCGTTAGGATTAAGCTCCCTACGTTCGACGACCGGAAGGACGACATAGACGCCTTCCTTTACAGGTTCGAACTGAACGCACAATTGCAATGGGGGGAAAATAAGGAATTATGGGCCACGTACCTGGCATCGCTATTGCAGGGGCGAGCGTTAACCTACTTTAAAGAGCTACAGCGCGAAGACGTGCAAGATTACGATAAGCTGAAAGCTTTGCTGCTTCGCCGATTTGCGCGTACCGAGGAATATTTCCGGGAGCAGTTTAGGCGAGCACGTGCAGATACCAGGGAGGACTTTGCTGCCTTCGTCGCGAGACTAACGGAGTATTTCGCGAACTGGGTAGACTTGGCGCATGTGGGCACGGATTTCGCTAAACTGAAAGACCTAATGATCCGTGACCAGCTGTACGCGTCGTGCCACAAAGATCTGGTGGCTTTCCTGAAAGAGAACGAACCCGCGACGGTGCAGGAGGCGTCTAAGTTGGCGGAGGCATACCGTACGGCGCATCCGTCCAAACCAGTCGCCAGGGCGTACGTCCAAGATGCGGGGTACGTCGCCGTTGTCGAGGGGTCGCCGGCAGGACTTAGGGACAGGTCGCGTCAGCGTGGTGCCTATAGCGGGCAAGCCCAGGGGCAGCGTAGGGGCTGTCACCAATCACCGGCATATGGATCCGGTAAGTTTGACCGAGCAGGAGGGCTAGGTCGCGGTAATGGCCGGGGGCGACTTGTGACCTTTGCCGATGACCGACGGCATAGGGACTTTAGTTCCGGTCGCGATGGGTCACGGGGACCCAGGCCTAGTGCAGCACAGGGAGCGGAGTGTTGGACTTGCGGACGCGTGGGTCACTTTTCACGCGAGTGTAGGGCCGCGAAGTGTTGGAACTGCGGTAGAGCAGATCACATCAGTGTGAATTGCCCTGCAGGTAGGATAGCGGCGAACGCGGACAGTAGCTCCAGTCCATGTTCCCCAAATAAATTTCATCATGCGGCTGCGTGTGTTACATCGGACAACGGAGGCGGACAGTATTCTAAGTGTCCCAGTTGTGAGAAGTTATTATCTTCCGGTGTTTTACCTTGTGGGAGAAAGATCCCCGTTATAAATTCATGTCATACAGGAGGTGGTCTTAGGGTTTATCCGGGGTTTGTTGGGGACGAACCGGTCTCGGTTTTACGAGATACAGGATCTACCGTTGTGGGAGTGCATAAGGATTGCATTCGGGATTCACAGCTTACAGGTGAGACTGTCCCGTGCATCCAATTTTCGGGGGCCATTGAGAAATTACCCATGGCAAGAATAATAATAGATACACCTTTCCTTAGCGGGGAAGTCGAAGCAGTCGTTGGTTGTTTTCCAGGCGCCCAGCTCATCATTGGGAATGTATCACGGGTAGTTTCCCCTTCCGATGAGAACGTGCAAGCATGGTCGCAATCAAAAGGTATTGACTTTTGCGCCGCGGTCGAAACACGTCGACGGGTAGCTGATAAAGATAAGATTAGACCTTTGGCTACGCCAGCGGTCAACCTAGATATCACGCCAGAGCGCTTGGCGAGATTACAAAGGGAGGACCCATCATTAAACCCATGTTTTGGGGAGGCGCGAACCGAGAAAACAAGGAAATATAAAAACGGGTCATCTTCTTTTTTTGTTCAGGCGGGCATTCTATTCCGTAAGTATGTAACGGTGTCCTCAATTTTAAAGCTGGTCGTTGTGCCAGCGTTGCTGATCGCAACAGTATTGCATTTGGCACATGATGTCCCATTAGCGGGTCATATGGGGATAGCTAGAACCAAAGAAAGGGTTCTAAAAAAATTTTTACTGGCCATCGATCCACAGAGATGTGCAAGTCTATTGTAAGACGTGCAGTGCGTGCCAAAAGACGACGCATAAGGGGCGTACACCCCAGGCTCCTCTTCAGAAGATCCCCACGGTCTCGGAACCGTTTAAAAAGGTCTCGATAGACCTTGTTGGCCCCATTCACCCAGCGACCGATAGGGGGAATCGATTTTTCTTAACGGTCATATGTAATGCTACGAGATGGCCAGAGGCGGTTCCTCTGCGGACCATAACGTCTGAGGCAGTCGCGGAGGCGTTGTTTGCAATTTTCGCTAGGGTAGGAATACCAGAGCAAATTCTGTCTGATAGGGGCGCGCAATTTACGTCGCAGATGATGAAGGAATTGTTCCGCTTATTCAGCATACAACCCATCACTACCACCCCTTATCATCCGCAGGCTAATGGCATGTGCGAGAGATTGAACTCGACGTTAAAGTCGATGCTGCGTAAGGTAGCTGCTGATCGCCCTAAAGATTGGGATAGATATATCCCTGCAGTGTTATTCGCGTACAGAGAGGTACGGCAGGAGTCAACGGGATTCTCGCCGTTCGAAATGATGTACGGTCGTAGTCCTAGGGGCCCAACTGATGTTCTTCGGGACATGATGACGTCGCCATCATCGGGAGACGATGATCAGATTTCGGTGTTTCAGTACCTTGTTGATTTAAGAGAAAGACTATCTTCAGCGCGCACTATAGCAGAAGAAGCTTCTGGTATCGCTTCGAAAAGAGCAAAAGACTATAAAGATAGAGGTTCCAAACTGAGAATTTTTAAGCCAGGAGACAAGGTCCTATTGTTGTTACCTACGGACCATAATAAGTTATTGATGACATGGAAAGGCCCCTATGTTATTGAGCGAGTTGTTTCAAAGGTAGATTACGCTATCCACATTGATGGAGCGAGTAAGGTTTTCCATGTTAATATGCTACAGAGATTTTATGAGAGACCACAGTATCTGTGTGCACAGACAAGACCAGAGGAGACTGTCTTCTCTACCGCTTGTACGGGGGTCGTAGACCAGTTGGACTGTGACGTAAGCGACACCGAGGCGCAGGAAGAGTTACAAATTCAATTGCCGGAGTTAACTCCGACACAAGGTTACAGGGACGTAAAAATTAACCCTGACCTTACGAGTTCAAGGAGTAGGGAACTTGAGACCCTGTTAGCGTCATTTCCGGATGTTGTTACGGATTTGCCGGGTCGCACTACGGTGATCCAGCACCAAATAAAGTTGACTTCGGATAAGCCAGTATTTCTTAGACCGTATCCGTTGCCTTTTTCTTCGAGAGATAGAGTCATAAAGGAAGTTGAGTCAATGTTGAAGTTAGATGTGATAGAACCATCAACATCGCCGTATTCATCACCCATCGTCCTCGTGAAAAAACTTGATGGATCGGTGCGGTTCTGTATTGATTTTCGAAGATTGAACACTATTACGGTAGGCGATAGGGAGCCTATTCCGTTTCAGGAGGAATTAATAGCTTCAATGGCCGGGTCCACGTGGTTTTCCAAGATAGATTTAACGAAAGGTTATTGGGAAATCCCGCTTACTGAGGAGTCTAAACAATACACGGCGTTCCAAACGCCCATTGGATTATTCCAATTTAAGGTCATGCCATTTGGGTTGGTAAACGCGCCAGCGACGTTTGCACGATTAATGAGACTAGTGTTGAAGGACATACCTAATGTCGTGTCATTCTTTGACGATATAGCATGTCATACGTCGACATGGTCTGATCATATTCAGACACTAACAGTAATTTTTCAACGATTACGCCAGTTTGGGCTAACTGCTAAACCCGCAAAGATGGATTTGGCATGTCCAGAGATAATATTCTTAGGACATATCGTGGGTAGAGGTGTTCAGAGACCTGAAGTAACAAAAATTGACAAGTTAGTAGGGTTGCAAATCCCTAAAACAAAGAAACAAGTCAGAAGCTTAGTCGGAATTTTAAATTATTACAGAAAGTTCATTCCAAATTTTTCCTCCTTGTCATCTTCTCTTACTGACCTTACTAAGAAGGGACAACCCGATAAGGTCCAGTGGACGTCTGAATGTCAGACAGCATTTGATAATTTGGTGACAGCATTATCATCGTCACCCATTCTGATATTACCCGATTTTCGATCTAATTTTATCCTCAGAACGGATGCGTCGGACTCTGGTGTCGGCGCTTGTCTTCTACAGGAGAAGAACGAATGTCTCCATCCTGTATGTTATGTCAGTAGGAAGTTATTGCAGAGAGAAAGAAAGTATTCTGTGATAGAGCGTGAGTGTCTTGCCATTGTCTGGTCCGTCCAGAAACTAGGACGTTATCTCATGGGACGAGAATTTTGTATCCAGACAGACCACAAGCCACTGACATTTTTGTCGAAGAATCGTTCGTCCAGCCCACGCTTGTCTAGATGGGCATTGGCTTTGCAGCCGTATGCCTTCGTTATTCAACCAATTCCAGGAACCAGCAATCATATCGCCGACTACCTTAGTCGAGCCTAGGGGAAGATTTCAGGAGCTTATACATCGGAGGACAGGAACATTGACAGGATCTGTGTGAATGAGTCGACTTTAAAATATTGACATTATAAATATGATATGAAGAATGGTTGATAGGTTGATTGGTTTTTGATTCTGTATTAAGTATTGTGGTTAGTTAGCTATTCATGATGTGACACATATATGCATATTGCAGGCCATACGGATCCCCATATTTTCCCCTGATTTCGGTATTTTATATACTAGGGGAACTGCTAGGACATTTTTCTAGTGTAGGTATTGCTCACGCTCACTCGTTGACAGTCATCTTGATGCGATTTGAAATTAATTGCATTAATTTTTTTGGGGTGGGGGATGATGTCACGAGTGGAGTGAGTGCAATTAAGGGGATTGCTACAGAGCGGGTGTAGAATAAGAAGAGCTCACGACAGACGGATAGGAAAAGACGTGAAAGGGGAAGAGTAAAAATAACTCATGCAGACAAGTGGGAAAAGCGTGCGTGTATGAGTGGTGTGGAAGTCTGAATGAGGCGAAAGCGCTGGATTACTATCACTGCAAGTTAGAAGGTCCGACGGAGCGGACCTGTGAATAAGAGCCCATCGGGCGGACATAAAGGGAAGCAGTCGAGAAGACTAGTGAGAGTCTTTCCAGTAATGACTGGTGTCGGGGACGGGCCGCAGAGCCACCTCGATGAGCACAGGGGATAGGCCAGCATAGGGCCGGAGGCCACACATAGGCCAGAAGTGAGGCTGTCAGTGTAGGGCAGTGGAGGCACATAAAGTCGTGGCAGTCAGGCCACGGACAGGGACGTAGATATGAGAGTGAATGAGATACTATATTGTTGCCATGTTGATAGGCTAGTGAACTGATACTATGTTGTTGCCATGTTGATGGCTGTGGAATTAATAATGTGTTATTGCCCTGCTGAGGTGCTAGGGGAGTGCTAAGGGTATGACAATAGGAGGTGATATTGAGAGACTGCGGTGCCAGTGAATTATTAATGTGCTATTAAGACCCTGAGGGGAGAGGCTGAGGCCGAAGTGCCTTTAGGAGTAACTACCGGATTGTGGATCCGAGGGAGAGTGTGTGAGAATAAGGCCGTTGTACGGCAGTGCATTTCAATAATATAATGTATGTAATTGCGCTATTATATGTATAATTATGTTTAATAAATGTGTGAGTCTGATGGGTTGTTCTGTTAAGTGTTAAACTTGTTTGTTCGTGATTGTCGTCCTGTCATACTTATTACATCTCCCAGTCTGGGATTTGTGACACCCTTGTTATTACGGAAGCCAAACTGGTTATCACAGAAAACATTATTACATTCTGCCCAGTGTGTGAGACGATTATTTAGAATATTAGTAAAAATTTACCCAGGCAGCTCAAAAGTGTTATTCCTCGATAATTCTTTGGGTCATCTTTGTGACCACCTTTATAAATTGGAACGATTTCCCCGACTGCCCATGATTTCGGAAAACAACCTAATTTTAAAATAGCATTAAATAATTTTACTAAAACGACTTTAACAAGGTAACCACTATATTTAATGAATTCATTAACGATATTGTCGTAACCTGCGGCTTTATTACTTCTCAAACTATTAATAGCCCACTCTAATTCATCCACTGATATTTCTTCATCAAGTAGTTGGTCATAATGTTGATCCTCATTCCCCTCCCACCGACTAATTTCTTCTGCTACTTTCTGTTCCAGCATCTCGTACCCATCAACTCCCGTGTCCCGGTCACTACGTGTCGATATAGACGGTTTAATATACGGAAAAATGACGTACAAATCTTCATGAAATCCAAAAAATTGTTTTGAAAGCTCAAAAACCAAGCCGTCCTCAAAATCCCATTTATATTCAGTTCAGGGGTTTCGTCTTGGGGTTTGTGGCCCCCCGTGGTGGGTCGCTAGGACACTTTTTTTTTTAGGGGGGAGGGGGGCTTGGGTCAGCGAGCTGAACAATAATGAAAAACAAAACAACCAGAACTCATCCCCATAATAAACAACTTTTGAGAACTGTACCAATGTTATAAAATTATATGAAAGTGTTTAGACGGAATTCTATTGTTAAATTTAGAAGCTCCGAGTACGAAATATAAGTAAAGATTGTGTACGGTACCCAAATACACCGTAAGAGGTGCAAAGTGGCCGTTATGGCGCCGACGCGCCCTAAAACCCAAGCTCGAACTCTCTTTGTTTACCATGTGGTTGGTGGACACCTCTGGTAGAGTGTCCTTCTGTCCTATCGTTCCCTTATACATGTATTATGCCTAAACTCTGTTTGCCATGTGGTTGGTGGGCACATCTGGTAGGGTCTCCCTCTGTCCTATCGTTTCGTTACACATGTATTACATGTATTTGTATTTGTATTTGTATAACTCTTTAATCCCATTTGGGAAATTTGCCTTTGTGCCATTGCAGCCCAGGTCCTGCTGGAGCAGGCACGTCGTCGCCACAGTGCAGGGTCTTGCTTTTCCTAGCACAGTGTGGCCGCTATGGTGTTTCTCCAAACTCAAACGCGAACTGCCCGCATACTCTTCTCTCGTTCCGTCTATCTATGCATACATTGTGTGTTTACATCTCTCTGCAGTCTGTCCGTGTTGCTCTTGTCTGTCCGCCTTTCTGAGCACGTGTGTACAATGTATTTTACTATTTAACTCTTTGTGTGCCAATCACCGGTATATCAGTTCTTCCTCTGGTCACATTTGTGCCAGTCAGCGATGTATCGTTGAACAAGAATGTCACGAGCAGAGTTAGGGTCTTGGGGATGTTACGACTGCACGAGAGGCAGCTAACTCACACTCGGACACAACCACACAAGAAAAGTACTAAATAACTAGAGCGTATATATGTCAGGCCGGTCAGGCCATAGTTTACCTAAATATTAATAACAAAACAAAAGACAATAGAGGTATATATTCAAACCAAAAACTCTAATTAATAACTTAACCAATGATATTCATGTAACTATGGAGGTACTGCAATCAATAGTAAATAGGTATATTATACGAAACTGGATATCAATTTAAAGTGACAGTTGAGTCGCCACTGGCCAGTCGCCAGGCAAACTCTCCATAAATCATATGGGCTTAAATGTTAGGAGAGCCCAGTACGTTCAAAGCCTACAGAAGCACTCTTCGGCTTGTAGGTAATTTAAGCAGTTGCCAAAAGACTATATTTTATGCACAATCACTATTCAATTCATCAACAATGTGCTATATTATTCCAATCATACTATGGCAATAGATCTATCATACAGGACACTCGTGGTCGAGTGCCAGCTGGGGTTTCCTTAGTCTTCCTATGAGGCTGTAGTTCTCTCTCTATCTCCGATCTCTATTATACTTGAACAAATAAAATATATTACCATTGCTCACGCCTACTGGGAGGCGCGAACATCAAAATAGCGCAGCGTGGGCTTTCAAAGGTCAGCCCACTCAGACCTTTCTTTCTAGAGCTCAGTCAGTCGTTAGCAAGGACTTCTTGTCTTCAAAGCACACAGTTCAGATACTGGTCGACCGGAGATACTTCACGACACGATGCTTCTGCTCGCCTGTATTCACCAAATCTGAACGTTACACGATGTTATATACTATCTAACTACCCAGCGTGCTAGTCCGCTGGCCCAATTAGTTCAGCTATCTCATAGGTCGAAACCTCCCACCATTTTAATTGTAGTAATACGTCTGCACTATTCTACCAGCCAGTTAACGTGCAAAACTTGTCTAGTCATAATTAACAATGTCAACTAGCCCCACCTTGTTTCACCCCTACTCCATTACTTATTAATCACGAACATTAAAACCCACAAGCATGAATCTAACAGTTTAACTTTACATTTATTTACTCACCAACTATAATTTGGCGAGGACCGTTCAAGGCCACCAGCCAATTTCTCATGGCCCTGGTAAAACAACAACAACTCACTCTCTGCGTGAGTTTTAACAACATCTGAATCATGACAAAGAATGACAGGCTATTTTGTTTCGAGAAGAAAGAAAACGGACTTTCTATTCACAGACCGTGTTGCTGTAGTTAGTCTTCATTCATCTCCCCCCCCCCCCTCCACCTGTTTTCTTTCTGCGTTGGCAAACGCGGAAAAAAAAGTATTCATGGCACACAAAGAGACAGTTAACGTGCCCTCTCTTCCTGTGTATGTGTGCGTAGGTGTTTGTAAATGTGTGTTTGGGTATGAAAGAGAGGGAGGTTAATTATTTGTGTGTATGTGTTTTGAGGAGGAAGGCGTGGCCGGGGTGGGGTGTTGGGGGGGGGTGTTCTTAGGGGGTGGTCAGCGCTTTGAAAGGTGTCACGACCCAAAGAGGGTTCAATATCTCTGGTCTAGTTTCAAAACACGAGGTTTGTTCTGTTTTTGGCGCATTAAAAATGTTCTTTTAGACAGTTATTAACGACTGTAAATCTCAAGCCATGTCACGAAAAACGGCTGTGTCAGATGTCTTTGTTGCGGGCGAACGATCATTAAACACAATTTATGGTGATGATTTACACGTTTGTCTCCCCTGGCATTCTGGCGGTAAATCATACCCATTTGGCTATGGAATTTCAGTCATGATGTAGCTGTAACAGTGTAATGTTTATTTCAGTGTCTCATGCCCCCGTGCCCGCACCATAAATGCTTGTTTTTGGCATACGCATGCAAATACAGATTAGCTAATTACCGGACGGGTCGACCGTTAAGTGCGTACGCTTAGAGGGGGCACGGGGTTGCTCCTGGACAGGGTAAGAAATGAGGGAATTACAATATAGAGAGGATGGAAGGAGTGTTCATACAATTCACGGAGAGAGAGAAAAACGAAGAGAATAAGTGAACGAACAAATTTACTTTTCGAAGTTACATTTAGAACACATGAGGGGAGCAGGCGGGCCAGTTGGCATTGGCCTATTATTTTTAGGGGGCTTACCCCCACCCTCATCCCGGGAAGGAGGCAATGGGGAGTGGGGAGCCCCTTTGGTAAAGAATATTGATATTATAGGGGGGGGGGGAGACAAAAACAAAAACATGACTTAATGAGCAGTTTGGGGGGTCTACTTGTCCCACCTGGCCTTTGCCTATTACCAGTTTTGTCCTGGCCCTTGTTTGGATATATTCCGTGAAAGAACGGCGATGGTTGGGGTGGGGCTGGTGATGGTGGGTGTGGGGGTGGGTGATGCTATATTCAGGACACTAGTGCGTCTGTTGATGTTGTCGTGGGAGGGCGGAGACTCAGGGAAGTAGGACTTTTCCTATCGATATCAAATTTGGGGACCGGGTTGGAGGTGGAGTAATGTTGGTTTGGAGCTAGTTTTTGTTTTGTTTGTGGGAGCTGTTATTATATTTCCCTCCAAGGAAAGAGATACGCTTTGTTTGATCATTATCAACGATGCGATTGCGATCTCTATTGCAGTTTGAAAAGTCAAATCAATTTCCGTCCAGAGACGAAAACAGTTGTTGTTTTTTTTGTCCGTTTCCCGCTTTTGTTCCCTCACCCCCTTCGATCTCCCCCCCCCCCCCCAATTACTTCTCAAAATGAAACACATGCAACTCCTCCAGTTTACAAAATTATTTATAGATATCATATTATGATCCTTAAATAACTGAGAGTCGAGGATTACACTTGAATCACTTAGTTTAATTCATATTAAGTTGATTCTCAAATCATTTGAATTTGGAGCCTGCTACATTCACAAGAATATGTCACTATTTGGTATTACTGTTACGCCTAAGAAACGCGGGGCACCATACTTCTAGCTCACTCAGAACAATCAAAAGGAGATGAACTATCTTTTCCTCTCAAAACTATAGACGCATGATATTAAGGTATTGATTTAACATATTTCAAGATGGACGGATGGATTTTCAAATGTTTTGGCGTATATGTGACAATTTCTGGTCAGCCTTTTGAGAATGGTTCATTTGTGACAAAAACTCGAGTGACGGATGATTAGGCCTGCCGAAATGCCACGTCCATCAAAACGCGTAAGCCTACGTGTAACCTCTCAAGGGATGCGATAATTGGGAAACAATACAGGCGCGAAAAGGTAAACAAAAAATACTCGTGCTCTAATGAGCACGGCAATCTATCATTCTACAGGGATGGTATTACATTCGTAAAAACCAGATGTATCATTACCACCCTCCTAATGATGAAATTCTATACCCTGTGTGAATATTTTAAACAGCTTGTGATTTAATATAGAAACATAGGGAAATGTCAACCAGGAGCCGCTGAGCCAAGCAACTGATAGCTCACCTCATTACATTATTTTGTTTCAAACCGATGCAGTGTAGAAAAGACAATACACTAATTGTATCAAAGCCAGGACCGGATTTACTTGAAGAGAGTCTCTAAGCTACTCTAGCTGCGAGACCCCCCCCCCCCCAGCCCCCGACCTTCACGCCTAGAGAAAGGTGGAAGTGTTTTAAATAATTTGAATAACGCCAATGATGACGATAGGTATTTAAAATTCCCCACTTAGCGATTCTTTCTCGAAAGGACCATAAGCTAGGAAAATTACAAAAGATTTATTCGGAAACTACAGTGCATTGTAACATTGTAGTGTGTAAGAAAAGGCTACGCGGGTCACACAATTTGATGCAGAGTGGCCCGAGGCTTCAGCCTACATAGCCTAATGGTAAATCCGGCACTGATCAAAGCTATACTGTTACAGTCCGTAGGGGTTTTCTATAAATATATTCTCCGAGGTATAAAATCAGACCACACCACAGACTAATATAAATTAACCAGACTGGAAACACGAGCTTCGGGCTGTGTCGTTTTTTACGGAATTTCCTGAGCGACGACTGTATAACCAACATGGCCGCCGCTCGGGAAATTCCGATTCTAGTTCTATCTGCAATAGAAATTTCTTTTTATTTGCCAAGATTGGTTGTACATGTATTAATTTCTTGGTGCGGAACCAAACTTCCGCGTTCAGTAGGCGCGTCAAAATGGTATCATTCAAAATTGTAGCTATGCTGAAGCGTCGGTCGCTACCTTAAACCTAATATGGCGGATGGTTCATGACCTTTCTCTGTTTTTGTGATGTCGCACAATGGGATCATCCAGTCTGGGTATTTTATTAGTCTGTGGACCACACGGCGTACCGGTATCTTCAGTCAAAACGCGAATCTTTGTAACCGAACTTAAGCCCAAGTTTATCTTGTGCTAAAATAGCATTGATTTTCTAGTGCTGGGAACTTTAATTAGCTTGAAAACACCTTTTTTTTTTGTAAGAACAAAGAAAAAAAAGAAGACAATGTCTTATGTTTTCGTAACTCTCGAGCCGCCCACAGGCAGCACTTCGACATTTTGCTATGTGCCTATAGCGGGCGAAAATAATTTGGCTGAGCTCATCCGAGTTGATGTGAGATCATAATGTGGTAGTAATGGTCTCCACAATGGGGTTTTGAAGAAAAAAGAAAGTGGGAGAATGGGAAGAAAATGGGAAGACAGGAGGAGGAGAGAGGGGGAGTGGAGGATACAGGAACGGTTAGAGGAGGGCAAGGAGTGGGGAAGGTGAAGGATATGAAAGGAGGGGAAGGGGGGATGGAGGGGATAAGAGTTTATTCCGAGCCTCTGCTAGTAACGAGTATAGAAGATAACAATATCAGGGGGAAAGTGCAAAGCGTGCTAATCAAGGTGTATATCAATGGCTAAAGAAAAGATATCATAATGCCAGAGGGATGTTAAAAATGACTGAATCTAAGGCGAACTGGTGAGACTGATAGTGCATAACGGACAAAAAAGCTGTTACTCATACACCAGGGAATGACATCGCTTTAGGCTGTGGAATCAGCTAATATGTATACATTTTACATTGTTTAGAAAGGGACTGCAGTGATTAGCCAAAAATATCTTGATTAGTATAGCTCGTAGGCCTCGCATTTATCTGGCCTTTTTTGAATGACCGTTTTCTTTCTCATTGCGTCAATGTTTTGGCCTTAGCAGTAATTTAAATGTGAAATTTTCATTTCCGGTTTTCAAATTGCCCTAGAGCCAGATTGGGAAGCTGAGTTTGGTTTCGAATTACTCAGGACAGACAAAATAAGCTGCTTTCGCGAGAAATGATTTTCTTTTTTTTAAGTCACAAATGGTACATCTCGTTATTTATAGCTCTTGAGTACACATTGCTGAAACCTACGGGAAAGGTGGCTTCAAAGTGTTCAAAAAGAAAGAGCACAAACAGAACACAGACTAAGTTGCCAGCTGCAAATGTTGAATCTGAAACTGAAAGCCAAACCTGCCTATAATCTAATTTTGTCCCCTCACGAAGGACGCATGGCGCATTCAAATGATAAAAAATAACTTGCATTGCCTGTGGCAACTCTTTTATTTCAATTCTCTAAGGATAGGACCAAAATTTGCAATCAATATGTGTTAGGGTGAGAAGGGCGAAAGGTGGGTGTTGATGCTGTAACAATCTCATTGTCCTGCGGGCTAGTTTACGTTGTTTGTCATATAGGCTAATTGCTGTTTACGGTTATCCGCCTATGTAAGGTCTCCTTCTGTCCTGTCGTGCGGTTATATATAGACAGAAGTCAATCGTCTTACTTCTTCCTAGCACAATGTGACCAGTATAGTGTCAAAGTGCTTTCTCCGAACTCAAATTCCAACTCTCCAGTCATAGGCATAAACAGTACTTGGTTGTTCAGGTGCAAGGAAAGGTTTATGTCGAGTTGGCTACTTTTGATCAGTACCTGACTGCAAAGCCACTGTAAATCTTTCCAACGTCCTCAATTATCAGCCCATAACTGTAAGAATCGATGTTTTATAAAGTGGTTGAAAGGCCTAACTTCAGAAATGATTAACAGTGTGGCCACTATGGAATTCTGGACAAACCTGAGTGCAGTAATGTAATGAAATACTCCTTTCGTCAATTATATTTTTATGAACAGATTTTACCTAGGCCTGTTTTCCTACCATGACACACCTGGTTCTCAAAATGTTTACCTCACTTACTTTGTAGCTGGTACGTATAATAATTATTATAGACATTGCATGGCGGTGTTTGCATCAAGTTATTTCACGATCTTAGCTCTTGTTTGTTCAATCCAACACCAGTTTTTGCACAACTGAGAAATTCGATGTCGAACGTTTGCGGCTTTCGTCTTAACATATAAGGAGTTAGATACATCGAAACTGTGAAACAGCTTGATAAGTGCCACAAGGCATTTTAAATAAGTGTCAAAGTGTGCATTTATTATACGACAACATACTAAAAGATCTCCAGTTTTTCAGAAAATGACGATAGAACAGACAAGAACTAAGGTCGCGATTTGACGCGGAAAAACATGAACATCTAGGAAAGGCTACAACTAGGCCTAGACTAAAATGATATCATTACAACTATTTGGTATCTTAACTGCTGTTGGAATTTCTGTACTATTTCTAGTAAAATGGGATGTGTGCTGTGTCTGTGCATATGTGCATCCGATCTTGAGCCTGTGTAGTTGTGTTCGTTTGCATGTATGCTTATGAGAGTGGATTGTTATTTTGTTTTTCTCCTTGTAATGCGCCGTGAGCCGCCAGGTAAAGCGGGCTACGTAAATGTACTTTATTATTATCCTTATTATTATTAATGTCAAGCATAGCTCCCCACAGTGCTTGCAGAAGAACGTCTTAATGAGAATTGTACATGAATAAAAAAAGAAAAACAAATTATTTAACAATGGTTGAAATAAAGCAAAGGTTGGAACCAGCAGCGATTTCCCTGCATTCGCCATTAAAGTCTGAAAACGCGAGCTTGCGAACAAAGATTCAAAACATAACATTATAGCAAATGCAGTGATTTTTTGTAACAACAACCTTCATACAAATCCAGTTGTCCTTCAGCCTCTTATATCCCTGAAAACTCTTTGTGAGTCTGCGCTTTGTGCTTTCTCTTAGCGTGTGCGTGCATTTTTTTTTCCGGTCAAAACCAGCCCGTAACGAGTGCATTTTTATTTGTCCCAGGAAAAATCATATTGTATCTGGCTTGTGGAATCATAATTATGCTGCATGAGAAGTTGCTATCTCGTGCCAAGGCAAAACTTGCCAAAAGAAAATTTTCAATACATTCCTTGGTGGAATTGCATTTTTCTTTCAATTAATTAAAGGAGGGTATAAAGTCTGTTTCAAACGTTTATGACCAAAATGTATTTAAGATGAAGGAAACACTTGAAGTAAAACGCGCCCCCGCCTCCACAAATAAAAATTCAGTTTTTGTACTAAGTCGGTTCCACGACAGGACCAACGCTACCGGTATAGCCTACGTAATACCTTTCAACATACATTAAAATGTGCGACACATCCCATATTATTAAGATCATTATTATTATTTTAAAAAAAAATAAATAATAATGTTGCTTCATACTTCATCTTGCGAATGGACAGTCACCCATGCGATGACTAAATTATCACAAAAAAAAAATTAAAAAAATTGAAGACTTAGCCATTTTGTCTGGGAATATTTTCGTGACCTGAAGCAATCTCAGTTAGTCTGACTGTTTCTCCTAAATGCCATTTTGGCACCAAAGATGTTGATGAATCATTGGGCACTGTCTGGAGGTCTTAGTGTTCTTGCTGTCTCCTCCAAATGTCGCCCTAGGCACCGGTAAATCTCTTTAATCGCAAAATTCAGTTGCCCAATTTATGTCTGCACTCTGTTTTCATTGGAGCAAAGCAGTACCTCGTGCCATTTATTCAGAGGACACGATAATTCTGAAGGGAAATATTCTGGTGCTGCCGCCCATGGAGAACTAACACGTTAATTATCTATCACAGCTGGACGTTTGTTCCTGGACGTGATCTCCAAACAAGAAGTAATCGCCTTCTCAGAGGGAAATACTTCTTTCGCATTTTGCAGTAACCCCTTTTGTATTGCTTATGATAAGAGCTATACAAAACTATAGGTAGAATCTTCACAAAATGAATATTTCTATCCAACAAGTTTTCTCAGAATTGTCAATTGTTTTTATAATGAAATGCAGTTGAAAACTTCATCAAGAAAACGGTATTGACTACGAATTATGGCTTCTCTAGGGTGAAGGTATTTCGCTGGGTATTTTCCATATTGCTGTGTGTACATTTTTAACTTTTCGAGAAAATGAGGATTGAAAGTTTGAAGGGTTGTGTAAAATCGGGGGTTTGTTCAATACGCTTCAAAATCGAAACTGGCATAAAAATGCCAGCGAAAAATACACCCATATCGCCCATATGCATTATAAAATAATATTAGGAGTGAAAGAGCCACTTTTATAACAAAATCTAAAAATCAGCGAAACGTCTCATACAACAATATGGCAAATACCCCTCGATGTTATGTATGATACTCATACAATAAAACCCGGCCAGACAAAGCCTATAGTAAGCTTTTTCATTCAGAATGAAACTCCAGACACTGCTGAGAATGCCAAGTTTCTTGTGTACACCTGGCTTTCTAAGGCTGTAGAAATAGCTCAAGGTCTATAGCATGTACCAGGGTAATTTGCGTCCTCGTGGATAGGCCAACATCGTTTTTTGGCAAAAAGTTCTCGTTTACAGATGTCGCACTAGATCACGGGGAGCAGATATCTATATCTTGATAAGATCAGGGCTGTCTCACGGCAAAAAAATGGGAGGTCATCTGCAGATACTGAGAAAAAAGGCGTTATGGAACGGTAATGTGCATTATTATTGTAATTCAACCCTTCATAAGTAAGCAAGATATTTAAATAAGTGAAGTATCAGGCATCGTTTCATTAACTTTTAAATATTTCCATTTTTCATTTATATTTGTTTTACTCATTTTCTGTTTGATTATTTAGAAGGGGCGGCGGCGGCGGTTAAATTTTCATTCTCAAAACTAAAACAAAATGAAACAAAAGAAAAAAAAAAAAAAGAACAACACAAACAACAAACAGTCAAATGGTGGCAAAGAAATACGAAATAACAAAGAAAACCAGTTTCAAACTAAACATACCCGTTCTTTATCGTTGAATATCCCAGGCATTCCCAAGGAAAAGGTCAAATTTTGCCATGCCAGGAATAAACCGTGCATGAATAACCGATAATCATTTTGTAATATCTCGGCTCCTAACACTGCCATGACCTGACCTTTAAAGAATCTAAAAAGGAATTGATCCGGACTGTTATTGCTAACAGAGTAATGTTGAAGGCAACTCGGTTTACCGGATAAACATTCAGAAATTACGCTTTTAAAGAGCTTCTGATCTCGCACATAAATGGCAATAAACCATTTGTCAGAGTGTAACATAATGGCATAATATTTCATTTTTCGTAGTTCAAAGAAAAGCCAATCAAACTGATTTATCAAGATGGAATATTTATTTTTTGGGGTCATTTGTTTCGTGATAATTGCTGGGACAAACTGGCTCTATCGTTATTTATTCCTAAATCAGTATTGGTCTTGATCTGAAGAAGAACTTTAAGATCAGTGCAACTTTGGCCTACGTTTGACTTTGGCCAGTTGTAAGAAACTCCTCGGGTGGAGCGAGGCAGATGACGATATTTCAAAGGGAGAGTGGGTTCTTTCATTAGATGTTTCGGCTTTAACTTCCTGACATCTTCTAGAACCCCGGGCAACACTGGATTCATGACTGTCATTGTTCTTCACGCACTTTTTTTTTTTCGTCGCCAGGCTCTCCCTTGGGTTTGAACCGACACCATCTAGTTCTTCCCAATCATTGGACCTGGCTGGAGGGAACAGCTTCCGTGGACGCGTCTCGTCTAGAACATTGAGAAGCTGCTCTTAGACGACTCAGTGTTGAAGACGTTTTACATTAGCACTGTGGTTTGCCGCCTGGCTAATATCTTCTGGCGACTTACCTGACAAGTCAGAGAGCTCTTGAGTATGAAGTCCAATGACGATTTCTTCCGTGAAATTGTGTAGAGTAAATGCTTTCCGAACTTTCTGTCTGTTAAAAAAGAAAAATCCAGCGGCGAGTTTCATGGACTTCCTTTTTAGTCAGATTCCAGAAAACATAAAATAACCATTGACCGCAAGTGGAACGACAACCAAATTCAGAATGTTTAACCAAGTATTGTCACCAAGGCTTAAGAATTATTTACTTGTACTGGTGCCGGGTATGCCACAGACCTCCAAAGTAATAATAATAAAAAAAAGTATGTTGAAAATGATGCCTCTCATCCGACCATCCTTTTTTGTGTTCCAATCTCAAAAATCAAAGAATATTGTTTAAATGATCAAACATTCATATAAAGGAGAATTTTCTTTGAGCAATGTTCAACGTGTTTTTTCTTTTATTGAGCACTTTTCCAGGTTATTTTATTTGTAGAACAGAATTTACTTTCGATTTCAAAACTGTATCTAAACCCTACGTAAGGCTAGTGCCACAGTCACACGCTGAGTCAGGATCGTTTTGCGTCCCTTGGGACTTCCTCCGAATCAAATGGCGAGACATTGCATGAGGCCCCCTTTAACTCTAAGAGTCCACAAAACGGGAGCAAAACGAAGGTGCCCCGAAGGGAGTTGCTGAGGGCAAGGTTTTCATTGTTTTAAACAGGAAAAGTTTTTGAAAGAGGGTAATTTAAATTTTGATTCTTTTCTTTGATTTTGGCTCCTGTACAATGTTCGATGGAAATATCAAACATATTAATTTGTCACTGAACTTCCTGGCCGTTGCTGTTGTTGTTGTTGCTGCTGTTGCAATGTCATGACTTGTTGTTGACATTCTTTGCGCTTCTTTCTAAGACAACTGTTTAAATGTGGAAATCGTGTAATTCATTGACATTTCAATATCAATGTCACACACTTCCTGGTGCTGTTTTAATCGAAATTCCCATTCATAAATTTACAGAAATCTCTTTAATTCTGCTGGGCTGCATGATTTCATAAAAGCAACTAAAGCCAGACATACGGGCATTGTATTTTTTCAAATCGCAACAAAAACAACAACAAAAGTTCGTCAATAGATCACAATTACCCTCTCCTCTCCTAGGGTAAAATTTCTACACATGTGAATTAGTGTATCAGACAGACTCATTGATTGAAATCTGTCTGTGCCAATGCACAGTTTCCCCTTGGTGATTATGATAAGAAACTAAATATAATAGAGGCAGACAGATGTTTAAACATGAATTTAATAAAAAAAAATGTTTGGATTATTTCTAAAATGGTGAAATTTTTATGCAACGATATAAACACAATCTGTGGCATGATCTTTTGGCCGCATAATTAATTTCTTAAACTTCTTTTAGGTTCCTTTCCCTCAATGCCTTGTATGTTTTGTATATGGCAAGAATGTATATTAATTTTGTAAATACACACGAATAACATAGTGTGTATATGTGTGCATATGATATATCTGTGTGTGAGAAAGGGGAAAGAGAGAGAGAGAGAGAGAGAGAGAGGGAGAGAGAGAGAGAGAGAGAGAGAGAGAGAGAGAGAGAGAGAGAGAGAGAGAGAGAGAGAGAGAGAGAGAGAGGTGTATTAGATTTCCCAGTAAAGTGTTTTTAGTCCACTATGTGGAAATAGGCGCTATATAAATATTTCTATTATCATTATTATTATTGTTCATCCCTACCCGGAACCAAAAAAGACAATCTGCAAACATATAGATGACCTATGGTTTCAACTGCATCTGGAAAATGTCGGGCAAAATCATGACAAAAGTATAAAATGAACTTATCTGCCGTTTTCCTCTTTTTTTAAAATTTTTATTTTAAAGTCGAATGATTGCATTGAAAAAAAAAAAAAGAAGTTGAATGTTTCCCAGGTGGTTGCCATTTCAAAATGGGGTTAAAACATCAAGCTTTCAACCATGTTGAATACCAAGAGGGACTTTCTCCACAAATATAGGACAGTATTGATCGGGAGAAATTTCAATAGAATCGTGTCAAAACTGTACGAAAAAATTATATCTTTCTTATCCCCAAGTTATACAGCGAT